>JACDOX010000009.1:10335510-10894486 GCA_014549065.1 Cardinalis cardinalis
GCCCCGTTACCTGCCGGCCCCGCCCGGCCCCGCGGGGGGCGACTCCTGCCGCGGCCCCGGCCCGCGCCGCCCGCGGGGCAGCGCCTCGGAAGTGGCGCTCGGGGGCCCGCCGGTATGCCGGGATCCTGCCGCGGGCACGCCGTGTCCCCTAGGCCACCCCGGGTGGCAGGGCAACCCTTTCCATTCACAAAAAAATAAATTATTTAAAGAAAAAGTTTCGCCTGCCGGACTCCGTAAAGCGAAACACACCCCCCACGCACACGCGCGCCCTTTCTGGCGGCAGAGCTGCCCCGCAAAGCGCCGCGGGCGCCTGGAGGTGAGCGCGGCGAGAGACACTTGGTACCGTTTTGTCCGGTGCTGGTGGCATCCCGGGGCTCATGGTTGCTCTCGGTTTGGTTTTTTTGTTGGGCGTTTTTGGTTGGCGGGTTTGGGGTGGATTTTTTTTGGTTCTTTTTTTTTTTTTCCATTGAATCATAGAAAGCAATTTTTATTTCTACGAGGATGACATAATTTCTAGATTTTGTGGACAGAATTTGGCAGCACCTATACACCGGATCTAGGGGAATTTTTCGTGTAGTAGTGCCAGGATCTACCAAGGTCAGGACTTCTGAGGACCTCTCTAAGAAAGCAAGCTTCTTGTTCTTTGGACAGGGTGGCTGTTGGAAGGCTGCGTCCAAAACCTCTTGCCTTTCTGAACTGCCAAGATGCACCAAAGCAGATTTGTGTGGTTTCATAACATCTATATTTGTCCTCCCTTTGAGCAGTAAATTCCAGGTACCACAGCAATCAGGTGGTAAATTTAGGTATTCATGATGCTGTCTTGCTGTGAGATACAAAGTTTCAGGTTTCTATGATCGGATGTAGTTCAGCACTTAACAAGTAAAGCCCCAAAGCCAGCAAGCCCAGCTTCTCACACGGCCATTTCTGAGGGCTCACTTTATAGCTGACAGTGTAAATCCAACTAAAGAAACCTGCTTTTGCATAATTTCCCTCTGGTGATTTTAACAATATTCAGGTCACTTCTTCTGTACTACTTTGTTTCAAAAACTGTAATTGTTTCATTACACTCTCTTCTGGAGCATATTACTCTCTGCCACAACACTTTGATTGTCCTCCTTTCTGATCTCACCATCTATACTCACTTGCCCAATCCAGCTGAGGAAGAGAGAAGCACCATGTTCCCACCACTCCTGTCCTTCCCATATGGCCTTCTCAGGGAAAACATCCACCACCAGCAGCTTGTTTTTTGTGTTCTTGTTCCTTCTGTTTTCACACACCTATCCCAGCATACCTGTGATTACAAGAGAGTTATGTTATTGTAAATGTAAAAACCTATAATAATTTTATTCTGTTCTTGACCAAGTCTCTCAGTTGTTCCTGTAAGCCACTTTTGTGACAAAATAATTGCTAATTCTACCTGCCACCATGGGCAGCTCTCACTACACCAGATTTCTCAAAGCCTCATCCAGCCCAGCCTCGAGCATTGCCAGGGATGGGGCATTCACAGCTTCTCTAACGAGGCAGTCATTTTCTTATTTATACCCATACTCAGACTGGAGCAGCTGCTGGGCTTATGGGAAGGCTGTGGCTACACACATGACCCTGGGAAGCAAGTGGCCAATTCAACTCCTGGACCAGCTGAGCCAACGAAGCAACTCTCCACTGACCACCTCACCCACTGGATGGATATGCTAAGCCACTCATCAACCAGCTCCCAAAGCACTGGACTTTACCACATATTCTTCCAAAGCAAATTCAGTAATGGATTTTCTTGTCTTTAAACAGTGCACTAAAAATCATTGGTGTGTCGGTCAGCCAAGGTAATTAAACCAACAACAACTGAAGTTCCCAAAATTACCTCAGAGCCATCACATATTAGGAATCACCCATGAAATTCAGGGCTGGGTCCCACCTTGCACTTCCCTACATCACAACCTGCACCTTACAAAGTCTGGCACAGCACCGTGGCCGCCTTCCAGCACACACCACCACCTCCCCTCCATGTGCACAGGTTTGGCATCCTGCTTTACTGAGCTGTAGGAGCTCGACTCTGCAAACAGCCGAGCTCTCTGTGGTCCCGGCAGGGCTGTAACTCCAAGAGAAGCTGCGCAGTAAATGCATCCTGGCAGGAGAAGCACTGTACTGCTTGCTGTTCCTCCTCATGCCACACATCTCTTCCTTCCCTCCTCCCTCTCTCTGGCCCCGTTACACATGCTAGGGAGGAAAGGAAGAGTAAAGCTGTTTTGAAGCCCTCTTTATCCTCATCTTTGTTCATCCACTGTGCTGAGTGGTACTCAGAAAAACTTCATTAACTATTAAGAGGAGGATGCTGTAGACGTAGTTCTATGTGCTGAATTGCAATTTGTATCATCATCAGTCATAACGGTCTCGTATGTTAACTGGTGAAGGCACAATTACTTTGTAATTTTACATGCTTGTTCAAAATTCTTGCAACTTGTGGCGTTTTTATAAAGATTTTATGTTTTAACTACTCTTTTTGGAAAGAGTAGTTAAAACATAATTACTTTAAATAGTACTGTATTATTAAATATCTTTTCCTTTTAAATAATCCTTTTAGAAACTGAAAAATTAACTTCGAAATCACTTCCATTTTTATTTGAAAAGGTGAAACAGTTTTTTACCCAATTGAAAGTATCCAAAAAATGTGCTGAATTTATTTTGCTGTAAGAAATTATTTTTAAATCAACTTTTCTAATAATACTGCTTTAGAAATAAGATCCTAGCTCCCTTTTACAAATGGACATGTTCAAGTAATCTATAAAGCTTCACTATATATTGAAAATCATACATTATTTCCATTTCTTAATGGTAATATATACTTCACACATTTACTTGAAAGTGGACAAGGAAATATATATTTTCTGTTCAATTTGACACACTATGGAGTTACAAATAATTGCTTTAATGTGAAACATAAAAGTAAATCAAAACAGAGCAAAGATTCGATAAATACTGGTTTCTTCTGGAAAATGTAGAAAGAGTTTAAGCACACTTTCAAATCAAGAAATATATCATCATAATCCAATATCATAAAATCCAAGTTCAATAATACTTTTTAAAAAAGAATAAAAAATAAAGATCATAAATTTACTTGATAAGAAGACAGGGAAATACACTCAAAAATACTTTATGATTAAAAAAAAAAACCTTTTGGACACCCTCATAAAATTATGCTTATACTGAAGAAAATCCTTCAGAAAAAGGATAGTCACAATTGGAGCATAATATACAGGTACATTTAAAAGTTACGTTTAAAAAACCTCACTAGGTTTCGGAAATTGTTTTCCTTTATCCATTCCTTCCAGGCATTTCCCCAGTAAACTTTGACGTCACTGATGAGCCTGACAGACAACAAAAAGGATGCCCTCCATCCAAACAACTGTTGAACAGCAACTTTTAAAACATAGTCTATAGAAGACTCATTAAAATAACAACTATGTATGCGACTGTCTACAGCAAATACATGAAAACCTAATGAGATTTCTGTCTGGTAAATTAACCCTTGACCACATTTTAACCTCTTGACACTGACTCTTTAAGAAGATTAACAGTGCTTATTTTATCATGATGTGCCATAGTGTCATATAACAAAATAGTATATAACATCAGAATTAAAAAGAAAAAGCAGAGAAATTAATAGGGCAGATGCCTTTGTTTCAAATGCAGCATCAAGGACTAAACCTTAAATCAAGAAAAAGGAACGTACCAGTAGGAAGAAATAAAATGGTGATTATATTCATGTGCGAAACTACGAGATGTGGAATTAAAAGTAGATGCAAACAAGTATCTTCAATGAAAAAATGAAAGAAAACAACAGCATTGTTTGTGTTTGACTGTATGAATTAACAGCACTTTGCATCCATAATTGTCATTTTGACTTAGAGTTACAAACCTAGAGGCCTCCACAACCAACTTCATTTCAATGTCTGTTTACCTGATAATGCAATGTAGGGCAATTTTCAGAAAACATTTATGTACTAGAAAATTATGCTACACAGGAAAACAAAAATTAAAATATTTCACAATGAGTGCAGAAATTAAAATTCCAGACAAATCTTTTATTGCAATGTGTGCCAAGCATATCCTGGCTTCCTAGAAGAAGAAGTGTGACCAGGAGATCAAAGGAGATTCTTCCCCTCTCCTTTCTTCTGGGCAGACCTCACCTGGAATACTGCATCCAGCTCCAAGGCCACCAAAATAAAAAAGATGTAGACTTGTTGGAGAGGGCCACTAAGTTGATCATAGGATTTGAGAACCTGTCATATGAAGATAGACTGAGAGAATTGGGGTTGTTCCACCTGAAGAAGAGAAGGCCCCAGGGAGAGAGATCTTATAGCACCTTCCAGAACATAAAGGGGCCTACGAGAGAGATGGAGAGGAAGTTTTTACAAGGGCATACAGTGACAGCACAAGGTGGGAACAGTTTTAAACTGAAAGAGGGCTGCTTTAGATTAGATTTTAGGGAGAACAGCTTACTATGAGGGTGATGAGGCACTAGAACAGTTTTGCAAAGAAGTGATGGATATCCTATCCCTGGAAGTGTCCAAGACCAAGCTGGACGGAATTCTGAGTAATCTGGTCTATGGAAGGTGTCCCTGTCTATGGCAAGGGGGTTGGAACTACATGACCTTTAAGGCCTGGTCTGAGCCAAACCATTCTATGATTCCCTGAAAGATGAAAAGTAAGTTAAGTTTAAAAATAATTTCAGCCTTCACCATAACCAAGACTTCAAAGTATAAAAGCTTTAGAGAGGAAAAAGTCCTGGCAACTCACTTAGAGCACTGGCCCAGTTGTTGGAGCAGAGTAACCTCAGTATTGTTCTGGATCTCCTAATGGTCTTCTGGGTAATTCCTACACAGGCACCCCTTGTCATCTCACTGGGGGTTTTGTCCCTACAAGGTGAGGTATTGAGCACTGAGTTCTTAACTTGAGAAGTACTGTTGAGAATAATAGTATATTTCTACTGATTGTGGAGATACTGGCTGCATCTAGCTCAATGGATTTTCCTAATCTAGTTCCTTCTGAACCTTTGAGGAGCAAAAATGCTATCCATATGTATTAATTTCAATTACAATTACTGCACAACAGGAGTGAGTCATCTAGAACTGTGAATCCATGATCAGGATGAATTCTCAGCTCTCTGTGCCAACACAACTGAAGAACCAGGCAGTCCTCTAGTGCAAAATACTAGAGAAAACTCAAAAGATTTCTTGACTGAGTTGTATAAATCATCTTAATCCCATCACAACAGTACTCATTTCCTTACCAACTGAGAAAATCAAAATAAAATAAAAAATTATACTAGTCCAGGACCTAATATAGCAGTGTATGAGTCACTGAAAGAACAAACCAAGTTAAAACATTAAATGTAAATTGCAATAGGTTCTTGCAGGGTCAGTGGAGTTTCCAGGTTTCTCTCCTTGCAATTAAATTAGTTAAATGGCCACCCATGATAAAGTGATAATCAAGTAGCCTAGAAGTCACTTGAATATCAGGCCAGCAAAAGAATTTGTGCATAATCTCACAGATGGCTTTAATTTGCATGTCCTCCTGTACGGGTACCAAGAGAGAATCATGCAAACACTTCAGAATCCTTCACATACTTTGTGAGATTTCTGCCCCACTGTAGTTCATGGAGTTTGTAGAAAACATCAAATCTCTTGATGCAATTATAGTCTAAGGCAAACATGAAGCAAGGAACAGGAAGAGAAATGCTTAAAGATTGTGTTTACTAAGTTTGCTGGAAAAATCTCTCATTTATAAGTTGTTTAGAGCACATTAAATGGTTTTGGTCATTCTTTAAGCCCTCCTGAAACCCAGAAGACACAAAGATGACACAACGTGCCCTTTCAGAATTACAGACTCTCCCTCAAGATCACTATTGGACATGCTCAGAGCTTGAGAACAGATATTAACATAGCAGCAAGGGGTCGGTAGGAAGAAGCAATGCCATTTATTAAATGACTGGCTATAATGACAAAAAACCAAACAAGCTTGTGGATTCAAAGAAGGGCCTTAAGCCTATTTCCTCTTTTTTTAGCAACTGCATCAACTGAGTTAGTAAAAATATGACCTCTCTCTACAATTATTAATTTATGAATTTTCATAGTTACAGCAATAATCAAAACTATTACTATTAGCAGGCAAAGGCTATATTTATATTATATTGTATATATGTACATTTGAAATAGTAAACATGCATAATCATTAGGACCTAGCCATCCACTTCCACCTGTGTACCACCCCTAAACCCAGATAGTTGTGCACAACCCCTGAGTGTTCCAAGACAAGCAACAGAAGAGTCAAAGGGACAAAATCTAAACACTCCATGCACATAAAATGACAGGATACTGAAAGCAGATGTTGATTACTAAGAGAAAAAAAAATTTAAATACAGAGAATAATATTTCTTAGGGTTTTTTCAGAAGCAAAGACTTAGTAAAATGATAAAAATACCTAAATAAACCAAGACAATAGTTGAAAAGCACACTGTAAATGTTGTTCCAGAAGCAAACCCTGCCCCAGTCTCTAGTTAATTAGGAAGTGGCTTTGCTATTAAGAAGCTGAGGCATGCATGTGTTGCCACTGGTATTCAGGAGAGGAATTCAATTTTTTGTGCCCATTTGCAGTAGGGCATGTATTTTGTTGTAGAGTARATAATGTAAGAGAACAGACTATGTTAACTTCTGGGAAGATAATGAGATCATATGCATTATGTTCTCACTTTTGCCATATTTAATATGTTCTCTATTTTTAGTTGCTGAAAATGCCAGCCTTCGTAGCCAGGCTTTATTGTTCCTGTGAAGGCGCTGAGCAAAGATGGTGGTCTCTGCCTTAGAGAGCAGAGGTGTTTGCTCATCAAAACAGAAATGAAAATGTGTTCTCCCTTACATCCAAACTCAGTATCCTTGAGAGGCAGAGGTAACAAAAGAGACAGTAGCTATGTATCACTTCTATCTGTGACTAGCAGATGCATTTTAGATTAGAAGTTTTAAAGCAGCACTTGAAAAAATACAATATATGAGGTTTTTGAGCTTTCCATGAGAACTTTTCCCATCCAAAGCAAAAAGTAAGAAAATGTGGGGCACTGCAGGCTGTCATTACTGCTTTTATGGTTATCACAGCTATTAGAGAGCTACCTAGATCAACCAATCTCACACTCAGGATAAACTGTACTGTAAAGAGCCAAAGATGAGGTGCATCTATGAAAGGTGGTTGAGGAGAGCATGGAAATCAGGAAAGGACAGCAATAAAGACAAGGAGCTAGACCTTGGCAGCACTTCATGGCACACGCAGGCAGAGATGCCAAAAGAGAAAATGAAGTTCAGATAAAAGAAAGCTGTAGGTAGACTGGGAAAATCCAATGTTTGCATGGTTTAAATTGAGGACTAAACAGCTATGTTGAGTCATGTGGTAGGGAAATTCTTCCCTGGGAGGAAATGTGAGGTAGGAAAAAAAATAAACAAAAAATGGAGACTAAAACTATATGTACGTCTGTAATAGGATATACAAGAACTATAGATCAGAGTCCCACTAGACAAATTGTGCAAGTCTTTGCCGAAATAATAAATTCCACAAAGGAGATATCATTTGAACCCTTAGAATTATAAAACGCAAAATATTTAGAAGCAGGAAGTGATCTTTTCATTTAGTGAATTTAATGTGCTTAAAAACTTGTATTTGCACATCCCAAAATCTGTTCACAAGATAGGAAACAATAATTATACCTGTTTTTCAAAAAAGGAAAATTAGGCTCTTGTGAGTATACCAAGGATCAATAATAGGGACAAATGTTGCATGCTGGGAGGATTTCAGTAATATTCCACGACTTCATTTCTTCTTTGACCTAGCTATATTGGGTCACCAAACTCAGCTCTGATGTTTGAGGCTTCTTCCACATAGAGTGCGCAAGGTTACCATTATTCACAATTTTACAATTCATTAGTTTTCAGTATTTGAAAAAGAGGGGAGAAGGGAAGAACATGCAATCTTTGAATGTTAGGATTTTCATTTTTGAAAGTACTGTGTTTTAATAAGGCATGAAGTTACTGGCTCTTATTGGATTTTATTTTGTCATAAAGATTTTTTTTCCTGTTTTGAAGAGTAATATTTTAAAATGTCCCACATTCAATCAGTCAATCAATCAATCAATCAAGCAATCAAACAAAAAAGGAATTGAAAGCAGGAGGTGGAATTCAAGCACTGATATATGTGACAAGGGCCAAATGTGCTCTAGTTCCATCTGCAACTGCTGCTGTTACTGCTACAGGTTCACCATAAGGAAACAAGCAAGGTACAATGACTGCAGGTTAAAGGAAGCTGCCCAGCTCTTGCTCTCTGAAATATATTGCTGTGAATTCACACAATTCTAGCCTTTTCAGCACTGTAGAAGCATAGAAGTGTTCTCCAGTCACTTTCCATTAATGCATATTAAAAGAAAAATCAGTTCTATAGCTAAAATAAGACATCTTCTGAGAACTGTGTGCTGCCTTAATAAGCAAACAGCACGTGTGCTGTCCCAAAGAGCAAGGAGGATTCCTGTAGCATAGTAACATTCTATGGTCTTATCTTCATTTCTAACACACTGCAGGCTGAAAAAAATTATTGTAAATCTGAAAAACACTTTTTACATAAGAAACCCTCATAAACCATTCTCCTCCATCTATTTCCTTGTGCACATTGTTCTGCCTATTAATTCTGATCATAAAAGGTGTAATGTAGAGCAGAGATTTTGAAGACAAAGTCTGTACAAAATTCTATACTGTTTTAAAGGAGGAGAAGGTGGTAGAGATATTGAAAAATCTTTCGCTGATCTTATTTACTCTTCACTGCACCTTTTTAGTTAGTCTCTGTATTCCTTAGGTTGGCATAGTATTAAATTGGGTGGTACCTACTCCACATACAAGTTTGGAAACATCACAGACCAAGGTTTAAAGGTAACAGAAGGGTTTTTTGTGAGGGTCAGAGTGCCTTCAGGAAAAAAAAGGTGCTATTGTGGAAAAGATCCACAGAAGCAGCTGCTTTTAAAATGTCATGCATAGGCACAGCAAGGGTTGCATAAAGTCCATGACTTTTGCAAAAGAGTGTTAAAATAACGTAAAATAATAATAAAAACAACAACCACCAGTTCAACAAATGCCACTCAGCCTGAATGCAAATTTTCAATTTGGCAGAATTTCAGCAATGGAATGGCAGAACAGAGGCCAAAGGAATTGACATTCATTTGCTTGTGTTTCAAAATCATATCTAGCTTGAGAAAGAGGGAAGGACAAGAAATAGACATCTCCAAGAAAAACAGCAATAGAAAAGCTACAGTTTATGTTTCATAGGACAGAGAGTATTTAATTACATTATACCATTAACCTAAGAAATAAAAGACAGAAATCATATTTGGCTTTTGAACATAACAGGCTTGACTGACATTCCTTTTTCCAATTTTGGTTTGGGTTCATCTTTATTTTTTGTAATTTTAATTTAGGATTTTATTTATTGTAATTCTAAGTTTAGGTCTCTTTCAGTGTTAAGTGCTCTGCTTATTTTTCTTTTTAAATTTAGAGGCCTGTACTACAGTTTGGATTGGAGATTAAGTAAATTCCTGATAAATCATGCTCTAATAGGAAATGTTGGAATCCCATTGTGAACAAGGCCAGACTACATTAAAAAAAAATTAAAAATCTTCTTATTCACTTAGAGTCCAGTGCAGATACGAACAGAAGCTCAGAATATCAAAAAATTCCTCAGATTGTAGATTTACCTCAGAAAAATTCAAGAATATAAGGCTCCTTATATCTAAGATTACAATCTCTGCAATCTGGTATTTCATTCAAGATGTTTCTGTTGCAAAATCTGTTGAATCTTTATATTATCATCTCTATGCTTTTGATGATAGCCTAAGGAAGCAAGATGTTTTCCTTCACATTTTACAAAAAAAAGCTAAAATTTACTAAGCACAGTCCCCTGAGTCACTGTGACTTTTTTCCCCCTTCGGACAAGGAAGATACAAATGAAACCTTACTTGAGGTATGGAACTTTCTTTCTTGCTTTCTTCTAACGTTGATTTGTTTTACCAACTCTGATTATTAATTTAATTTTGTAAATCCAATTCATTGCACAAAAAATGTACCAAGTTTTTTGGGGTAGCACTTTACTACAAGTCAAAGAAAAACCTTCCAAGGAGGACTTCTAAGTTGATATAATAGGTTTTTTTGTCTTATTGTCTGGCCTGGATGTCATTTTTACCCTCAAGGTCTCCTAACATGGTGTCAAAATATTAGTTTCAAAAACTAAAAGGGACAGGATGAAAATTACCTTTGTCTCCCTGAGAAGCCTGTGTCATGACCATAAACATGCCATCTTTGGTACACATTCCTTAGGTAATATAGATGAAAAGGAGAACGTGCACAAAGAAGCACCCATGCACTCAGCCAGACCTACAATCACTTAAAAGCTAAATATTCCACTCATAGCTCTACCTTAGGATAGTAAAAGGGGTGTACATTACATATATTGGTTAGTTTGATAGAATATCCTCAGGCAATGTTCAAAAACAAGCAATAAGGAAATTGTTACAGCCATGCATAACACAATTCATACACAATGATTCTACATTTGTAAACATAAAGTCAAATTACTTAAAAATACCATAAACAAATTACAATGGTAAAAAGAGAAAATATTCAAGTATTTTGGCTTAATCACACAGTAAAAATAGAGATGTCCATAAAATACATTTCTATATCCTAGAGTTTAATATTCCATCCATGCAAGCAAATGCAAAAAAGGAGCAAACTAAACCTCAAAGCTGAGAGCTTGAAAAATTAAAGAAAATGTAATAAGACATGATTTTTTCTAAAAAAGAAGGTGTTACCCTCTAAGGTAATTGCTAAGTAGCAATGTCAGGGATGCTAGCCTAATTTCTAGTAGTAAATAGTGAAGTAACAAAGGATGATTGAACTTGTGCTTCTCTGATTGTTTTGGCTGCCATCCTTACTAGAAAAGAGCAACTGTAGGCTGCACAGATATTTTTTAGAGCTCAGGTCATCAAAAAAAGTGAGCTGGTCTCTGTAAAATTCCTTCAATAGCTTTAGCAAAGGGATGTGATTTCACCATATACCAACTAATGGTTGTTTCCTAGTGGCTTGTGATTCTCCAGAGGGCTCCTGATGATACAGAAATAGTTTCTGCATAAACTAGCATAGATTCTTCAGTAGTCTTTCCATGCCACTTTGTTGCAACAGTGTAGTAAGTAAAGACTGTTAGAGGTAATTTACTAAAACTTCTAAGGGTTTCTAATTTGTCCGGTGGCTCTTTCTAGCAATAGTTTTTTTTTATTGCACGTGATGCTGTCAGCTAAATGCGACTTGGTGGATTGTGCAGCCTATCAATTTTGCAAGCTCATTTAGAAAGCCCTTATGGAGCTTAAATTCGGAGTTTTCTCCTGAAAGCACAAGCATGTCCCTAAACAGAGCTAAGAGAGACCAAATACTTCCAGCATTTTCTTTAAAAAGCCCCAAACAAATGAAAACACATAATCTTTTAGGGAACTGAGCACTTCAGGAAAATGCTGGAATGTCAACTCAAAGAAGTACCCACACTGTGCCTTTAAAAAGTATCAGTTTATATTAGGTTTAATATAGCAGAGAAATCTGTGCTGCCAGTACTGGCTGACAAGCATCCCTCAGCTTTTCCAAGAGGAACATGTCTATGGGAAGAGTGCAGTTGACTCTTGATGAGCATTTGGGCATAGACTTCTGAGCAAAGACTGTCAACATGAAAAGTATTCTTGCCAACCATAGTGGTGCTTTTGCAAGACCACTAAACACAGTTTCTTTTTTCTGTCTGAATATAGCATTTCTTATATTTTTTCTTGCTTTCCATATGGATATCATCTGGTGTTCTGAATGCTTAATAGTGTAATATAACAGGAGCATGTTCAGAAGACCTCTCTTATCTGTAGCAACATCTCCAGAAGCAACTCTTGTGAAAATATTACCCATCACATTAGAGTGAAACACCAAATATAACTCACCTCATCATGAATACAAAATCACATTCATCCTATTTATCACTGTTAAGATAAATTAGTGAATAAGAAGAAAGAAAAAAACCAACTTTCCTGCTTACTTAGGCTAATGATGATAGTGTCATATTCTACTTATTAATAGCAGGGGGTTTTAATAGTTAAATAGTAACCATTATTGTAAAAGAGAAAGCTATCATAAGTGTTAAACATCAAACAAGCCACATCTAGCAGCCCTGAAGACGAGATCTGGAAAACTGCAAGAGCTCATCAATTCACTCAATAGTCATTTAGCTGAGTGATTTTCAACATGACAAGGGAGGATGGTCTCAGTTCTCTTTTTTTATATGCTTTTTTTTTACATAAGAAATAAATTTTAAGAAATTTTTAAGAAATTAAAAATTTAAGGGAATAAAAAGACTAAGAATCTAGGTCAAATTTTGTGAGTCACTATTGGAGCAGACCACATTTCACTAATTCTAAATCAAAATTTGTCTTGTCAATACAAATTTGACATAAAAGTTCCCATTGTATTTTATTTATTGATACTAGTCTAACTAGCCTAACTCGTATCATTTTTCTTGTTCTGACTAAAACCTATTTCCATAGGGATGGCAATTATGCAGAATGAGCTCAGGAATATCATCTGGTATGATAAATAAAGTGCTGTCCTTGGTAATGTTTGGTGTAGGTAACATTAGTGGGGTCTAGAGGTCTTTCTATGGGACTAGGAAAGTACATAGTGTCATTTAGTTTTGTACCAAAGAAGGCAAATGTTTACATTGTGAAGTTTTATGTTCACTGAAACTGGGAAGAGGAAAAACAGGGGGAAGGGAAGGTGTCAAATATCACCTGGGAGGTCTCATCTACAGGAGTTACAGAGTTTTGCCCACCTTCAGAGAGGTGGGCAAAACAAAAAGTGTGTGCAGGAAAAAATCATCACATCAATACTAGATAAACAAAAGAAATGGGCACAGACAAATTAACAGATAATTTACATATTTACAGTCTGAAATTTTGTGTAAGACTTTCATATAAGACTTCAGAATATCAGTGAAAAGTTTTGTAAAATGTTGATAGAGATGTCAGGAAAAGCTTCATCTCATGTTCCAAACCCAACTGAATTTTGATAGATCTCAATTCACACAGCACACACTACTGATGGGATGGTAGCAATGACTGTATTTAGAGTTCAGCTCCATTTGGCTTGGTAAGTTGTGTTAATTGTGAGTTCCAGTTCACCTATTTGACAGTGTTTTCAGTAAACAAAGCCCTTAAACTGAAAAGAGAATGCAATTCAAATGTTTGTGAGGGTTTTATGCAATATGGTGTATTTTGCTTTACCGCAGCTGAACAGAATGTATGTGAAGAAACAAAGAAACAGAAAGCAGCAAAGTACATTGTATTCTTCTTGACCACATCAAACCATGACGCCTAGAGAGGCTACCTGGAACAGAGGCTAGTCAGTGTTAAAGGAATAAAGTAGGTATTTATAAGAAAGGCCTTCAAAGGATACACCTTGGGCAGTGCAAGAGTGTGGCCACGGCTACATCCAAGATGGACCCAAGATGGACCTAAGAGGGACAGCTGGTCACAAAGTTTTACACTTTTATACGTTTTGTTCCATTTACATATTGGGGTTAATTGTCCAACTACAGCTTCAGGTTAAGTCCCATCCTCCCAGATTGCTCTCCTCAATTCTCTGTTGTTTACAGTTTTTGGGCCTGAAGCTGCACCAGTGTCCTTGTTGTTGGGCTGGAAAAGGATCATTTTGTCTAACTAAACTGTGAAGAGAAGTTGTGACCACTTTATATGAAGTTCGGAGTTATGCTACAGCAGTACAGAATCTAGAAAATATGAAAGCTAAAACTCAAGGCATCAAACATCAACCCAGAACTTTTCCATACTTCCCAGAAACATCACCCGCACAAGGAACATAACCCAGCACACTGAGGGACAGAAGCTGGGACCTCATCCCTGCAAGTAAGAGTCTTCATAGATTCACAGTTTAAGTGCTTCTGAAAACATAGTTTAGCTCTTTGGTGTACCACAAGTATGCAGCCGTTTTGTTAAAAAGTCCCAGCTGTATAGTAATCAGCACACATTTTTAATCCATCCATTCTCTGTTATGAAATGCCAATAGAGCATAATAGAGAATTTTAACAAGCATCCACTGCCTGCAGTTATAATCTTCACTTCAGCCATCTCCTCATTTCTGTAGGTGGTGAACCAGTACACCACACAGATTCAGCAAGGCTATAAGTTAAGAGAGTGATTTACTGGGACAAATTACATAAAAGTAGGAGGATTATAAGAATGTCACTCTTGCCCAGTAAAACTATTCGGAATTACACATGGTCCTTGTTGCATAACGTGATAACAATTAGGGTGCTGCGTAGCATACCTCCCTCTGCTCTTCAGCATCACAGCCAGATTAGAACAGAGACCAGCCCTTGGTAGCACCACAGAGACAGTCCGTGTGGAGGGGTTGTTGAGTTGGGTGGTGTTGACTTCGTTTTTTTTCAATAGAAAAGCCTGGGAAAAGGCTTCAGTATATTCTATTTTTTTTTTAAAAAGCAGTTTTAAACATGCTTTTAAGCCCTTTTACTCTTAAAAGTAATACACTTAAGCAGTAGAACAATTTTTTAACAGCACAGGAGCTGTCAAATGGAATCTGACAAAATGGTCTGTTATTTATCTGCACAATGTCATTCTGATTTTGCCAATGTCTTAAGGCTAACTTCCTGCAACTTTTCAATGAAATGAGTGCTTTTCATTTCTCCTCTTTGAAAACGAAAATCTTTACATTTTTAAACATGGGGATGTCTGTAACAAGCAATATTATTTAAAGGAGAACCTCAGCAACTCTATGCTGAACCACAGAAGGCTTTGCCAACCTTATTACTATAATTATGCCTGATGACTTGCTTTGGGAAAGGACAAATCTCTCCTTTCACCCGGAAGGTTTCCCTGCCCAGCATCCAGCAGTCATGCCAAAGCACACGAGCGTCCCTTTTCCAAACTACATGGCTGTTCATAGTCTGTAACATAGAGGCTACAGAGAAACAAGACAGATAAGAAATTTCCCCTGCAAGGGAAATTTCTCAGTCATGAAATCRCACACATGGCTGGTTGTTCCTCTGAAATCTCTGAAGAAACATCCAGGTTTTTAGACATATGGACATGAAATGGATCATTCTGTCTGTACATGTGACATCACATTATCTGTCTTTAGTGGTTTGGGTTAGCTAATTTACGATTTCCCCAATTTTGAGCTATCCTCATTATTCACCTAGATATATTGTGCAACCCATCCTCTGCCAAAAAGATGCAATGTGAAAATAATTATGTATGAAGATATCTACAAAACATTAGAATAATTCATTGATGGAARCTGACCATTGTGACTTCAAAAATTTTGTAAGAGAAGTGGCATATTTAATAATAATAATACTAATTGCAATAGTAATCCTAAATTTAGTCCATTAATAGCATTTTTAGTAATCTGCAGAACAGTTGTCATAATTTTAAAATTCTCATTATTCATAAAAGAAAAATTCCTGAGTAAATTATTCCGCTTCAGTCCTGTCTATGCAATTCTAATCAAATCAGATTTAGTTTCTGTGATTAAAAATTAAAACTCACTCTATTTAAAAATATTTTAGGGACCAGATTATTAACAAAGAAATAGAAAATAATTAAAATATTTCTGAAAGCTAGTACAAACAGAAATTGAAAATTGTAAGTACAACCAGTACTTACACCTCAGTAAGTACACGTCATATATTGGTATATAAATTACAAGTTTTTGAAATTTCATCACAAAACACATAAATGAATGTAAGTGTATCTGCCTATAGTCTCTGAATTTTAGTCTAAAAATGAAGCTCAGAAGTATTTCTAAATAATTTGAAAAATTTATTTAGATTTGTWTTTGTATAAAACAAATGTTTTGCTTAGAGCATGCATTCTTACAAATAAAAAAAAATTATTTAATCTTTATKCTTTTGAAAGGAAAACTCCAATTCAGAGATAAAATTGTGATTTTGACAGRTGTAAAAATGCCTAAAGATGGACAAATAACTCCCCACCCATATTGAAATCAATAGTGGCTATGCATTACCAACATATTCAGAAGTCTAAAGACAAATATAAATCTCATAATAAATGTCTATAGTTTGAAAGAAAACTATTATCCATTTATGTGAATGAGATTGTGTTCCCTGTTTGGGAAATTTAATCCACATCTATTCAAGCATGTAAAAATGCCACTACTTCATAGACACTTCCCCATAAAAACCTCATTATACAGTAGCAGTGCTGTATGCTAAGTTCCCTATTGCAAAAAAAAAAAAAAAATCCCTAAAAAAACCCCCACCCCAATTAAAAAATAACAGCAAAAGTAATTCACAGTATGCCACAGACTAAACACCATTTTCTGTTTTGACATTTGTTCCATGGATGAATTAAAGGAATTTTCCACCAAAATTTCTAAGGATTTTGAGAATATTTTAAGAAATAAATTGCATGGAAGGAAAAGTACCATTTTTACTTCATGTTGTTATGTCTATCGAGTTTTAAATACTGATGTTTTTAGGTACTGTTAATTATTGCTAAAGCTTTTCACTTTTTTCTATTCTTTTGATTTGACTGCACTTCAACTAGAAGAGTACTTCCTTGGGAGTTCATGTGTGACATACAACCATAAATATCTGGCATCTTTTTCAAAGCCTAAGTTGTGGTGCATCTTCTAAACTGTACAAGCATATAAGCTTCATCTCAAGAATCTTAAAAGTGCTTAAAAATCAATAATTGAGTGTTTTGTAAGAGCATCATCAACTCTCTAGTGATGACTTAAGAGGACTTTGAAAAAAGGTCATTGTGTAATACTTGAGAAAGTGTAACTCCTCTCACCTTCAGCATTAAAATACCTCTTCATCTTAAAAATAATTSCATAATAATGCACATGAAGCAAATAGTTTACTTCCATGTATAGATATTGCATACTGAAATAGTGTCCATTGTTGGATATCAAAAATTTCATTGCAGCCACTAAATACACAGACAGGTGGAAAATTTTGATGTATTGTTTGTGGAAAYAATGTAATCCTCATCTATATCAAGTCTAATTCTCTAAAAAACTACAGTGCTCAAAAATTCAGTGCACTGTAGACAAAAGGGCCTTCAAATACATTAAAGATTTTGCACTTCAGACTACTTCAATTTGTTTTAGCTTTAAGAAGGTTTACTGAACTGCATGTCACTTGTATGTCACTGCTTTGGCAGAAAAACGTAGCTGATGGACAAAAATGAAGCTTTGTGGCAGTCACTGTTCAGCTGCTCTATTTGTTCAATTCAACATATTCACCTGTATSTGTATTAACTTGGTGGAAACATTTCTGTTCATTTCAGAAGGGTTTAATCACATTAAATCCCACTTTTTTACACCCTTCCACTACATATTCTCTAAAGAATATTTATTCTAATGTCACATATAAAATGGTGTGAAATAATTAGAGTAAAACTTGCCTTCAAAGCTGAATTTTAAATTTGTAGGCGAAGGTGGGGAGCTGCTTGTTTTAAACTTAATYGGAATGGAAGCTATATTTCCCTGGAAATATTTAACATCAATAGTAGGTTAGCAATTTGGCATAAAGGGTTGCCTACTTAGGTCTCACACGGTGCTTAATTGTGTTTTGTTCCCTTAACCATAAAATCTAGAAAAGAAACAAAAGCCCAAGAAGAGACCATAAGCATTAGTTTTGATTATTCAACTATCTTGGTTTGYGTCATACCATACATGTTTCCAGCAATTCTTGACAATTCATATAAACCAGTCACAATAAGAAGCTTCGTACTGTTTCACTGGGAAGATGCACACTGTGACAGAGGCATTTTTAAGAATCCAATTTACTACTGTTTCCCCGAAGAACAGGGCTAAAATGAAGGGATGCCAGACAACTTTGAGAAGCTTTCAGATARTCTCAAGGTCTGAGGCACCAGAAGGGTTTGATCATCTCAAGATGCACTCYCTCCAACTGGCTTCAAAGCCTTATGACCCTCTGTTTCACTGGGCATGTTCACAGGAAATTGTTGAGTATATGCAGAGGAAAGCGAATTGAGTTCCATTGCAACAATATTGTGGTATCAGGGAAAAAGCACAGATGTTTCAGACCTATATATTCTTATCCCAGGTGGGTCTCCCTGTTGCAAACAAAGATCACTACACCTTATACCRTGTCAATACACTTCATTGCAAATTTCAATGTCTRTGCTCTCAGTGTTCCATTTTCCTGCATTACATCAGTTATTCCAAAGGAAAGGCTTCAGAAAACATTAAATATTGTGGCACACAATTAAATGGAATGGAGTTGATTTCTGCATAGATAATAGTAATTGATGATAAGAAATGTGCCACAGTAATTTTTAAAGCAAATCTGCTTTATTAGTTAACATTTGAATGTTGAGCAATTCAATTCAAAAGAACAAGATTTTCTGGAAGGTTATGTTGTTTTAGAACAACCAAACACCTGTAAAATTCCTGTTTAAGGAAACAGGACTCRCCAATTGTAAATGACAAATCCACAAGAATTTTTTTAATTCTTTACAAGATCTGCAACAGGATGCACTCAGTTTTCATTTACTGTCTGATGGCAATAAGGGTTTCTAAAGYTCCCCCTTGCAAAAATAAAATCTTAACCACTGAAATTTTATTGCTAATGCAAGTATTATTAATTATATACTGCTACTGTACACAYATGATGCAAGAAATGCCTAGCTCAGGCAAAAATTTAATACACATCTGATTTTCTAATTGGAGAAACACTTAACTCTATATTTCAGRATTGAAAATGTCAGTCTTAGAGAATCGATACTCAAACTGTACGACACAAGAATAACAAAGAATGCCAAAATAAAACAATGTCATAAAATACTCATAAGTTTTTGTTCTATTGTGTTTTAAATTAATGTTTCCTTTTTCCGAACAGAAATTGTTTTGAGCTTTTTTCGTGTAAAATGCTTAYTACAGCATCCATGTATAAAAAATTGATGGTATGAAAGAATCTTAAGAAATGTTTTTCACATGAATGGTTTATAAAATCTAAAGCTGATTTCAGCTGAGATTTTTCTTCTATTTTCAAGGTCTTGTAGCTAGCTGAGAAAAACTGTTCTTSTCTTTTTATTCCTTTCCAGTTTTCATAGGGTTACTCTACAATACAATACTTCTGGGTTCAAGACATTCATATTAATGCTAGAGAGAACAAATGTCTCTGTGACAAGTGTCCATGTGAGAAGGACTAAAACTTGTGATACTGTAAGGGCCTCAAGTGCAGCTTAAAGAAAACACTTCCTCTCAGGGGTGGTGGAGGTTATGTAAATCCTGTCAAGGGTATCTCATGCCAACTGCATGGCACAAGGCTGCTGTAGGGTGAGACTTGAGGGATTACTCAGGACAGCAAAGCAGCACTGACTAGACTACTGAAAATGCTGGACAGATTTATCAACATAAAAACTCAGGGAGAATTGCAGGACCYATGCTACAGGTGTTGGTTAACTTTTCTTGTTTTCTCTGAACAGAAGACAACTGCTTCCTTTTCTTACCCGGTCAGATTTAAGTAACAAAGGAATCAATATATAAACACTTAGGAGAGACCAGATGGTGAATGATAAATGGCAAGGATCAATTTAATAAAACCTATCAGGCCACAGCAAACCAAGCCATCTCTGAAAAAAATTAAAAGAGATGGTTTGCTGGGTAAAGTGATTGTAATTGTTTTAATAGATTTTTAGTAATGATTTTCATGTAGTCTGTCCTGGAACCTTTATAGAAGAAACCAAAAAATAGGGCTGGAACACACCTCAGGAGTCTGTCTAGTGCATCCAATATTCCAAGTAACCAGCGCAACAAACCTCACACCTAACGCATTTGTCTAACCAGTTCCTAAAAGCCTCTAGCAACAGAGAATCCCTAGGCAAACTACTCCATTGCTTAACTGTCCCTTAGAGCAAGATCGTTGTTCTTGATGGTCAAATTAATCACATTAYTTCTTGCCCTATCCAGAGACCTCTTTCTTTTCGCATTAAGATTTTATGTATAGAAGCCCTAACATTTCTTCAGAATTTTATGTTTTCCATAATAAACTACCTCAAATCTTTCATCTTTGCACACAATTATCCTCTGGCCCACAGATTAAAGGCAACTGTACAGAACATGAGGGGAGATACTGCAGATAGAAAAACAAAATAATAATTTCTCCAATATTAAAATGAATATTCTACAGTCAGGTTTTGAGAATAATAATGAAATCACACCATAGTTACATAAGCATAAGTTCTTCCATGAAGGGAAATGCCAATTTACCTAATAATTTTACAACTTCCATCCCATTCTCTTATCATTTKTGCAGGTATCATCTCCTAACTGCAGAAACGGAAGTTCAAAATCAGGTGTAATGATAGTAAMTTTTTCCCACATAGAAGTATTTATACCTCCCAACATTCAAATGAAGATCAACATTAACTACATGTGGGATTTAAAGTATTATGTAGATATAAGGTATGTTCTAAACTCTTTTTTTAGAAGACAATATTTGAGATGTTATAATGGAAAGGAATCAGAGGTTATTGCATTTATGATCTATTTTTAAAAATATAGCTTGAATTCATATTGTGAATATTCCTATCTAATACACTTCCTTTGACTTCTCAACCATTGTGATGTCAATAGAAAAAGCTTATGTGTCATTTGGCTACTATAAAAGAAAGGAAAAAGACAACATTTTAGACCCATCCCATRTTTAAAATATAAATGTCTGGTGTATTTATACTGGTAACAGTCTATAGAAACAACAGGAATGGAGAAGTTCAGTATGGAAACTCTGTCTTTTCAATGTATTCTGTCAGTTATGAACATATATCTGGTGCTGACTTTATTCCAAAAAGAGGCAGTGTTTTGCTTCTGTAGTAGAAACTGAGAGGTAGATTGTGATATGTACTACACACACACACAAAAGAATTGCATGAAGACAGAAGGTAGGCAAAAGCATCCTTCTGCACTCCAAAGCAGCTTCCTGTATCTTTGTTAGGACTTTCCAAGAGTAAAGGAAGAGCAAGAACTTCACAACCTACCTCACTCATGTAATTAGAGAATGAAACACTGAGTCTATTTGCTCCCAGGGTATTGCACATWACTCATCTCAGCCAACATAGAGTTGTACAAAATTTCTGCAAATAATGCCAATTTACTTTGTCAAAAAGAGAAGAAATTCTGCTTAAGGCACAGATACACCCAAGAATTTTACCATATCAATGATCAAGTTGGCCATAACCAATTTTATGTAAGAATTTCACATTGCCTTTGAAATACTGAAATACTGAAATACCATTTGGCAAATTAAGTCTGAAATTCTTCACCTTCCTTAGATTCAGTGAGACCTTTAATTCAATTTTACTTCAGAGTGTTTTGCTAGTTAATCAAATGCAATGTGGTGATGCAGAGCTCAATGGAGGTCTTTTCTTTAGATAGAGAATCTGTCTCTCAGATGTTAATATCTTCTTCAATATGCAGAATTTGGGGGTGGTGTGACAACATACATGGAGACTGAGGTATGACTGCAACCTGAACTTTGGTATAGATCTGTCTGCTTCCTACCTTATCGCTAGTTTTCATGTCTCTTCACTGTTTCTTGTATCTCACTTGACTCTTACTTTCTTTAGATTGATGGAGACTTGAAAGCCAAAAACCACTGTGAGGGCAGGAAATGCAAASTATGGTCGCTCTCTGCATCCTATTATGAAATAAAATTGCTCAGTATCCTTTGTGCAACATGAGGATTCATTTATTGATTCAGAGTACCATCATGATACCAGAAAATTGTGTAATATATTACTGYCTTTCAACAACACAAAGCAGGGGGAAGGGAGAAAAAGGAGAGAAACATAAATGATAAACCAAAGGACTTCTTTTGTCAAGCAAACATCATAATCCTGTGGACAGACTCTGAAATTATACATCTAGCAAGTTAATTATTTTTATAATAGAATCACTGMGTGGTCTGATTTGGAAGGGATCTTAAATGTAATCTTGTTCCAAGGGACACCTTCCTCTAGACCAGGTTATTCGAATCTCTATCCAACCTGGCCTTGAATGCTTCAACAACTTTTCTAATCAGTTTGTTTCAGTGCCTCCTTACTCTCTTAGTAATTAATTTCTTCTAATTATCTAATCTAAATCYACCCTGAATAATTTAAAGCCATTACTCCTTGTCCTATTACTATATGCTTTTGCAAAAAATCCCTCAGTAGCTATCTTCTAGGCCTTCTTCAGGTAGTGAAAGGCTGCAATAAAGTCTCTCTTGGAACCTTCTCTTGTCCAGGCTGAACAGGCCAATTCTATCTGCTTTGAAGATGTTCTCCTTGCCTCTAATCASCTTTGTGGAAATTTTCTGGACCGGTTCCAACAGTTCAAAGTCCTTCCTGTGCTGAGGGCCTCAGAGCTGGACGCAGCTCTCCAGCTGGGTTGCCATGAGAGTGAAGCAGAGGGGCAGAATGCTTTCCCTTGCCCTGCCGGCCACACTGCTTTTAATGCAGTCYAAGACACATTTGGCTCTCTGGGCTGTGAGCACACACTGCCAGCTCATGGCCAGCCTCTCCTCCACCAGCACCCCCAAGACCTTCTTGGCAGGACTGTTCTTCATCCATTCATCCCTCGGACCGTGCTGATACTGGGGATTGCCCCTTGCTCTCGGCTTTCTTGAATTTCATGTGGTTACCCTGGACTCCCCTATCAAGTTGGTCAAGGTCCCTCTTTGTTTTCCCCCAGTCCCGTCTTGCAGCCCATCCACTGGAGAGGTGTGGAAAGAGACTGCCAYAGAAGACTGAGACTGAGCATCTCAGCCTTCTCCTCATTTGTTACCAGTCTGCCAGCATTGCTCATCAGAGGGGTGATGYTCTCTTCAACCTTCCTTTTCTGGCTTACATACCCATAGAAGTGCTTCTTGTTATTCTTTACATCCCTTGCTAAATTCAGCTCCAACTCCACCTTCGCTCTGCCTTTTATGTGCTGGAATATGGCCATTTCTGTGTTTCCTAAACTAGTCTTTTGGGTAGATAACTYCTGTCTTTGAAAAAAAATCCCTCATATTCAAGAAAATGAACATGAATATCTTTCATTGAACAACCTCTATGCCCAAGTAAAAAAGATGTACAGAAAAACCTTATCGATAATCATTGACAATGGTCTGCAAAACAGAAGCCAACTCATCATATTCTTCAATGGCCCTTTCCAAATGTTGGAAATACTTTCCTTTTAACACAACAGTTATCATCTGTCTAAATTACCTTTCTCTCAAGGCTTCCCCACTGCCAAGAGACCCCTGAAGTCCCCTGAGTGTTATGTAAGCAGAAAATGGTAATGAATAGGACTCAATTTCTACATATCTATGAAGACATCAATAGTTAATGACTAAATGATATTTGGGTATTCTAATTATATAGGTTCAGGGAATGCTCAGATTTAACACACTACTTTCCTACTAAAAAAAGGTGAGTTTATGTGGTTTTCCCCACTATTCCCAAGAATGATATCTTGTCTCTTAGGGATCCTGTGCCTGAGTCAAATATCATGATAATTTTTAGTGAACTAAATAATTATAAAGACACCTACAACATGGGCTTAAGCTATACATTTTACAGGACCTAAATTAAAGTTTTATCTTAGTGCTGGTGTACAAGCAGCCTCCAGCACCTTTCTACACTTGAAAACACTCTTACACAAGTCATTCACACCTCCCTGATGGAACTGCAAAGAACAGCAGTCAAAAAGGCTGCTCAGGCACAAAACAACACTAACTCATATTCTGCTGTCCAGAACTGGCTGAGAAGGAAGTCAAAACAGGTGAGCAATGAGAGGTTTCTGAAAACATTTCAGAGATGGACTGAAAGACTGTTCTGCAGTAGATTTGTTATGCTTCTAACTTTCCAGGAAAAACATAAATGAGCTCTAGCAATGTTACATTTGGTACCTATTGCAGACAGAGAATAAATAAAGATTCTTCAATAGTTTTGGCAGGCAAATTAAATGGCTGTGAACCCATAAGGAGAGGGAGAAAAATCCAGCATGTTAATAAAACTCTCAAGTGTGACCTTATAACACAGGGGGACAAATGAAGAATTCGTTCTTGCCTAGATTTCCAAACATGTGAAGTTCAGWTTTTTTTTTCTTTAGTTGTCTAACTCACACTCAGATCTATAAAGAAATCAATAATATGCCTGTTAAGTGTCACAAGAAAAAAAAACACATCCAGTACTACAAGTAAAGAAAAAATTTATATTCAAACCACAGAAATAGAAAAAAGGAGTTCTATGTGATCTGAAGCCACCTCAGAGAATGACTTCTGCTGTTACCCTGCTTTTGTATTTACCAAGTTCATAATCTGTTAAAGCATGGTTTGGCATGTGTATCTAGCTCTATGGCACCATGTCTAACATTTAAAAGTTTTCAAGAAATTTCCTCTGGTGCAAGGTATAACTCATTATGAATGCCTAGCAAACAAACATCTATTTTGCTTTTCAATGAGACTAAATCAAATATTATACAGAACCAAGCAAGAATCTTTAGGACAAGATAATGCTGCTGACATAATGGTTCTTTAGCATTTCTAATAATAAAATCCCACATAACTCTTAGGTTTCCCAAAGGGTAAGAAGATACCTGCTATCCAGTGAACAACTTGGCCCTAATCCCCACAGAATGCCCAAATATTCTCTTTAGCCTTCAGAGTTTTCTGTTGTCTTTTCCTTCAATCTATAAATTTATCCAGACATTCAATGTAGCCTTACCTAATACTCAACCATTATTGACCGTCTGCCTGAGGTTTTATCGATGAGCAATATTTATTCACCAAAAAGTATAGTGATGAAGCAATAGTTACAAACCTCTGCAAGTACAAACCTGCATCTAGAAGAGGGAAAATGTACTGSGGCAAACCTCAATCTTTTGTGTTTCTGGAAGAAAGCCTCAATCTTTATTCATTCCCACAGCAGTAATAAGGAAAAAAATAGCTTTGAAAGCAACTGTTCTTGTTGTTAAAGTTAAGGAGCTTGTCATCATTCACATAGCTTAAAGAGCAACTTCAAGATTATGAGTCCTGAGCTTGTCAATTAGAATTGCACACCTAATTTGCAGAGTTTCCCTTCCCCAATGAACAAAGAGAGAAGTACTGCTTTATGCAGATCTGTCCCTATGTAAGTATAAATTGTTTATAGATATTAAATAAAAATTTTGACTGTGTTCTTATAATACATCTATTGAATGGAGTAGTACTGTGAAAAATGTAAAGCCCCAGCAGAAACAAGACAACATGTTTAACAATGTAAGAAAGACAATAAAGGAACTGAGCAGCAAACACAAGTTATTTCCACTTGGTAACGTTTGTTAGGTCAGTTGTCTTTTTCTAAGCAGAGGGCATTTGACCCTTCCAGTGAATAGAATTCACTAAATTGCTTCCTGTTTCAGAATCTGTGAAACCACAGGGTGAACATCCTCAGGAAACCCAGGTAGGCTGACTGTGGCCAAAGTGGCTGCTTCAGGAGCTGCTTGTGCTAGCGGAAACTTGATTTGCAACAGGGTAAAGGTTGAAAGCTCAAAGATCGTGACATACACGCGAAATAATAGTACAGACAATGACTCTTCTGCTTTTGCAAAACTCATATGAACAAAAAGGTACCTGGATTCCTCTTCTGTACCACAGTGAAGAARGAAAGTTCAAGGAGAAAATATTTATCTTTGAACAGAAAAAACATGAAATAGAAAAGCAATCATGCTTGCTTGTTGCTAAATTTCTAACTCAACAAAATAAATCTTACACAAGTRGTGCACATACAAGTGGTAAGGTTTACCAGATAAAGCAGAAAAAAACCCACAGGCCTTTTTTCATACAGCAGGTATTTCTGAGGTTTGAGCAATTTCTATTTGATTCCAAATATCAAATTAGGCTATTAGGTAATAATAATCAAAATATACATGGAATTTGAAAGAATGGAGTTCAAGTAGGTCTTAATCTGATGGCAAGTAAGTTAAAAGCTTAAGTGATGTCTTCTGATTTCTATTAGGTAACCTCTGTTGGCCACATCCTCCAGTCCTGTACAGGCATCCCAGTGCTGAATAGTGCTCAAGCTCACAAAAATATTGCCAACATAAAAAAGTGTTGTAGACATACACATGTAGTTCCTGTATTCTTTTATTATAAGTTAGGTGTTATTTTTTAAGTGTAAACTTCATATAGAACTTATTTAAATGTTTAGACRCACTGACAACTGAAATATTAGGAGACACTAATACTTTTAAAACAGAATATACACATAGAGGTATTTAGTTTAGTTTTAGGTCAGCAATTACATCAACAGTTATACATATCACATGAAATAAGTACCCATTTTTTCTTTACTCATTTTCTTTCAAATTAATTTTTTTTAGCTTATTATGCAGAGGCTATATATGGGACAGTCTCAGTACTGAGGATAAGTACCTAAAAAAATATCAAGGAGCAAACAAAAGATATTTTTTAAATTATATTCTTCATCTAGTAAGATAGCACAATTTTATTTTATCCATGGATTTGGTGGATTTTTTTGCTTACTTTAAAAGTTTAATTTTTATTACATTTTTATGTATTCTCTGGCAATAGTAACATGGTGCCTGACGATAGTAGTCAACTATTAGTGGGAGGTTGGTTGCTAAGACTAACAACTTGAACCTTAGTACCAATAATTATTGTGCCTGCTCTGGGAATGAAATTTGCCAAACGTTGTCAAAAACTTTAAAGCAGATTCTGTTATATACATGAAGATTCTGGGTCCATTGTTTTCTTGTGCTATAGGAATACGAGTTACATTTATGTGGCACTTTTATAATCATAACAACTTATTTTTAATAAATAGTTTTGTTATGTATATTCTGTAAATATTGTCAACTTTGTTGGCAATATCACAGTTCACCTAGAAATCTTGTGCCTGGAGTTTTCATTGACATCTATCTGCACTTAGATGTACAGCAAGAAAAACCTCAGGAAAACATATTTGCCTTTCAGAAAAAAAAAATGTCTTTCCCTGCATTGCTAGCAACACAAGCTCTTCTCCAAATAACCCTACAGACAAACAAAGCAAAAGATATTCTGGTTTAAGGAACCTTGGCTGCTCTATGTATTACGTTTAACCAACACTTGCAACAGATGCACTGATGTAAGAAGTGGAGCTGAACTGTGTGAAAAGGGTGCTTACTGTGCTGAGACACACAGGCAACTTACACCCTCAATCCCACCAGTGCTGTCGTATTTTCCTTAACATGAGCTGGCCCACTTGAGCAGGTATTAAAGTGCCCAGCTGTGYTGTCCAAGAGCATGTTCTCACCCTGTCTAAGGAGATCAGTGAAAGATACAATCACATCATCAACTTCTGTTCTCAGAACACTCATCTGGCTGGCAGAATTCCTGAACTAAAGCAGATCACAAAAGATCTTAGTCTTGTGTGACATACACACAAGGAGTGTGAGAGTTGTGTCTGCAGTCYACCAATTTAACTGAAGAGGCAATCTTGATGCACAGAAGAAAATACTAAGTCTGCACACAGTGAAAATGCCCTACTTTATGCTTRCTTCAAAACAAAGAACCAACTAGATCCAACTCATCTCCAGCTAAAAATGTTTATCTTTCCAGTAACTATATGAAACATTTAACTCTGTGTAATCAGGATAATTAGGATTCAACCACATTAAATAGAAAAGCTRTCATTTGGGAGATCTTTCTTCCTTCTGATCTACAAAGTAGGAGCTATAGTCTCAGAATGGTTATTGTTCTCAGCGTGATGACAAATCTCACCCTAAATTTAGAGAATCTGTATTTAAAGTCTGAAACCTAAGGAATCTGAAGTTTATAGTAAGAAGTTCATATCTGCATAGCATTTTGCACTCAAATGTGCTTGGCTCAAACTAAAATAGATGTCACACAGTCAGACAGGAACCCAAAGTCTTCCTTGGTTATCATTTTCACTAAGAAAGGGAAGTAAAAATTAAACTTGACTCATTATTCCATTGATGTAGAAAGCAGGAAGGAAGCCAGTTGATGCCACTGCAAAGTGATAAAACAGTAAAGTAGTCTGTCAGTCTCTACCAATTAAATGAATAGGTACATTTGGAGTAAATAAACATGTGTGATAAACCTGCTGAGTTCTAAAAGAGCATTCATACATTGTACAAAGCTGCTTTAGAAATTTAAGTACCCAGTGTCTTTTAAAAGCTCTAGAATACCAATAATTTTTAATATAGCAGAATCTATTTAAAAACTCTGAAAAGGGGCATCAGAAGTTATCATTAATATGTGTAACTTTTCTGAATGGTTTAATTCAAAGTTGACATATAACTCTGTAAGTTCCATAAACTTATTTAACCAACGATATATGTGCTCAAATTGAAAGCTTATGAGGATCATAAGGCTTTTATTTCCTATTTGTAGACAAATCATTTCGTTGGATACCACAATGTAACACAGAATTTAGAAATGTGAGAGGTTTAGTTGGATTGCAAAGCAAATTAACAATTATAAGGGTTCTAAAACAAGTTTAATTGGTACTTCATTGTAATTTCACTTGAAGGTAAAATACTTAAAATCTGTTATCAGTATTGTCATCAACTTATCCATCATTAACTCCAGGTTAAAGCTACTACCTCTTATGACAGTCCAATTTCTCTATGTTTTCTTGTCTGAGACAGTAGGTTGCACTATTAGATACCTTGGTGCATATACTAGGAGCGCAATAAACTCAAATACACATTTCTCTCTCTTTCTCTAGTAAAACCCACAAAACTTTTAAAAAGTTAAAATAACCCAAAAACCCCAACCCCCCAGAGCACCCAGTCTGCCAGAAATACTGTATTTGGATTAAAAACAGTTTCTTGAATGCAAAAAAAATGTCAAGGTGGAAATTGTCTACTAGAATTAGAACACTAGAGAATTTTTAAAGAACCAATAATCAATGATCTTTTCCTGAACTGCTGAATGAAYTTAAACCAGATGAATTTAGATCAGTTGGCTGTTAAGAAAAAACTCCTGAAAAAATAAATTCCTTTTCACAGATAAGACTTTGTAATAAATRCGAGTCAACTACAGTAGTTTGCCTCAGTAACAGCAGCCATTATTTCTATATGTGATGTCCACAAGCAAGATATCAAGGGAAAAATCTTAAAAATATCCCAAAAATTAAGTCTTTAAGGATATGCAAAASAATGAGAATCTCTGTTACTGCTTGTGAGTTCCTGCTTTATGGATTATCAGAAGCCTTTGCTTTCACAGGTTGGTCTAGTTTGTMATTTTTCACAAGGGCTAAATGCATATACAGAAGATGATAGAAAACAAACACTACTACAAATTATGAAGTCAAGAGAACAAAAAATGCCAGTTACAGGCAGATTATAAAAAAAACCAACCACCCCAAAAGAAAAAAAAACCAAACTCTCCAAACCAACCAACCAAAAAAAACCCCACAAAAACCAAGCAAAAAACCCTAAAAATCAAAAAACAAAAAATCAAACAACAGAAATCTAAACAAACAAGACCAAACAAAAAAACAACCAAAGAAACAAACAAAACCAACCAGAAAGAAAAAAAAAAGCACAAAATGTTCTCTGTCTCCTTTTTTTTTTTTAATGTTCTCATTTTTCTATGTCTAGGAAAGGAACAAATCAAGATCAAAAGTACACTGTGTTCTAAATTAAGACAGAGATGAGTGAAAATATGTTTTGATTGTGTGTTAAATGTGTTGAAGGAAAAGTTAGAGAAAGAATGGAGGTCAGATTAGGAAACCAAAAATTCAATAATAGATTAGATTGAGTAACAAAATATCTGAAGCACTGATGTCTTAAAAACCCAACCAAGCAACAGAGAAATCTAATGCAAATTTATTTGCTGCTCATAACATAATGTAATTTGAACAGATAAGCCCATTCTGCGGGAATGCCGGAAAACAGGGTAGCAAACACTACCTGGCTGAGCGAATCTGTGTCTCATCAGAGCCACACTGCTGCTCCCAGCAGCATTGGAGCCTGTCCTCTCCCCAAGCCCAGGTGTGCCCATGCAAACCACTCATTATTCACGGAGGGAAAAGCTGCCTTTATCATTGTTCTCCCTGCAAACCCCCTTCACACATGCCACACACACACCCCTCCCAAACTAAAGAGCAGGATCATACATGTATCTCCAGGGACAAACAGTAAATAGAGTAATGCTTCTCTTGCGCCCGCTGCTGAAGGACTCCTGGTTTTGCTCCTGAGCTGACAGAACCTCAGGGCAAACCCCAAGTTGTTTGTTTTCACAGGTGCTTTTCCTATCCTTTCTGGATTCTCATTGGCTAATAACAAATGCAAGGAAGGACAAGACCACTGACTATTTATTCCAGAGAGGGAAATCCTCACTGCCTTTTTAGGTTATCCAGGGAAATAATGCTCCTCTCCCTCAGCAGCRATCAGTTTGTGACTCCTGTGACAAAAAGCTGGGAAAGGAACAAATGAAGTAAAGAAAAGGAATGACTCTCGTATCACATCTCCCTGCCTTGAGTAGTGGGCCAAGTATATCAGAGAGAAATCTGCTYGTACTAAGGGGTGATGCAATATGTTCCTTCCACATTGACTGAGGGAGTAGGGAGAAAAATGATGGGTTGCAGCTCATCTAATTTGTTATGACTTGAGATGCTTGTCAAAATGCAACTTGTAGCAAGAAAAGAAATTTGAAAAAAAAAACAAGCAAACAACTAAAACCCACTTATACTCAAGAGAATCAAATTTCCCAATCTATTCTATGCCAGAGGTCCATCAGCTCTCTTGGACCAATGCTCCTTTCTAGGATGTGTGTTTGTGTAGCATGCAGTGTACAGTAGACAGCAGCTTGAGTGAAAAACAAGGCTCAGCTCTCACCCAGTGGCCAAAGAGAACTGTCAAAATTCAAGGCAGAAAYAATACTGAGTAATAAAAAACAAAAAAATCAGTATATTTCTTGAAAATTTGCTTGAGGAGTAATCTGCAGCTGATCCTGGAACAGAATGGGTGGAATAAGCAGCAGATAATTCTAAGGATGAATGTTTTTATCAGTAGTGTAATGTTCAATTAAAAAAGTAGAGAACATAGAAACCCCTAACTGCTTCCAAAATTATAATACTTTTATAAGATTGTTACATTTTAAGAGATACATCTATTGGCTCAAATACTACCCAGAAATCTCCAGGAAGACTTTTTTTCTCACTAAAAAATAGATATTTATTCACTTTCCAACTTTTCTAGATTTATATTCTTAAATCACTGCAACTCCTTTTAAATTGTAAGGCTCCTTATATTACTCAGCAAAATTAAATAATATTTTAAAGAAACACGAAACATAACTTATTTTTCTGGTCCTGTAATCAACTAATACAGCTTTGTGTGAAGAAGAGAGGCATCTTTGATGAAAAAATAAAAATAGTTAAATGCTACTACCAATCAGTTGGGGGTGTGAGATGAAATGAACATTTTTATATGGGAACAAAATTACTGAGGTGCACTTATTCCAGAAAGATATTCTTAGCCTGAGGAGTGAAGATTCCAGCACCTGGAACTCATTTGCAGTGATTAAATATCTGTATTGTTACACAAAAGTGAAATCCAATTCCATGAACTTATGAAAAATATTCAAAAAGCCTTATATTTATTTTTCAAAAGACGAGGAAGGAGAGTGCTCAAAGACTTAGAGACTGAAAGTGATGAAAGCACGAAAGGTAATCTCTAAGTTTTATTGCCAGATGTTTCTGAATTAAAGGGTTCCAGACAGTATACCAGACAAGCAGCTATAGAAATAAGACCAAGAACAGTTGAGTAGTTTGTTGCTATTCTTACAGATTCTAAGCCTCAATTTTCTCTCRGATTTTTGCCTTATTGCACTGGTAAATCACTTGTTTAATTTTTTAATGATGTGAGCTTTCAAATGAGTCAGAATTTTCCCCTGAAGTCTCTTGCACACCTTCTGTGGAGCTTCCCTTCTACTTTTCTCACCATTTTTTTCTTCAGGTTTCAGAAAACTAAACCATCCCTTTGTTGCATACTCCAAAATTTGCCTGAATTTCTGGTTGAATAAACATGCATTCCAATTCAAAATCAGAAACAGGCTGGAAAAGCTCACCACTGTCATAAGAGGTAGTAAATAGAAGATGTAGGTCAAAGACAGCATTGAGGTGAAATATTACATTAGTCTAATTATAAATTACTCTAATTAAAAATTACATAGAGACTTTTGCAGTTGTTCATCAACATATAAACATCTAGGGTCCCAGCTTCATGTTAGAYGAGCAGAGCCCACCTTTTTGTCTGTGTCTATGAACCCCATTTGATTTGCTTTGATGAAAAATAGTTTCTTTGCTCAGCTGAATAATGTATGGTCCTATTCATCCTGAATAGCTATCCCATGCAAATGAAAGTGAGAAGGATAAAAAAAGATGTTTTTTTAAATCTTGGTTTAAATGCAAGGAAATTTCTTTCCAAACAAAGCCCTCAGGTGTCTTTTAAACTAGAAATAAAATTGAGCAACAACTCACCAATACATAAACCCTGGACATTGAAAACTGTTTCAAGACATTGTTATAAAGACACCATTTGATGATGACGAAATTCATGGAACCTGCTGTCTTGAGTGGACCTAACTTCTGCATGGATGGCAACTACTCTCTCATACATAGGAGCAAGCAAATAAAAATAGCTAAATGAGCTATTTCCAACAGAGAAGGGGAAGAAAGAATTATTGCTATTTTGGCTGTAGTAGCTGAGTACCTTCTGATCACTTACTCACRTGAAATTTTTCTAAAAATAATAACCCCATTACAGAAAAAACCCTAAAGACATATTCTACTCTCACAATGGGGATAAATCCATTGTCTTTAAAGAAATCATTCACATACATGTCACCCGTTTAAATCATCTACCAAGCTACTGTCTCCTTTGCTAGCAACCAGATTGCACTAATTTTAGCAAGCTGAGGATATATTTAGCATTTTATTTGAAGTATTTAAGAGAAAACACAATTCCCAAAGGTCTGACTTGGCTCAAAAAGAACCAGAATTTTCCACTTCAGTGCAGGCAAGTAACAAGGATACTGTCATATAAGGACTTTGCTTTTATGAGTCCAGGAATGCTGAGTTCCAATGCGTGGAAATACCATATTTTATATACACCACATATACAAGTTCTGTATGTTTAGAGGCTCACAAGTGAATCATGCAGTCATTAAGATTTGCACTCAGCTTTTGCTCTTAAACCACTGCTGGTCTATGCAATGTAATTGAGTAACTTGGCCTTTTTGCTACACCAGATCACTGAGGTATTTTTTAAGATGTTTAGCAACTTCTAGGTGAAATCTTTGATCAACAGAATAGGTAAGAGGAAAACAAACACATGATTATTAAACCACCTAATTTGCTGGTTTCTCCAAAGCTCAGTTATTCTGATGTACATGGCTGTATGAAAATMATTTTGTTTCTTCAAGACAGAACGAACATTTTTTCTCATTTTGTGAAATATAACCTAAAGTAATTCTTTGTCTTTCATTGTGGAGATAAAGAATAAATTCCAGTAAATTAAAACAAYGTCTTTACAGATTATGTTTTCATGATGTAAAAGAGGGTATTATTTTTCAAGACACAGTACAGTCATACTTATATGGCTACACATACATACGTAAAATACAAAAGCTTTATCTGCATATTACAGTTTTTTGACAGGAACCTTGAGAAGGCTGACCAAGAACAGAGGCTAGACAGAGCTAAGAGAATAAAGTAGATATTTCTTCAAAGGCCTCAATGGATATACCTTGGGCAGTACAAGAGCCTGGCCAGGGCTACACCCAAGGTGAACCCAAAATGGTCACAAAAACGGACAACCAGTCACAGGGTCTTACACTTTTATAAGTTTTGTTCCATTTGCATATTGCAGTTAATTGTCCAATTATTGCTCTAGGTTATGAAGTTCCATCCTCCTTGTTTTTCTCTCATCATTGAGAGAGAATATTATTGTTGTTTATATTTTTTGGRGCTGGAGCTTGTAACAGTTGTCCTTGGACAAGCTGGAAAAGGATTGTTTCTTCTACCTGCCCTGAGAAGAGAGCTTGCTAACGCTTAATATGAAGCTCAGAGTTACGCACTGAAGCAGCACAGAATCTGAAAAATATAAAAGCTAAAACTTAAGGCATCAGGCTAAGCTGGAACAAGAACCCAACTGTAATGCCATATCTTGGTTTTTATATTGTCATTGTCCCTGTGCTCTCTGGGGCATSTAGTGCATCCTCCAAGATAAGACACTATTGTGTTATTTCCTGGTCTCACATTAGTTATGTGTAGGTCCTTTTGGCAGAGAACTAAAGCTTTACTGAAGAGTTATCAACACTCAGAACATTTAGACTGCATTGTACTTACAAACTCAGGGCATGCAGACCACAGAAAAACTSTGCTTTAACCTGCATTTCAAACAGCAAAGTTTTAAACATGGGAATGCACAGATGGTTTAAAGAAAGCCCCTAGTCTGAGTAAGCTATTTTTCTGAGAAGGTGACAAATATAAACAAACAAACAGCACAAGAATTTGTGCTCTACATTTTAGTGACAAAAAAAAATGTTATGGACGTGGTCATAATTTCTGACTACATTCACAAGCCCACCTTGACATGGTAGAAGGTGACACCATGACTGGTGGGCTGCAATGGCTGGATGACATACAGTTTGATAGGAAATGGACAAAGCCTTCTTGAAAAAACTGGAAGAAGGCTTGTAGCTGCAGACCCAGTTTGTCAAGGAAAACTTGAATAATAAAACTGGATATCTGCTGGAGTAAGGAAATCTCAGAACACACACACACACACACAAAATTTATGGAGTACATCAGGGAAAATTTTTTGTGCAAGCAATGAAGATGCAGAGAGGGTAATTCCTTCTTGGCATAGCTACTACTCAGAAATAAGAACTGGTTGGTAATGCAATAGTTAAGGATAACCTTGGCAGAACCGAGAAGGAGAAAGAGTTTTAAAATCCTGAGAGACATGAGGAAGTCAAATAGTCAAGTAAAACTTCTAGGCAGAATCACATGAGCAACTGATTTGAAGGAGGCCAGGTGAGCTGGTTGACCTTCAGCAACAGAAGAAGAAAARGAATTGTCCATTCCAATGTGCCAGAAGGTCAAGCACAGGAAGCCAGCTTGCCTGAATAGGAAACTTCTGCGTGAGCTCAAATGCTAAAAGGAATTGCACAGAAATTGAAAGCAATGTTGAGCTACACAAAAATATTTCTCAGTGATTCTGTTGTAAAATTAGTAAAACCAAAGCTCAGCTATCAGGAGGTACAACAGAAGCAGTTAAGATAACTTATTGTTATCTCAGAACACTAAGTGTAGACCTATTGTTGAATGGGCCAGGGAACTTAATGACAGAAGACAAGAAAAGGATGAGGAACATGATTTCTGCTTTGCTGTAACTTACAAAGGCCTCTTTCAGGTCAGCCCCTAATACAGGGGAACAACATGGGGCCATGTATTACTTGTGTTAATATGAAGCATGGAAGACTCAAAGCAAATTTAACATGCAGATCCATAGAACCGGACTGATCCTCAGAGGCAGCTGAGGGAGCCAGCAAGTCTCGCTGAGACACACCTCTTCAGTCACTGAATAGACTGGCACGTGTGGGAGCTCTCTGAGGAGAGCTCACCACCTGTTTTCAGGAAGGGCAGATCTGGGTCACTGCAGATTGATCAGTTTAACCAGGGGAGAAGAGAACAGGCAATAGACTGCAGGAAGGGAATTTTCAGTTAGAACTAGGAAGAAATCTTCCCCAGGAATGTCATCGGACACTGTAGTAGACACAAATTAGAGCCTCTACCCTTGAACATATTCAAAACTCAACYAAACAAGGCCTTTGTCTAACCTTAGAGGCATTAGGCTTGCAAGACTGGTTTAAGCAAGAGGCTAAGACCTGATGATTTTGATAGGTATAAATCTAAATTATATTGTGATTCTAATTTGTGKTTTTGTACAAGAATATTTCAAAAGAATTCACAAGGACTAGCTACCAACTAGTAAYAAAATTAAATTAAATACAATAAAAATGAAAATGGTAGTTTCCAGGAGAGTTTAGCAATAAGAAATTTCTTTTTGAGACTATCATAAATCCTAAAAATGTTAAATGGAAAACCTTTTGAGTAAAATTAATAGGATTTAAGATGGGACAAGATCAAAATACAGTGCTACTACCTTTTAAAAAAAATTGTCTTCCCTATGCTGCAGCGGAATTCCCAYGGCATTCTACATGTTTGTGAACTAGAAAACTTAATAAGGGTAACCCTAGTCTTTCAGAAAGTAAGGACACTTCTCTCCTTAATAAGACCGTAACTGGTGGCTTTCAACAATTCATGTATCTACAAAAAATAAATGTGGAGCTCTCATGCAATGGTACAAAGGAATGTGAGATCTGTATGCTAATTAATTTGGATGCCTTTGAAAATGTTGCCAATTTTTAAAGCTTTTTGTTGTTGTTGTTTTTATGTTGGTTTGTTGGAGCTTTTTTGCCAGTACCAAAGGGCATTTCACAATGGGGAAAAAAAGTATCCCTAATTCTGTAGCCAAACCGTTGCAAGTGACTGCTTCATCTGTCATTTGCTCTATCAGTTGGCATTCCTGCAGATAAAAGAAATCTTGGTGCCATGAGATGAGTAAGAAATTGGGTCCAATATAGTATGCTAGCAGACTGATTTTTCTCTTTTACACGCCTTCATATTGAGTGGGATGTGACTGCCAAATGAAATCCAGAAGAAACAGTGGATTTGAATGTTAGCAGAGATGGGGAGGCTGGAGGGATGGGGGAGGAGAGACAATTAACATTATCATTAAAGCTGCCTGCAGTTGTAACTACATTTCAGTTTCAATATACAGCTCAAGCATTTCTGGCATTTTACACTGTCCCTCTCTCTCTTTTGCTTTKCATCCTTAGTTATTAAGGCAATACCAATACAATAATGATTAATTTAAATGGAGGAAAATTTGGATTTAAAGACCAAACCAATAGTTCTATTCATTGAAATTGCACCTCTTAATTAGCTGTTGCGTTTAATTTACAACTACCACATTGATAGCAGTCTCTGGCTCATAAATACGCTCATACATATAACTGTATATTTCATAAAGGGTTATTCTTTTGCTAAATGGTGTCAGCTGGAAAAAGAGTCAATAATCAGCAAGTCTCTTGTGAAATGCTGACAAACAACTCATTAAAAAAGCTGAAGTAACTGTTTCACAAGCAGTACTTGCCCACTTCACACACTGTGGTTCSTAAGGTATCATGAGGGACAATGGCATCAAATATGTGTAAGAAAATTATGTATCAACAGCTCCGTGAAATATATTGCTTAAGAATCTCATCCTATGCCCCAGAGTACTTTAATTGAGGCTGAGCACTTGCAACCTAAGTGTCCAATGCATCACAGCCAGTTTGCTYGTCTCCTCCATATCTCTGCACACTTTCTTGACAGTTCTGGAGGAAACGGAGGGTTCTGAGAGTCAGAGTTGGAGGCTTGGTACAAAGCACTTCCTTAGCCTGCCACAAAATCCCTCATTTCTTCGRTTGTCAAATTCAAATTCAGTGAAACCCATCCATTCAGAGAGAAATCCAAGTCCTTGTCCCTAGGCAGTTATTCCCCACAAAACAGTCTATCTACTCATTCCTTCCCCAAAAATACACCCTGGGCTTGCTCCAAAGTATGTTCAAAGTATACCAGCTACCACAATAGAGACAGCTCTTAAAAACTGGAGAGTGAGGGCATGAGTCCCTTGATGCAGTCATGTTTWTAGGCTGGTACTTGCAGTGGAAGTGCCCTTAGCTCCATCTCACTTGTTAGAAGGGTAGCATAGACACCCTGTCCCTATGGTTTCATTTACCAAAAACCTTAGCCTCYTTTCCTTTTTTCTTTCCCCCTCCCTTCGTCTGGTTGAATTCTTCCTCCAAATTTGCAAATCGTTTCAGGCTTCAGAAAACGAACCTCTTGCCAAATCACATAGATGTACAAAACACCCACTCAGGCCCATTGAAAAGGCCCACCCCATTGGTATTCACCGGGAATAGCACATGTCCTTTCACTGGGCTGGGACATTGTTGGTCCAGCCTGGTCTTTCAGCTGGTAATAAATCAACTCCACTGACTCCGAGACAACTACTCCTATTTACCTCAACCATGAACCTGTCCCCAGTGCCAAAACGTTGACCTGATGAGTTAGTATCTATTTCCCTAAAACTCCTTCTGGGCAGTGGTTGATTTTCTCTTCACTCTTTAAACTGTGTGAAGTCATTAGGTAATGTTAAACGTTGGAGACTAATTTTAACTGTGAGTGTAGCAATCCTTTATATCAGCTTTGGTGGGCAAAGGAAGCACCAATCATTCAGAAAGAAAAGCTGGTGCATAGATAATGACAAAATAAAYATGTCTGATGGGCCAAGTTCTTCATAAGTGCTAGTAGTACTAAGACTATTTTGTTGTAATAAACTGAATACAGTCAGATGCTTAACATCTTCCCTTTCTTTACAAGAATTCTGCAAATACTTGAATTTTTTGGTCAATATTAGATACTATAATAACAAAATTATGTAATATTTCAAATACTGGATACAGTTTTCAGATACAGCTCCTTTCTTATTTCACCTTAAAGGAGATGTCCCTTAGAGTGATTTGTTTGGTCTGCAAATGTCAGACAGAACCTATATTTATCTTCTTTCAGAAAAGGAGGGATAGGATCTGATCTCCTTCAGCAAATCTTTTAATGAGGTCAGTTATCTTGTGATGTGATAATCACTATACAGATATCAAGTTCAATTTTTAWAAGAGTAAGCTTTTTTGTTCTGTTTAAGTTTTTCCTTTTTTTGCCCCAGCATTAATGGCTGCTTTTTTCTTTTCCTATTTTTTTTTKGTCTTCTCAGTAGCATTTGGGATGTTTAGCTTCATCTAGGCATTATAGGCATTAGAACTAGGCATTATAATATAAGGATTTATATATTTTGGATAAAATACTGGAAGTGTTCAACTAGTCAATGCTTCTACAAATTCCTTTAACTTGGCTTAGACTGAATGACAGTAACAAGAATAGAAAGATTTGTTTAAAATTGATGTGCACAACYGCATATCAGTGACAAGCACTTTGATTTCTGTGGATTTTTTTTTCTTCTAGTATTTGTATTATGATTTAATTTTGTAAGTCACATGCACTGCTTCTACCTATTACAGACAAATTACAGTATGTCCAAATAAAATTAAGTCATTATCTAGGATTAGCTTTCAGAGTCATTCCCACTGTTAAATTCTTTAAAGCAATAAAACAACGGGTACTTGTGAGATAAGTTTTGCATGCTAAAAGCTTAACCCTGGTGTCTTTTGTCAGGTAAAACTCGCTGCATTTGGAGTTAGAATTTTACCATAGTAGGGACTACAAGACTGAAGAACTGATACCTCTCCTTAACCTACTGTTATAAGAATCCTTTGGAGTTTCTGTGCTAATCTAACATCTCTTTTGTTAAACTATAGAGCAGTGAGAGGGGGTTTTATGCTTTGTGTTATATTGTGAAAACATTAGCAAATGAAATAAATGTGAATTTGGCTTTTTAGCACTTAGAATTATTCACTTTGAACTGTAAATTATTTATGGTACTCAAAGAGACACTTTGTAAATAACAGGAAAGCCTCAGAAATCAAATGCAGATTGTGGTATTTAGTCTTGTCTTGCCGTCATTAACCATTTCAGTTACACAACACGTTTCAATAAATCAGGCACATCTTTTAGACATCTCTCCTAAAGGAATTAGAAAGCAGCAGAAATAAATGAAGCTGTCTACAAGTGACAGCTACAAAGGGAAACCCAGAGAAGGAGTGGAAAAAAAGGTACTCCTGTGAGCAGATGATAAAGAAGATGCTGTAAAACAACAGGGGGATTGCACCATTTCTTCTCCAGAACTGATGATGGTTTGATAAACAGCTAGTCATGCTCCTGGAAAACCCWGTCCATCAGGGCATATCAGTACAAATTAATGGTGACATGTCCTGATTAAACTTGCTGTGCTGTGAAATGCAATGCATTATCTGCATGGCAGTAAGTGAACAAATGCTCTCAGGAAGTGAAAGAACAAGCAAAGTCACACATCTCAGGTTAGATCCCGAGTCATAGCTGCCTGTGGTGAGGTAGGTGTTTAATTGACAAAACCAGTTTTGAGATGTGGGTTTTGCAGGCTATAGTTTTTGTTCTGCTCATTGAAAAGAGTTGTTTTGATAATGCCCTTTCTGCAAACTATAAGCTAGTTTTCAAAACCTTCAGTCAAGCTCTTGAATCTCTTCCTCAAGCAGACCTTAAATAGGCTTGCACCCTGTGTACATTAACAAGAAGTCCCCCTTTGGAATAAAATGAAAACTTCAAATATAGTAGTGGTGAGACCATAACATCACCCAACATGAACTGAGTAAGAGCAAAAAAGTTGTCAATGACAATTTGGGAGCTCTCCCAAAAGTTCATTTTCTAGAGTAAAAAGCAAACAATTTTATATTTTAATGCAAATAAAAAAAATTAAAAGTTTCATTTGGATTTTTCTTGTCTAACATACAGAATGAAAACCTTTTTCTAAGAGCTAGTTACTTATTTTAAAAATGGAAGTCACACATTTAACATCACTTCGCTCTCTTTACTAAAGCATTTCTGACATAACTAATAAATAATTCTCTATGGTGTTAAGRAAGTTTTGCCTCTTAAAGACAGGTTTGCTGAATTAAAGATCTCCTCCAAAACAGGWAGCTTGTCCTGGGGATGGGAGCCAGACTTGGCAATTCACACTGCTGCTGAAAGGAAGGACCACTCAAGGCAGTAAGAACCATTGTCAGTACAGCTAGCAGAACCTGGAATTTCTTCCCACATCTGTAAAACACATTGATGGCTGTAGAATCAAACAGTATGAGGCAGCCTTAAATACTTTTCAGAACAATTCCTTATCCTGATCCTACTTTAACCAACCTTCTAGGCTGGGTTCTAATCTCATGTAAAATCTAGAACAATTTAGATGATTGTTGTGAAATTGCATTACAATGAATGAGATTCCAGTCCAAATATTGGCATTTCTGCAAAGGAAATGCACAAGGCAGYAATAGAGATATTTCCTCTATACTTTCATTCAGGGAACAGACTGCAACAAATAAAATAAATCTAGGGAATCTTGGGAGAAGTAAAACATTTAATCCTTTTAGTACTTAGCTTTCTCTGTGCATACTACCTGGTCAGCAAATGGATGGAATGAAAAACATATCCATTTCCCTGACAAATAAAAATATTGTAAAGAAATACTATACAGTAAATTCTTTGACATTTCAGTTCCTGTGTTAAGAAGGTCTGAAGATCTAGGAGAATGATTAGCCGTACAGGAAAACACAGAAGCAAGGTGTGCACCTAGAGACAGTGATGAAAAAACACTGAAAAAGATTTGTCCAAAAAGGCACAAAATATCAGGAATAACCTTTTAACTACTCTTAAATACTTTCCCTAAGTTTTAWTAAAAGATGTCAGGCCAGTGGGCCACATGAGAGAGGGGATGGGGTCACCAATATTATGTGGATTTAAGAGAATGCTTGCTTCATAAAGGAGACTGGRAAGGCTGCAGAAACCCAGGCTACTGAAAAGGCAGCCAATCCAGGAGGCTGTAGCCAGAGTGTGCCCCTCAGCTGCCCAAAGAGCCTGTGACAGACCCTGGCACAGGGAGTGCCTTCAGCTCACAGGCAGCCTCTAAAACAGAAAAATGAAAGAAAATGCAACCTTTATTCCCCCCCTCCTTTCTTTCACCTGGACTTCAACCTACTTATTTTATTTCTGAAACAGAGGTTTTAATTAAAGCTCCTTTCTATACAATGCACTGAACTTCACCTCTGTTGCAAATAACACATTAATTTCCCCTGACTCTGAGTAATCTTACTTTCTCTCTTTTATCCCTGAAAACATCTTGCCTGGGTGAACACCAAGGGGAAATAACARGTAGGGGCAACAAAACTGAAGCAGCTTACTGGAAGTTATGACAAACTCTGMATTTTGCTATTTCTCTTCATTTTTAATACGTATGCTTCTTTATTCTTGCAACTTCCCCCAATGAAGGTATGGAACGAGCTTTAGCAAKGCAGCTTCTCACTGGAGGAATGGAAAGGAAGCAAGTCACAGAAGGTAGACAGCAGATAAAATAAACAAAGCCTATTGAGAGAGGAATATGTGATCCATTCCCTCACCACAGTGCCATCTGCCTAGGGAGGCACTTTAGGCCAGGAATCTCTCTTTGTGACCTCAGGTAGTCAGACTTAGCCTTCAAGCTCTAACCTTGCATGCCCATATCACAGTTAGGGTAWTTTACCTGAAAATTCAAGCCAAAATCCAGACTAAGTTTTTTTGCATCTTTCCTTCTGATCCTGGATCAGGTCGCTGGCAAATCAATCAAATGTTAAAAAAATTTCACAAGGCCAGCTTCCCTTGGATAGGCAGGAGAGAAAGGAAGTATGCARCCTTGGTCTATTCAGCATCTTCCTAAAAAGTCTCCAATGTTGCTGGATCTGGGATCACATGTGTCCATCACACCTTTTTTTTTTTCTTTTTTTAGGCAGGGGACATTTGAGATTTTAAAGAAACACACCAACAGGGCACTTATGAGACAAAGATTTTACAGTTTCTTCTATTTGTGAGGAGAATGCAGTGGGAAGAAGTGAAATCTCCACATAACCCAGTTACATGGTGATTGTTGGTTTTGACCAACAGAAGAGAGAATGAATGACAAAAGTTTCAGTACAGTAAGCTAAAACTGCAACAGAGTAAATMTTCTAGCTGGGTTCATGTTTCCTGCAGATCATGTACAGATGGGACATGCAATGTAATCATCAGTGGGCTATAAATCCATCTGCCAACATAAAATTACATAGATATATCTCTGTTGGCCTAGCATTTAAATGATGTAGTAGTGGAGCAGAACTCCCATTGTGCGAGATGCTCTCACACCACAGAACATGGAGTTCCCTTCCCCCACCCCTAAAACCAAACTTGTAATTTAAAAGCTGTTAAGTACAGATACACATACATCAGAATATGAAAGACAACAGGTTCTGATTTCTGTGGTAATAGTTACAACGTGGTCTTTTTGTACATAGTTGAAGGAAGGATTTGAAGGAAGGTAATGGAGTAGGTTTGTAGACATTTCCATAGGAATTTTGATTGTGTATTAAATATGCTAAAATTGCCAAAATATTTGCTTTCAAATCTAAAACTACTGGCTGAAGAATATTGCTGTGGTTTGACCAGATGTAGATCATACGAATAAGCATTTGCCTTTCTATCAACGAGATTTTATGAAATGAGACATCTCAGCATTAAAAATTTTTAGGCATAGACATAAAAATACTTTTGTTAAGGTAGATGTTAGCCACTAAAGGCCTCATAAGTAAAGACAAATAAATAACCTGTGCCTAATGTAACCAGAAAGGAAGGGAAGTGGGGGTGGGGTGTCAGGGAAGAAAACATTCTGAATGGTTCCTRACAGAAGATAAGATTGTGAACTGACAGACCAGGAACCCTTTCGAGGTGAACTCTGAATGGATCTGAATAGCAAAGAAAATTTACAAGGGCTGTGACTCAGATCMAAATAACAAGTACTTCTAATTAGAAGTGTATGAACAAAGCAAAGGAACTAGCAGATGGAAAACAAAGTGATGGGAAAACAAACAAAAGCTTCAAAGATTGAGGAGAATTAAGACAATCAGTTATTATTTTATGACTGAAGATTAAGATAGAACAGTGATGAGCCAGAAGGCAAAGAACTGCTAAGCAGCAGTCCAGCTTAAGCATGGCAAAATCTGAATGCAGCTGAGAAAAAATGGAAATCAAATAAATAAGGACAAGAACYTTGTACCTTCTCTATGTTCAATATTGTCACACAACAATTAAATTGATGCTTCAGATAAGATTCTCGGCCTTTCTTTACTATTAGATTGGAGCAATGAGTTAACTAAAAATATTTTTATAGTTCCACATGCAACAATTTTTTAAGGAATAAGACTAGCAGTTTTTAGAAAATTAAATTTTTTTAGTTATGAATAAAAAGTGCCACAAAATGTTTCTATTTGATGTTTTAATATGCTGCTTTATACTGACTGTTGATTAACATTTTAATAACGCTGAAAAAATGAGCTATGAGATTGGCTTTATACATAAGACAGCAAGACTGAAGGTGTGCAGTGGGCGCCAAAAAAATTACAAAACAGAAGTCAGAGTACACAGACATTAGCTGATACTGCAAACAAAAAGCAGTATATAAATGTAGGAGGCTGAAAATGTACTCTTTGTACAGCATTTGCATACCTTAGACCTATAACCTCCTAATTAAGGTTTACACACATACCAGCTTTAAAAAACAAAAAAAATACATGTTTTTATATAGCACGTAGCCCTGGCTATTTAAGCACTGGCAAAGGCCTGACTCACTACTGCGTCACTGCTGTTTTAAGTATGAAATACAAGAAACCAAACAGCAGCAGCTACTTTAGGCAGAAATAATTAGGAGTGGGCTGTGTTATGCCGCACATAGACCTGGTTTTTGCAGTGCTGCGTCAGGCCCTCTTAAGGCAACAGCACAGAATTTGTTACCAAGTCAATATTCTGTTGAAGTCCTAAAAGCTGGGTTCAAAGCAACTATTTATTCATTCATACTCAACTTCGGTATTACATTACCCCAGCAGGGTGATTCAAACATTAAGGGTAGATTTTTAAGGCTCTGAATAGTGAGAAGAGGCACAGTTACACATAGAATCCATAAAATTTACATGTGAATTGGCAGATGCAAAATAAAACAGTGATGTGTGAACTCCATCTAGTTGGAGCTTGAAAATTCTCATGCCTTTGAGATTCAGAGGGTGGAGCTTAAGACAGGTCCTTAACTGAGCAGGACTCTCTTTTAACACTGCTTATAGCRCTTGCAGTGCTTGCTAGAAAACTGGAGACTGATTTGTTCCTTAACCTGAGAAATTAAAAATTTCCATTTCTCAGCCTAGTGCCTAACCACCAACCTACAGAACTGTGTAGATGAAAACATATTCTAATACAGCCTGTTGAAGCTAATMGAGACAGAAATACAGGATTGCTAAGGACGCAGAAAAGTGAGAAAGGAATACATGAGCACTATGCTGAAAGGGAGAGACCTGGTGACCTCATTTCGATGCTAATAGTGTGGGGAAACTTTGCAGGTGCACCCATTCAGTAGGTCTTACAGATGTGTGAATGCACATAACTTCTCAATCTCTTACCTGAACTTCTTTGCAGACATTTTAACTGGGGCAGGAAAGATGCTCCTAGCACTGCCACAATACAGCAGGGATAAAACCCAGGCTCTGTGTTTGCAATGGCAAACCAAGAATTTCAGTGGAGTTGGGACTTGACATCCACATCCTTAACTTCAGTTTAAATTGTCTCAACCAAGGCTATATTTCAATCATAATCTCCAAAACTATAACCTAATAGCTACATTAGGACTTTAAATGCTCTCAAGGGATCCCCATTGGTGTTGCAGAAATAGCATGGTACAAGTGTAAGGGCAACCAAATCTGCCAAAATATTCTCAATCCTCCCTTATGCAATTGTGTGCATATATATTCTGATTAGGATCATATCAAAGGAACTCTCCAAATTCATTTGTGAACAAACTAGAGTGAAACAACAAATGACATTGTAATTTGGCTAGAAGTCCTCTGTGTTGCAARCTTCTACTGAGAATAGGTGGAATTGGCATTATGTGATTTTTTTTCCTGCAAATCCCTTTAYTGTCCTGTGATGTTGGACCAGAAGGTATCTTGGGCTCCTTAAAACTTTTTTTTATTGCACTTATTAAAATCTGGTTTTATGCTGTGCTATTGCACTGTGCTTTGTGGAGGAAGCATATAGTAAAAATAGTTAAAAATTACCGTTCGTGCTATATCTGAGATAAGAGAACAGCAGAAATATTGCGCAGACATGAGCGTTAGCAGTGGCAAGTTGCAGACGTATTTAATACTTACTTGTACTCTTGCATTTTTAGACAGAAGTCACCCTAGAAACGAATAAAGGGAGCTTAACCCTTTTCTGAACATTTCAAATTCTGCCTGTGTGAGTCTGATTCCCGGAACAGAGCACTGCTCTCTGTTGTCAGCTCAGCTTTTTTGGTTATATCTGAATGCTTTCACCAGCTCTCGTGGTAACATATATTTCTACATGCATACCAAAAGGAAACGACTGGCATCTGCCCTAAGATTTTTTTTTTTGCCTAAGATTCAGCAGGCAAGCCAAGGGAAAACTATAAATCATTCCACACAGACTAGTATCTCAACTCTTTGACAGAGAAAGTTGTTATATCTTAAAAAGTGACAGGATTCCCATCAGAAGGGAACCTTATCTTGTGCCAAAGAAATGTAACATTTTCTTAAAGCCCCATTAACCTCATGCAAGTCCACTAACACTATTTTTATGATCTTGGAACACACTAACCTGGTGTTCCAAGATCATAAAAATAAGACTGATGATTGTCACAGCAAGAATTTTAACATAGTATCAACTGGGTTAGACATCGGGTAGACAGTAATTAGTGATAAAGGTACAGTGACCAAAGAGAAGATAGCAAAACTTCAGACAGTGTCCATGTTTTAGGTAACTCTGATTGTAAAAAGAGTTCAGATTATCTATCACACAGTAGTGGCTGATAATTCACCAAAACACTGAGAGACATTAAAGACTGCAAGATTTTGAGAATTACAGGACATACATATGCCTTATAAACGTGATTGAAAGGTTATTTTCAATTACATTACAGCGTCTTAGAATAAAAACAAGCATTATACCTGCCTTGTCAATGACTTGTTTTACAATGCCTACTGTAAAATATTATTCTGTGATTGACTTATTTTATAATAATTAGGAAAACTTAATAATGTAATTTCCCTTCTTTGTTCAGTGACCAGGTAGACTTGTTCTGACAAATTAATCTGAAAAAAAGAGAAACAATGAAAAAGCAACTCCTTGAATGCAACACTTAGGAGACGTGTACCTATTTGAATACCAAAAATGCAGGTATTTTAACTAAATACTMGAATTTGATGAGCAGCCTTTTACTCTGCTGTCAACTGTAAAGGCACAAAGGTTGAAAGTTTCATTGCAGGATATTGAACAAATACAAGAACTAAACATTTTTCTTAAAGGAAATAATAATTATCTCTGTAGTGAATTAAAAATAGCATCATTTTATTCACATTTTTCTTTTTAAAGTGAAGAGTCAGTTAAACTACAATGCTAATCACTACATTAATGAACCGGAAATAATGAATCAAACAAAACTTCACATTTCCTTTTAACATTCAAGGACAAAATATTTTGACATTTAAAAAGTAAGTTATTTTGCTCTGAAATGGGAATCCAGTAAAAAAAGCAGATTGATTAGGGAAGGTAGTTTCCTCCACACAATTGAATGAATCTTGATGAAACAGAGGTTAAGGAATTTTTGGCCAGCACTACTGACAAATATGAAGACCTGAATTTGCATCTCAGTCCAAGCTTAGACTTTGTAAATCAGGCAGCTGGACCAAATCTTTCAAAGCTTCTTGTAATCTATTTGCATTGAAACATTAAAAGAAAGATTTAGCTAGTTTTCCAGAAAAAAACCCCAAACAACACAAAAAAAAAAAAAAAAAAAAAAAAAAAAAAAAAAAAAAAAAAAAAAAAAAACAAACAACAAAAAAAACAAAACAAAACAAAACCAAGAAAACACCATCAGTATTCAGATTATAGTCAAAGAAAACAGTGATTTATATCAATGAGGGAAAAGTTCCTTAATCTATATGTATTTATTGTAACAAGGTCATACTACTGATAAGAAAAGCCCAACAYACCCATTTCTCCCCTGAAATTCTCTAAAGCTACCTACATTAACAAGTTCTTGCTTTTTTCCTTGAATATTACAACATATTCATATGTTGAATTGAAACATATGGAAGTAAAGTTCAATTTAGATGAAATAGATCTTCCTGCATTTGCTTGCTTACATATGAGTGTATGATAAACATATTTTATATCTGTCTGAATCAAAGTTTGAGTTCTTATCATTCTGGGATAAAAAGAGAGTTTTAGARCACATTCATATTTACTCAAAAACCCAACAAAAGAAGAATCATCACACTAACAAACCCTACACACATCCTTTGCAAAAGCTAATCTCATGGCTGGGCAGAAGTTCCAGYGACAATGCTCRTGTTGCAATGYCCACCTCAYCAAASGACAGAGCTATCATCAATATCTCTMTGCAGGTACAAATAATTTATAGAATAGTTGTTATCATGTGGTTTGAGTGCCTGAGATTTTTTTGCACACTTAATGTAGATAGAATGACAGCCCTGAAGATTGACAGTCTCTTATTAGCCAGCACAATTTGGCTCATAAAGATGGTTTTCACCAAAAGAGTAAGAAGTGCTCACTTTCCTGTCCAAAAAAGCAGCTTATTAATGCAAATTTCTGTGTTCCTTCACAGCATGCAAATATTACCCTAGGTAAAAAACAACCAACCAAAAGTTTATTTCAAATAGGTCCATCAGCAGTTAAGTATTTTCGTATCAATACTAGTATAAAAACTGACCCAAAAATTCAAAATCTTTCCTTCTCACTCAGATCCAGTACATTATTTTCCATGTTTATTAAAGCGAGTACTTCACCCGAATCTGCTTCTTTAGCATTAACCCCCTTACTATAAAAAACAAAGCCTGATGATTATCACTTACTCTTTGTATGAGTCACATTTAAAGAGAGCCCTGAGGTGCTCCTCAGTGAATCCCTCTGTATCATGAATCAGAAAGGAAAGAAAACAGCCTCTGAATACCACCATACCCAGACTCTAGATGCCTCGAAGTATCATTGCCTGTTAATAGTTTCAAGCTGCCAGGCACTTTCACATAATGGAAGTCAATGGTCATAGAGAAATTTCTYCTCTTCAGAGGTATTTGTAAAATTAAGAGAACTTGATAATGGAAAAGCTCCATACACATACATGCAAAACAGAAAAGGTGAAACCCCCTTATTTCAAGGCCAACTAAAAATCCATAGTCTGAACAAAAACGAGGAGTAAGAGCCATCAGGCTCCTCATGGCACAAGCCCAGGACGGGCAGACATCAGCAAACCCTGGTAGACATGAGGACAGTTTCCACGTCAGTCGTTGTTGCACAGCACAACCTCAGAGCCTCACATGCCACAGATTTTAAGCTATTACTTTATTTCTCATTAACAGCTTCCAGGTCTCGCCCATGTTTTATTCATTTTCCAGCCAGGGCTACAGCAAGGCTTTTACTCACCTCAGCAGGACCACAAAAAGTTTCCTTCCTTCTGGACAGAGAGAAAACAGAATGCTTTCAGACCTGATGGAGCTGGAGACAAGCAGCAATTAGCTGGCAACAGGCTGACACGTTCTTCACCGCTCTTGCATAAAACATTGAGCTGTGCTCCTCTGGCCCACCTCAGCTTTCTAAATTTATTTATTTATTTTCAGGCTAACCACTTAGTAGCCTGACAAACTGCTGTTTTGCAAAGGCAATCTTTTTTTTTTCAGGGTATAAAAGAAAAAGATAAAGTTCTGGAAAGTCCTCTACCTTCTTTTGACAATCTTTCACCTCCCCTTGCTTGCAAGTCCTTCTCCCTTCCCCTGAAGGGCCCGGTAGTACTGCCTACTTCAGCCCAAATTTCTCAAGGTCCTTCTGCATTCAAAGCAAGGGAATACCACTTTACTCCTTCAGCCTTAAATGGAAGAGCTCTTTGGATAAAGGTAATTAACCCATTTATCTAGCTCATTGCTGCTCATTAGCCCTGAGTGCCTTCATCTGGGCCTTCCAGGTTCCTCACAACCATTTCTGTGGCTGCCGCTGCACCGTGCTTCACTTTGAGCATCTGGTTTTTTGTTCCATAGCAGAGTTCTCTCTGATCATCTTCTACTTGCTTGTCTAGAGATAATTCTTCCTGTTTTTTGGGKTTTTTTTTACCCATTTTGTAGCCATTCTCCCTAGTCATTCCCACAGAGAGGCGAGGTACACCTCTTTCTGGGAAGTGTCTGCTTCCCAGAAAGCCTTGGTCTTGCTATGGTCTGCCTCGAAGCTACAAGCCCCAGAAGCCGTTTGGGGTTAAAGGCAGAAACTTGTAGAATACTACTAGTACCCTAAATCACTAATAATCACTAAAATGCTGTAATCTTGGCAAAGAGTAACCTAAAGATTTAGAAAAATAAAAAAGGTATTTTTCTGCCTTTCATACCACAGTTGACTATATTCTTTTTTACAATGATATTATGGAACATGCTGAAATCTGTAACTTTATTTGCCTTAAATAATTTTGGATATTAGCTAGTCATYGTTGCGATGTACATGCAATCCTAGAGAAGATTAAGACTGAGCAAATATACTTAAAAGTACTGGAAACAGTAATTCTCTATTTGTCTCTGCAAGAAATTCTTCCACTTCTTTTTAACAAGAACTCATGTGAAATGAGAGACTCTGACCAATATCAGAAGTTCAAGTTTTTTCCTGAGACATAATGTTCTTTTGTCAGCACATTGCCCAGTTGACACACAATAATCAAAGATTTGCAAATGTAGCRTCACATCTAATACCTACATATATTAATTGTCATGTACATTGTAAATGTCATTCATGAAGCCTTAAGGAATGCCTCATTGCATGAGTAGAAGGTTTGCAGATACCATCTTCAGTCAACCCAAGAATAGTGCTTCTATTTTAGCTGTATGTAGATATATGAACATACTCTCTGTTTCACATCTTACACCAATGGATAATTTCATATTAGCTCTGTGCATAAKGAAGTGAAGAAAAGAATCTTCACTTTTTAAGTTCTTTCATTAAATCAACCATTTTCTTTTCATGCTGTATTTCATGTACTTTAAGTTTTTCTCTTTACYGTCAATACTTTCAACCTGAGAATGGTTTTAAATTATCAGAAACCATGCTAAAAAAACTCCAAACAATTAAGATTAATAGAAAGACACTCTCTGCTATGAAAAATGTTAAACTGTTAATTTAGTATAATGGCTGCTCTGTTGTATTTTGTTACAGTGAGAATTTATATACACCGACCWGCAGATCTGATTTACTTTTGATATGTCTATTCAGAATTGTATGTAATTCTGATGGCATGGACTCCTCTATCCCTCTTTATATAAAAAAAGTGTGTTCTAACCAACTTGCTATCACAGACTGACACATTTAAAATTGCATACATTATTTAGTAATAGCTTATGTATAATTTTATTTGTTTTCAGAGTTACAACGTTCATGAGATATTCATAGAGAACACATTATATATTGTTGTTAAACACATTTTTGCCACAAAAAGTTGAGAGCATTGGTAGAAAATCCTATGTCAAGTTATGTGAAAATATTTATCACCTGTAACCATAATTTCATAAAACCAATATACACTTTACGTAATATATCAGCAAATTCCTTCTTTTTGCAAATAACCTTTGCTCTATACTTATGCATGTTTGTAGTTCAGTGCATCAAATGCTTCTGTGTGTGTGCATGTGTGTTTGCAATGCACAGGAAAAATACTAGTTTACTCCTATGGTAACTGTAAATGTCAACACCACTGGACCCAAGAATGGTGAATTACAAGATCTTAATTTTAGCAAATAATCACCTTCATATTTTTCTACCTAATGCTGAACAAAACATTAATTGGCATTTACCTCCTAATGTTTACAGAACACAGACTGTATATTTCAAAGACATAATCCTTACCAGCTATATACTGACTTTTATTTTAATGTCTATTATATAAATTAGGACCCTGTTGAATTCTTATACTGAGGAACAAATGATAGTAGCTTTATTTAARTACATGCACAGTACCGTGCACTACAGCATGACGAAGTATTATTTTTAAAATGGATGAATGAATCAATAGAAAAATAGATTTAATAAATAATTAACATTTTAAAGTCTGAATAAAAATGGGAAATCATGCATTTCAAGCAAAATTTTATTTTTTCCTTGTTTTTTTATGAAATCTCTGAGAAATTAAGACATGCAGAGCTGAGAAGCAGCTCACTCTGAACAAAGAACAACGTAAAGACYGCACAAAAAGTTTTGTTTGAGATTGTTTATATGCAAGACTGAAAAAATTTGCCATTCTTTGACTTCCCTTCAACATTAGACAGTGCTGTGCAAACCTCAGACAAATCCCTGTATTATGATTTCTAAGCTGTTAGGAAGTCTCTCAGAGAGCTAAGAAAGTTAAAACCTGAGCAACTGTCTCACCAAAATTTATGACAAGAAATGTCTGGATTTCAGATAGCAAACTACAAAAGGGTAATAGACAACAGGTTATCATTGCCTTGAGAGATTAACTTAGGGGATGAGTAATTATGGATAGCATATATTTATAAATTATTATGACACAAGAAAATATGTTTAATTTTCTAATATTTAGGGTTCGTATCTATGTCTCAATATTTAGCATATGTTACTATGTCAATCAACTCATGAAACAATGAAAAGGGAGTATTTACTTGAAATTAATTTAATGTTTTTCCCTACCCAAACATTTGTCTGGACATTGACAATGCAATCAAAAGAACTGTAAATTTTCAGAAGTGAGTCTGCTCCAGTGAGTTTGATTAATTATGCATTAACCCATTTCTCTGAAGCATCCTTCACTAAATCTTTGGTGGGAAATGCACTTTAATTAGGCATGAGCTTTGGTTATTTGTGAGCATACGCACTATGCTATTGGTCTATGTGGAGAATGATTTAAAGTTTGCCATGTTACAGAGATGTATTGCTCATGAAAATAATTCTAGGGTTTCAACTAGCACTGATGGCCAGTTTTGCAATTATTATTATCTTCACTCAGCATGATCTTAGTCCCATAGTTCTTGCTCAAACCTTCATCAACTTTTAATCTTAACAAAAGCTTTAACTTACACAAGAACAATCATGATCATTCATACTGTGCATATTGTTAGATGTTTTCAGCAGGTACAGTTACACATGTACATAGGAGTTATCAGAATAACTTACAGGATTTTAATACTTAGTTGAATAAAAATATTCTCAGGGTGGAAAGAAATTATAAACTAAAAATAATGGTTAAGGAGACTTGCAATGATTCTACTCTGAAACAGGTCAGATTGCCTATTCATCTAAAGATGTTTGATTGAAGAGATATTATTGAACTTATGGCATATGGTTATTGTAGTAGAAAAAGCTGAAACAGAAAAGAGAGAAAATCAAATTATCCATGACATTCTCTTCCCATATTCCATGGCAGAATTAGACCACAGACTAGTAAATGGTAATGCATGCAACAAAAAATATGCTGTATCACTGTATGTAAACATCTGCTCTCATCATGCAAAATGCCTACAAAACTGTGACAACATTTTTTTTCTAGTAGCATAGTTTTACATCAGCTCAGCTACAGAACAGTTAAACCAAAATCCAAGATTTTGCAAATAGAAGATATTCTAAAATTCTTGAAAGATTTCCAGCATAAATATTCCAAAGCTCAACAAAGCTAATTGGTTTTTTTTTTTTGCCTTTTTTTTWAACTAAACTACATAGGCTTATTCCTTGCTGTGGTTCCTTGTTCTTTTGATGATAGAAGAGAAAAGACCAGTTTTTGGAGGCGGTCCCATCAACATGGGGGCTTGGTTCTTGTGAGTAATTTTTATCTGGGGAAGAAAGAAGAAAAACAGAGTTATCCCTTGAGCTAGTTCAGTTCCAACTATCTGAGATGCCTGATTTATCTTATATATAACTTCCAGACCTGCATTGTTTAATCCAAGCTAAAAGGAAAATACCTGGGTTTTTTTATGAATAATGTTCCATATGCAGTAGATCAATCTATGTGTAATAGTTGTTCTGCAAATAATTTAAATTAGATGCAAAAAARTATTATTAAACACATGCAATAAAATACATGCCAATATACAATCTTACTTTTTRAGTGTGGGAATTATTGCTTGCTGTTGAGGAAGGATTTAAAAGTTGGAAAGAACATACATGCTGACAGACCAAGCTGTTGCCTATTATTAAGATATAAGCTATGTCTTCACATGCTTTATTTACACATCTAATCAAGCTGTACCCTTTTACCACAGGACAGTACTTAATTTCAAAACAGCCATGGTGAACGAAAGTATAAAGTTAAAACACAAGAAAAGGTCCAAAAAGATGAACTAGCATTCTAATTTGTTAATTAATTGTTAATAGAAGAGACTCAAATATTGAAAAGACTATTTAAAACACTTTGTAATACTGCTCTAAAGCCACCCGTTTTGATTTCTTTGATATAGAACTACGAATCACCTTAAATGAGACAACCTTAAAGTAGATTATGTCTGCAATTTTCTCTAATTCAAGTCTAAATTAGAGAAGACATTTTATGAATGTATGCTATGCTCAAAGCTAATTGAAAGCAATTATCAAAGTGGCATTTTGTCTGTGACTTTAAGATACATTGTAAGATAATAAATGATTCTCATTATGTAATAAAAAGGTCACATCTTGCCTTTGGGCTAGTGACGTTAGGAGTTTTTCAAAAGCAATCCGAGACATTTTCTTTAGTGAACTACGACTAATACAAGAACCATCATTTATTAAATATCAGTTGTCACCTGTATAGTACCCACATCAGAGATGGGTATCTCTTTCAAAAAGAAACACCACCTCATTAAAAACTGGAAAAATATATCTCTTAAAGTGCATACCTGACATTTTCAAGTTAAAATGAATATCCTTCACTTGTCATTTACTAATAGTAAATGAAACAAAAAATGTATGTCACGTGGAGAGGCTCATTAAAATATAGATCAGGACATTTCTTGGGGTGGAAATTTACAATGTAAGAAGACAGAAACATAAAAATCTCAACAGACTCTGTGTCTTGGTTTAACTCTACTAGAGCCTTTATTTTACTCTCCAAATGCTCATTTTCATGCCACCTTAGTTCATTAACATCAAATTTCATGTGAGACCTTCTTTTTGTCAACACTATTCATTAGTATCGAATATAGCATATGGGGGGTTCTTGGCAATGTAGATTACTTCACATGGATAATAACTCTGGCTTTCAAAGACTGGCACCAATATATTTTCTCACAATAAATTCTGCTTCAGGCATCACTTTGGAAGCCAAATCTGTAGTTGGGGTAAGCTGGCATTATTCCATTGATGTCAGTACCAGCTGATGATCTGGTCCTGGAAAATTGCCTATTTTTGTAACTTACACATGCTTCATAAGATGTATTTTYGGGATCAGGAGCAGTGATGGTATCAACCTGATCCTGAGGATCATGACATGAAGAAACCCACAGCTGGTGCGAGTGAATTTTTCAAGTCATAAAGGGTAAAATCTTGCTTATTGCAAGATTTCACCATGATGTGGCAGTAGGAATGCCTTTAAGTTTCCTTTCTGAGGTAAAACATAGTAATTCCATCCTAAAGTGAATAAAAGAGCAAAGCTCAAAAGATGGCTTTAGTAGGAAGGGGTGAGGTAATCCTGAGACCCCGTACAGATTGCGYGTCGGGTTGGGGCTGTTCAATGCTCCTCAGGATGAATGCAATTACATACTGAGTAAATGTTTATAATTTGTAATGTTCTTTCTTGGCTTGAGCCATCTGTTTCAGAGACCACAACCTCTTCAGTATGTTGCTTCCTATCAGCTGAGATCAGCTAACATGCCTGAACATGATGAACCACTACCATGCATGGGGATGAGTCCTACATGCCTCTCTCCAAAACACATTTACAACTGTTATAAATAGGCACAATTCCAATGGTGTAAAATATTTTGCATTCTGAAAATGCCACAATAAAGTGTAAATTTAAAGTATATTTTTTCACTTAGTCATGGTAGTGTCTATTAACATTGCATTGGTTAACAATGATAAACATCAATTCCTCACCTTCCTACTCTAAAAAATTAAATAAATTGAAACATCTTATTTTTGGCTGACGAAAAAAGATCAGTATGTTTCTGAACCATTGCAGTACTTTGCCTGAAGAAGACTAATTTTGTCTTTCTCAATACTCTCAGGCACTGCATTTCTGCCCTGGTCTCTCACTTCTGCTTCTGTTCTCATACTGGCAGCACTGCCAGAGCTRGAGCTGTGAGATAGGGTGACAAGTGACAGTGCTCACTTCAAGATGGGAATAAGCACTGAGGATCTCAGACAGAGAAACAGTGTTGTAGGTCAAAGTAGAACACTGGAAGAAGTGCTCTATGTGAGGACAAAATAGAGAGAGAAAGAGAGAGATATCTTTACTTAGAAGCAACAGAGACTTTGTTAAGTTAAAAATTCCTACTTACAGCTCTACACAGAGTCTGTGTGTGTGTGTGTACAGGGAGGTGTCTAAAGACTAACATTTACCTTTCAGTTTTTCTTCCATTCAGCAAGCATTATCATGTCCTTCTTAGCAGAAACACAATTATGAAAGTTTTAAAAAAGACCCTTCTTTAAAACTTTTAATGTTTCCTAGATTTACCTGTGAATCACATACGCATATGCACATGAGAAAAGGAGATTGCACAGACAAAAATTCAGAAAGCTAAAATCCTAACCTAATGTATTTTTAGGAGTTAATAATATATACTCATAGAAATTACTATGGAATTCTGGAAAACAATTTTTGAGATCACTTATTCAATTTATTGAAAATATGTAATAACTTGAAGGTAATATAGAGAACATTTTCAACCTAAATTGAGTGCCTGAATTGCTGCTGGAAGAAAAACAAAAAAACCAAACAAACACACAGGCACCCCAAAATATCCCAGTCAACCAAATAAAAACCCAAAACAACCACTCCCCCTCCCCTAAACAAACATCAACAAAAAAACCAACAGAAAACCCCAAACCCAACCCAAACAAACAAAAAAAAAAACACAAACAAAAAAATACCCCAAACAAACAAGAGATTATTTTACATACTTGGCACAAATTTATATTTAAAAATAGACAAAAATCAGAAAATAACAGAATTCCATTTTGGAGGTAAGTACAGAGCCACCTGAATGGCTAAAATACCATTGATTTTTGTTGTAAGCCTGCTCCACAACATTCTAGGCTAAACTTGAAGTGTTGAAGCCAATGACAAACCTCTTATTCACTAACTGAAGCCAAGATTTTATCCCTCAAGAGTTGGTATATACAGTAAATATTTATCTAGCAGAAAAATCTTGCATTTGCAGAAATCATCTTTCCAGTATTAGAAAGTATGTCCAGTGATTGTATTCATGGCAAGAAACATCAGGTCAAATTGAAAGAGCATAATTCTCACAAGAAGATATGATAACATCTCCCTATATGACAAGAGACAATTTTGTGATAAGCCTGAATTTCTGATACTAAAAATGCTTCAAAATGCATAAACCAGGCCTTTATTTGTTTTAGGAGCAGGTCAGTGTCGCAGAMATCTTTAATGAAAAATCTTTTCTTAGGATCTTTCCTTCTGAGAGCTGCAGTTTCAGCGACAAATGTAAACAATGATTACCTGCTGCTGKGGAATGTAACAGGGGGATCCGTAATTGGTCTCCTGTAGATGTTTAGATYTACTGACCAGTCATGGCAGAGCTGGCTCTCGCTCTCTGTTTCAGCCAGCTCCCTTGTTAYCATTCTTSTCTATTCTATWCTTAGCTTAACCTCCTGGAGAAACCTTCTCCTTCCTTTTCTTTTTAGTATACTTATAATGTAACATATATATATCATAAGATAATAAATCAAGCCTTCTGATATAGTCAACAGTTTCGTCTCTCTCTCATCCTGCAAACCCTTGAGACCACCGTCACAGGTCAGAGTTTCAAAATTGCCTTGAAGCCACATGAATATCCACTAAATGAAATACAGTAAGCATCAAAAAATTTAGCATGATAACAATATCTTTTAGGTCAGTCAATTTTACTTTCATGCTTCTTCTGCAGTATATGCTAGCTAYCTTTATGCTTCAAAGAATGCCCAAACATTTACTATTTACTATTTCAGAAGACATGGTGCTATAAATGCAGGTTCTAAAGTATTGCACTAGCTGACAACACAAAACTGGAAACAGAGCTAATCAGCTCTGCTTATAATATTTTAATTAGGGTTAAAGAACATACTACTGTATTTTAAAGACAGGGGAAAAAACTGCCAGAAAAAAAACCCATTCTTATCCAACTGGATTTTTTAGTTTATGGTCACTTTTTTACGTGTTCTCAGCAGGGTTCAGATGTAGGTTGTTTTGAGGGTAGGAGGGTTTTCTCACAGTCTAGATACCCAAATGCTGCTCCTCTTACAGGAAATGGAGGGATGCCACTCCTCTACATCACAGGAGTGCCAAATAATTTTATGTTCCTTAGGTGATCAAGAGTGTATGAGGAATCATGTTATGAATCACAGCAATAGAATGTAGGCACTGCTGAGCAAAATTAACCTGTGACTTGCATCATGTGGCATCTCGGGCAAAATCTCCCAGATCCAGACTAGTTGTTTTAAAAGCGTTATGCAACACATCTTAAATAAATTTCTAAACAATATTATTGTGCAAGGTGCAATCAAATCTAATCAGTTTGGCATTAATTAAGCTCTAATAATATACTCTAGTCTCTCTCCTAAGTAGTGTGATCCGTTTCCCCTTCACACAGGTAGATTGGAAAACGTTACGGTGTCATCATAATTTTTAAACATACTGAGAAAATGACAGAGCTGCAAAATTAAAATAAATGATTAATGGCATTTTTTTCATGTTTTGTACTAATAGGTATCAGTGAGGTTTTAAATTAATAGAGCTGTCAGCTSAGGGTTGTTTCAGATCCAGCGCAGAACTAAAATGAAAATTATGTATTCCACAGATACCTGAAGATGACACTCTGGAATATTTTAAATTTTAATTAGTAGGTGCAATTGTTTTTCCCCCTCCTCCCTAAAACCACTGCAAATTAATTGGCAATTAGTCACAACTAATTCTTTTCTTAACAATCTGAACTGGAAAGAAAGGTGTACTACATGCTAGAGTATTTGTCTGGGGTGCAGAAAGCACACATGCAGTAAATTGCTTTGTCAATTACAAAAACTACTGTTGTGAAATTAAGAAAAAAAATATGCATACCTAAACAAAAATAATTAAAGTGCAGTGTACCTGTGACCACAAAAAATAATGCCCAGCTGCAAAATAAAATGTTAAAAACTCAATAAATCAATCTGGCCTTGGAACAAAATGCATACTGCTGCTCAAAAGGGAAAAAAAGTGCAGCGTTTTCGTATATCATCAAAAATCTTCTCTAGTGATTTCCATTTTTGGGTTAACTATGTAGCAATTGGCTAACATTCTATTGAAATCGGCCACCATATCTAGGACCCAGCTCCTGTTTGCTCTAAAGTGGCAGATGCAGKAGGTCAAATTCTCTCATTATAAAGAACTGATAAGAAAATACTGGTACAACCAGAGACATGGAAAAAAGATACTTCACAGACAGAGTCTAGAATACAGCTGCAGCTGCTTCATGTGATGTGTGAGGTATTGGAGACAATGGATCTAAATGAAAGCAAAACTGTAACTCTCTTTTAGTTTTCTCACCTAGCTCTGGCACACAGAGATTATTAACAAAAGCTAGGTTTGGTTTGGTTTAAATTCTTGTTTCTCTCTGTATTTAACTACAGGTCAGTAGGATCCCTGTGCCCTGGCTCATCACCTCTCTAGGGACTAAAGGAAAAACTGGAGAGAAACCACTCATTCAAAACTTATTTTTAAGGTACATTCAAATGACAGTGTTTTGAAATACTAATTTTGTGTAACATTATTCCATTACTTATTCAAAGTGTCAGTAAACAATCAGGAAACAATTCTGAAAATACTGTGCCTCAGATACCTGTGAAACTGTGTCTCTGGCAATCCATTAGGTGAGCTCTGACTATGGGTTTTTATTTTTGTTTCTTTATTTAAGCAATATTCTTGCATCTTCTATAGACATTTCTTTCTTCTACTTTTAATCTAGTGTTTCTAGAAGCTTGACACTCTTCCAGATATCATGCCAAGCAAGTCAGGAATAGATGAAAGAACATAAATTGCAGTTATTTCTAATTAGGATGGAACATTGTTATAGATTTTTTCAAAACATTGCTAATAATTTATGTAGCTAAATTGAAAGATTACTTTTCTTAAAAAAACTCTGATGGCTAAAGCTAGAAGTTTATTGAATTAACTTGAGAGTCTTTGAAGTTTCATTACTATTAATGGCCTGTTTGGAGATCAGGTGAAACCATAGATATCTTTCATGTTGCTATATTTGTCTGGGAGAGCTCTGATAGAATTTCTTCCTCAGCTAATCAGACAAGATGTTTAACACAATATTAACATTATCATCTTTCCTTCTCYCAAAGAGTCTTCTATAAAAAAAAACAGTGAAAACAATACAGTTTGATGCTCAGATGCTTCATCTTATTATACCAGAGCAGACTGAATTTGTTAGACACTGCATTCTGCATGTGTACAACATACTGAATAATTCTGGATGACAGATTTTGGTGAAGCCACTCACACCTTTAAGAATGCACAGAATCTATATGAGTGTGTACCTGCTCTCCTGTATGGATGACAGGTGCAGAAGCAATGTATCATAAAAGATTTTAAAAGAAACACCCAGCTACTTTTTACTCCTAAAATTGAACACTAGATGGAAAAATCACAGATCACAGCTTCTGGAGAACCACTGCATTATCTACCACACTCCACAATATTTTCTCAGAGCTCACAGGATCATTTTGGAGGAGCATGGCCTCCATATGCATGAGAAAGGACAGTGTCAGCAACTCATGCTGTTTGTGTGAAACTTTTTTCCCAGTCAGAAAGGAGAAACCACCAAGAGAAACATGCTGGTTCCTTCAACAGGAAGTAAACTTCCAAGCCTGCATGTGCAGGCTGCATCCTACACATAATAGGGATTTGAAGCCAAACTTGTTTTCCTGAATCGGCATAATAGAAAAGGAGGAGAATTTTGATCAGGTTGAACTTAATTTCTTGAAAAATCGTTTGGAAAATACTCTCATTTACCTGAGTACTATTAGGTATTCATTACCTGCAGCAATGCACAAAAGTACTTTTGAGCTTAAGAACTTGCAAGTCGAGCAAGAGTTGATTCAGTACATGCTGATTCTATGAACTTCTTTCTCACTTAGTCACTGTAATATTTATAGGTCAATCCTCAACACTACTGAACTGAGATGACACTGAAGTTCATAAGGTACAAAAAAAAAGTGTGTTGTTTCAATTTCATAAAAGATAGTTGAAGGGGGAAAGATAGCAGGTTTTGTTTTTTGCTGTTTGCTTTTTTTTTTTTTTTTCCAAACAACAGCTTTCTGGCTGGAACACAAAAGAATCAAAAACCTGAGGCTCAGCTGCTGTGTCTCACCGATGTGTGCAACCTAATAAGGTGCAGACTTCTCTCTCCCTCTCCTAAAACTAGTGAGATGGTATATCCAAACACAGCTTTTTTGCTTCAAACAAGATAACTAATAAACTAATAAGTGCCTTGCCCCAGCATCCTAACAAGAAAAGAGGTAGCCTGGGAATGTGTCCCCATGTCTCTGCACAAYGCAGGAACAGCAGCATCTTTATATACAGGCCTCAATTTCTTATAATGACTAGAGAAAGAAACTTCCTAGGAGGCAAAAGGAAAGGAAAGCTAAATTATCACAAGTGTCTAGGGAACTAAATGTAGAGAATATTTTATCTGGCCATGATGATTTTTTTTTTCATTGAAAAATGTGTCATTATTCATTTGCTTTCATTTTGGGAGAAAATGGCAGATTTTCCTCAAAAAAAGACAAACCTCATGATTTTTGTATTGGCCTCCTCATTAGTTTTCTGAAATTTTAGCTATTGCTGGCTCACATGACTGATTACATAGCTGACTAAGCCTAAAGAATTATTTTGATTTTCTGGGGGTTTTGTATAGACTCTGGTTTGGATACACATCACAGATATCACCCTGGTATTTACATGATCAAGCATGCTTTGGCTTCCAAACAAAGATCAGTGTGAAGCACAAACTCAAATATCAGATCTTGATCTTTGGTTGAGAGAAACCTAATATCCATCTATGTCTAAGGACATAGGTGRGTATTATCTTCCTATTATCTAAGGAAGAATTCCTATCTACTTTGCTAAGAACTTAAAGAAAAAACTCTACTGTAGTTAGAATTAATGGGGAGGAAACAGGTTGGACCATACATGTTTTTTACTTTGTAAGATGTAGGAAACAGAGTGTGATACATTATACAAAGATGCAAGGAGCTATTGCACTAAATACTGAAGCTCCTCAGCAGAAAAAAACCCCCACAAAAATGAGTAAAGTAACAAAAATTAATATTTCTATATCTAAATTCATGGAAGTGCATTGGTGTAGCAAACAGTTTACGTATTTTTTCCTCAGAGACTAAACAAGTACATTCAACAGCATGGTTTTCTTACACAGCACCAAGTATATTCTCAAAACAATGGTATAGCAAAAAGAATAGGTTCTTCAGAAGAGTATATGCCATTTCTATCCCCTTTAAAACTGGACAGCAGTAATTGTCAATAGTAATTTACTGTTTCCTCAGGGCAGTAATTGAAATGTAAGAACTATCTCTTTTCCCAGGTTTGTTCTCAATTGCACAGGCAGTTTCTGCTAGCATTATCAATCAGATAACAGGGATTCTGCACAGACCAAGCATCAGGACAGGAAAGAAAAAAAAAAAGGCACATGTTATTGCCAGCAACCTTCCATAAGTTCTCTTCTGTATTCTGGCAACTRAGAAATTCCATGTCTTTTTCCTGAACAAGTAACTGCTGGGTTCAGTACTGTTGCTCTGCACCGAGTCATCATTGTAGAAGAGGTAAAGATAATGATATCTCTTAACACCAAAAGGTTTTCTGCAACAAATCTCATAAACCCCCACTGTTCTGCTTTCACACAGTATGTGTTTCTATGGCTCTCCTCACATTGCAGAATCTGAGCACTTCCCTAGAGAATGAGAACTTTAGCATCCTTCATACTGTTCAGCTGTACTCTGTGGTGTATCTGGTAAACATGAACTACCACAACCCTGTTCTGCCATCCTAACCCATATATTATCAGTTGCACACCTATTAGCACCTTCCTGAACATTACCACTTTTATTTTTTGTGTAACTTTTAATTCTACCAGAGACATAAAGCTTATGAAAGGAATTCAGTACSTTTTTTTGAAAATTGCTCCCATTTGTAGTGGGATTTCTTCCTTATCACAGCACTATTTTGTCATACTTACAAGCTGCAAGGCTACAGCAATTCACCTACTTAAAAGTACAGGTCTTCTTTAGGGAACCAAAATTAGTAGAACTTTAAAAGAAAACATTAATACGATTACACAGGACAATAAAGAACTTTGATTTCTTCAGCCTCCTCTCTGAATGCTTGGTTAGCCTCTATAATTTATTGGAGAGAGATGAAAATGGAGAGTTCTTACAGATACACCTTTTCTTGCATTGTCTCTAAAGAGTCACTCAAAGAACCTCCTCTAAAAAAGTTCCTATTCTAGCCTAGGCTATCCTAACCTGTGCAGATTGATGTTTGTATGCCCTCACTTCCTATGTGTGGGTACTGAAACAGGAAACTAATTAATTTCCTTTATTTACCCCTTAAACTGTAAGGACTTAAAAAAATATTAGTCCTGTTGTATAATTGAAGCAGAACAGTTAAGACTTCAGCTTTAATTAAAACTTTCTTGATATGAACTCTCAAAAACACAACAGAAAAGCTTTCCAAATTTTAAGACTAACATTTGTTACTTTCTACATTTTAGCATCAAAGCAAAGATTGAATTTTCCTCAGCAATAGAGAGCCTAAATCTGACACATCATCATAAATAAATGGCCATATTGAGTAAAGGGATACTGAAACTGCACTCTTCAAGTATTTTCCAAACTTCTGAAATAGATGTCTTTTTATTCCAGTCTAATCTGTGTTTGGATTCAGAATAACAAATTGAAAATGCAGGGAGTACTGAAGTATATAAAAACAGTTGGTGAAGATGTTATTTAAGAAAACTGAATTAATACTGATGAAACAGGTTGTCTTCTAAACATAAAAGAAATATTTCTACCACTGAAAAGAAGAGAAAGAAAAATAATCAATTGCAGTTACCGTGCAAGGAGTTTGCATCCAAGGTTCTCCATCTATCTGCATAGGCAGAGACTTGCTGGTCCTAAAGGTAGAAATTTCATAATATAAGAAATAGAAACTAGAAAAACTTGATAAATGTATTTATTGAAAAGGCAAATATGTGATGGCATACAGATATAACCCTGATTCACCCTAAACTCCTTTGAAATTTTCAGTAAGACTCCATATGCTTGCAAATGTAACATAGTCAACTTAAAAAGCTTAATCTGATTTTTAACGCAGAAAGCAAAAACATGGCAAATATTAATGTATCTTGCTAGTAATACACTACTCTTATGGGAGAGTCTGTAATTTGTGAAATAATGAGTGAATGACACAATAACTTCAGGAACAAACCTTACTAACAGAAAAGACAAACAAATTTGTGCTATTTTTTTATAATTTAGATTGCACTAGTATATAGTATATATATTATTCTACTATAAAGGAAATGAGAAATAAATTTTAGGTCTATCATCACCACTTAGTAGAATCACTGTGTCTGAGTTAGACAGAACACTCACAGAGAATGAAGTTTGCACTATATTCAGAGTCTTTAACATGACATGTTATAAATTTAAATTGTTAGCAAAGGGCTGCTGATTTCAACAGAAAGATACAGACAGTATTCCCTCTCTAGTTCTGGGTGTCACATTAAGAAAAGTGTAGCAAAATGAGAACAGAAAAAAAAAAGTACTACATTTTTTAGTCTTTTTCAACGCTGTATTTCTGCATTATAATAGTTTGCACACAAGACTATTAGAAATAGCATGGAGTGGATGAATCTAATAATGGAAAAATGAGTGACTCATGTTGGTCAATGGAAATTCTTTGAATTTGCTTTGGATATTTGGTTTGGATATTTTCTGAAAACAAACTAACATTTCATAGAATTATCCACTATCCCRTATGGCCACAAATGGAGGAAGGGAAAAATGTTTAATGAGTTCTCACTTTATAGTTTGGGAAGGGTTCCTACTCATTTTTATAKTACTACTCTTCTGTTTTAAGCTTACAATTGTAGATCTTATGGGTTTAATAAATTTTAGAAAATTCTTCCTAAGGAATTATCCACTGAAAAAGATGGTCAATTCTTTTTCAGTCCTTATTTAATCCAAAAGATAGAATAATTACTTTTTCCTTGTGTTCTAATTCAAGTTTACTCTATTGTGAATGTTCTTATCTTAGAAATGATAAAACACAATGAAATTAGAGCACTCCACCATCATCGGCTCACACACACCAACAGATTTAATAATAGTGGTTTGTCAGAATTCAGTAAATAACAAMTAAATTAAAATAGAGCACTTTGACTTCCACAGATCAAAAAGTGCTTTACAATTACTAATTACACACTACTATTCCCTGGTGTGGTATGCATTATAAATGGGTTAAAATGTGACAAAGTAATGCTAAATTACTTTTGGCTTGAAATTGCATGGAGTATATGTCAACAATAAACCCCAAGATGCTCATGCCTTACTCCTTCTGCTCCCAATGTTTGACAATACTTCTTCACGGGACAAAATGGCACTTGAATACAACATGTGAAGATTGAATGTAAAACATCCTTTTTTTAGTTTTTTGACACATTTAAAGAAAGGAAGATGTATGGGCATAGAATGTAGATGGAATAGATTAATTCCAGACACAAAAATAATACTTTCACCAGAAATTATAATTGTTAAACTGCAAAAGAAAGTCAATACATAAAACTCTTCAGTTTCACTGAAGAGTAAATTAAAGCTGCTGATACCTGATGACAACAGATGAGCACTGGGCAAGCCGTCTTCCAGCACTTTTCAGACCTGTGTATATCTGYCCCATCTCCATGGCTCCTTCCAGACCCACCACTTCCAAAAGCTGATCACTTAGATCTGCAAAAGTTGAAAAAAAATCCACATTATGTCTTTACAGCATTTTGAAAGCAGTCATATTGACCAATGAGAACTTTCAGAAGACAAGCTGATAATAAAAGATGCAGAGAACAGAACTGGCAAAACCAATAATTCCTAAGGAGAATTACAGCTTTAAGTTGGACACAACTGGGCCCTGCTGTCACACAATTCTACAATATCCTAACCAAAATTATTTATTATGAAATAGAATAATTATATCCATGGTTACATGAAGACTAAAGAAATAATTTCATTATGTGAGAAAATAGAAGATATTCCTTCATCTTGGTTACCTGATACACAAAGAATGAGATGTTCACAGTGCAGAAATTTATGCTTTATTTTTTCAACAGATATTTGAAATCTGTAAAGAAAAAAGTCAGTGCTCCAGACCCTAYTGGATCCTCTTCCATACAGTACTTTCCAGACAATGTGTACAACTCTAATTCAGTCTTTACATACATGCATTATTATGACGAGATTTTGCATGGGATCAGTGTCTTAATTAGTACAGAGATGCAATGCAAAAAGGCAGAAACAAACATTAACTATCCACCTAGCCTTCCAACTTTGTCACGCTTGTTTGCACTCAGTTATATATTGTTTGTTTCACACTTCTTTTTGACTAAATAGTACTTTGGCATTAAACTTCAAAAAATATTTAAATAAAAATTAGTTTACTTCACTTCAAGGAGCAAGAAAAAGTTCTGTGTAGAATTTCAGGTACAAACAGATACCTAAAGAGTAATAAGCAGTCTGCCTTGAGAAGCAACCAAGCAAGGTAATGAAATATTATCCAGAATCAACTAGGGTGTTTTGCATGAAATGTTTTATATTCTCCTGCATAAATACATGGTGCCATGACCAAAAGGACAAGAAAAAGAAGCATTTCTTTTCTGGCTGTATAATATGTGTATTTTATAAATTGGCTGTTAACATAAATGTTTCCAAAAGGTACATTGTTCAGTAAAGCAAAGCATTGAGATAAAATGTTAGAGTATATCATCACACTGAAAAAAACAAAGAAAAGAGACCACATTACCCTGTGTATTTTAAACCCCTCAACCCTTAATGAAGGTAAAATTTCATGCTAAATCGTATCTATGAGACTATTCCAAAGTTTCAATGGGAGTCTTTTCTGTTCACTTCTTTGGGCTTTCAGTGAAGGTAATTAACTGAAAGAAGTACTGTGATGAGGGAAAAAATATATTAAAAGCAAATAGGATTTATGATCTGGATTATTCTGTTTCCAGCAGAGAATCTGATACTATCCAAAGCCTTCATTTTTCTTCTTATACTTTCTTAATATTTTCTGCTTTATTCATTTTTTCATAACAGTGAAATGAGTTCCATATAATACTAATGAAGAAAAAAATAAACAATGTTCTTGCCCATTAAAGGAAAACAATAAGACAGTCAAAAGTTTAAAATGCACAATATCATTAATTCTAGCTACATATTTTTATAGCTTGCATCCATGTAACACATGTAAGCCTAATTTGGTATGTCTGGCTTTCCATTGTACTTTTTTTCTTGAAATGTTTCCCATAAGTAACATTTAAATTTAAGTGAGATTTAAATAAATGCTGCTTTTCTTGGTAGCCACAAGACTTAACTGGGAAAGAACTACTCATTTTCAAAAATTTATATATTATAAAGGCACATAGAAGTTTTTAGATGTACTAAATAATTTAAATGTTTAGCCAAAGAAAACATCAAATTCCTATTCACTGGGCCATTAGAAAATTATTATTTTTTAAAATGGAAGAATAATTAAGAACAGATTTTTATTTCTGACAGTTCAGGCAATATGTGCAATACTCAGAACAGTGACATTTTCAGGGATATATATTTGATTCATAATTTTTCAGGACCTGTGAGATTAGTGCCAGTAGCAGGAGGGTAACTAAGGGCCAAATCCTGCCCTTTGATCTATACTGTACTTCTCATTAAATGTGGTATATTAAACATTGGAAGATGGAACGGAACAATACTCTCATCTACCATAAAAGTGAAGCCCTTTCAAAAACTTCACATTTGCAGTGGCACATTCCCAAAGTGGAGTTATTTTAGGCAAAATATGAATATTTTTAGAATCAAGCTTAAATTAGACATAACTTTCCCTCAGAAGCAGTAAAAACTAAAGCAAATGTAACATGCAATTATTGACTGCATTAGTTCACACTCCTGCCCTTGCTGATRTATTTGACCTGGTGCTTTTGCATAGTCATATCCATTTCAACAAATCCTTGAGATATATTGACTTTGATAAGAACTCAAGTGAAAAGTGGAAAAGGGAGTGTGTCTATTTTAGTCCCACTCTTCAAGGATGTTACATGGCTATAGGTACACTGGTTGAATATAAATGGTCAAGACATAAACAGTGGGATTATATTTCTTCTTAAAAGGTCTCCACCAAAGACTTAGAAAGAGACTAAGTAAGCTCTGTTAAAGGAGATCTGATCTTCTATTAAATTAACAGATAGGAAAGGGGAAGTCATTCTTCATTCTGGTGGAAGTTTATCACTGATTGTTCAGAAAGATCAGTGCAGGCCTCTGTACTGCTCAACACACAACCCAAAATAATCTGAAAATATAAGTAGACAGTGAGTAATGAAGATTCAATGAAGGAAAACCAAAACCCAATAGTAAAAAATGTTTAGGAATTTTACAGTACTGAGTAATGGGGCTTTACAAAGGCAGAAAGTTCAATATATGCAACTTAATGTCCATGAGGAAAAAGAGCACTCACTACAGATATGTAGACTGTTATATACATATATATATAACATTTGGAAATAAATATAGTGTGTGTGTCTCCATGTGTATATGCTTATTTTGCTGGACTATAATTGATACTGTCATGCTGGAATGAACATTGTGGAGTTACTGTGGCAAGTTCTATGAAAATATCAGCTCAATGCTCAATTTATGATCATCAAATACTGCAACTGGTACATCCATAAGGTATGGAATTTGTAGTTCCAGTTCACTCAGCAATGTAGAGGAAGAAAAATAACTGGAAATGACAGATGAACAAATGTGGTAACAAATATGGAGCAACTTCTGTATGAAAATAAATTAGATTAGTAGCCTTCAGGAAGTAAGGAGATGAATGGAGGAAAGATGACAAAATACTAAGTGCAACGGAGTAGGTGAAGACAGTAATGTAATTCAGTATTTCTGAAATGCAAGAACTGAGTTTTATAGTACTTCTAGACAAGCAGGAAATCCTTTTTACATAATATCTTGTTATGCCATGAGGCCACACTAAACTGAAATTACTTAAATATGATACATATTTGGTAGGATAGCTTAACAGAAAAGAATTGCTGTAAGTTAGCTCTCTTATGCTTTATTTCATATTCAGGTTGGTGTTAGAGGTCAGATACTGAGCTACACCAACTTGTGGGTTGATCTAGTATCACTATTCTTGCTGACTTCTTTTGCATCTTATAAACTGCAGTGGTGAATAATGAATGCTGCCAGTCACTAAACATCACTTGTCACTTAAAACAGTTTATAATGTGGACTTTTCTGTGACATGTATCCCTATTGTGTTGGAGACCTCATTGTCAAAGTCACTCTTTTTGTTCCTCAAATTATATTCTTGTGTATCTGTGTCTCTAACAACTATAAATCAAAATATGTTTTTCTTTTTAGGGACACATTTCTTTCTTGTGTTTATTCTGCATTCTACTGATTTCATTTCAAAGAGAAATTGATTTAGTAAAAATGTGGATATTGATCTAGTACCGATATCCAACTGTGACGGACAAAAACTCTCGAACAGTTTGAAGTTAGGAAGTGTGGGTTTATTGCAAGGCTGGGCAGCGTGCAGGATAGCTCCCAAATACACACCACAATTTACAGGTGATTACGGAGTCCTTTTATCTATACAAGTACTGAATATCCAAAATACAAACACACATTCATAACTCTGGTACATCCCATTCCCCGCTTTGTATGGTAATTCGTTCAAAAGCTGTGCGTAGTTTGTTCCTTGAAATGGGTCAGCGGTCCCTTTCATCGGGAGGGATCCCAAAATGAGGAAGTAAATGAAGTCTTCCTCGTTCTGACCTTTCTACCTTTTCAATGCAAATATGACAAATGAACCCTTGGTAGAACTCCCATTCCCCGTCTTCAATTGGTTTCCAAACAGAGGAGGCCTACAACTGTCTTATTTTCCTAAAAGCTATTTATCAGTTCCTATATTCTTCATTATAAACCCAGCTAACCAAACACTGTGTTGACAAGGAATCAATTATTAGTTAACTACTAACTCTTAACTTCATCAAGGCCTACCCATTTATTTTAATTAACTCCAATAAAGCTTATCTCTAACCAAAAATCTTAGCTCCTCTAAAATCTCTAAATTCCTTAGAGTTTATGTCTCAAAATAATTGGTAATTTTAGTGATAAAATTCTTCAATTCTTCAATATGTTTCACCTATTATAGAAAAGTTTAGGTTTAGGAAACTAAATGTTAGATTTTCAAGAAGAATTTCACAGCTAAGAGTGAACAAAAGCGACTATCAGACACTGCGCAGTTTTTCTTTCTAACCAGTTCATTCAGTTGCCTAAAGGAGAGCTGAGGTCTCATAGGTAAGCCATCACAGAGAGCATCTCAGTCCATTAGGAAAGTGTTTTCTGACTGGTGCCTTGGGGTTCCCCAGCCCGTTTGCTCTACTTCGAGGCCTGTGAAAGAGCTGAAGGCTCTCGCTTGTTTTCTATGTGAATGAGCCATTAGAGTGTGTGGGAATGTTTTCACAGCACCGTGTCTCTCCTGTCTCTTCCACAAACCAAAGTACTTCACGTGTCTCCTCCTATTAGCCCTGTCAGTAAACAAAGCCAGCTCTCCCAGGGGAGCAGTGCTGTCAGCAGAYGGTGACGAGCATGCATTGGGGCAGCTGACCCCTTGCACTCATTCCTGATGGGGAGATAAAGTCACCAGGGAGCTGACTGCCCATTTCTTCCCACAAGGCAGCAGGAGAAGAGAAGTTCAAACAGAAACTTGCACAAGTGGCAGACAAAACATTGTATGTGACTATAAGCCCTTTACAGCCCTTCCCAAGGCCCAGAGAAACACACTTGGAGACTTTAAAGTTTCCTAATGAGTTTACGTTATCCATTATCTTGGCATTAGCTGAATGCTTCAATATTCAGAGTGAACACACGAGAAAAACACATTTGGAATTCATCTATGAAGATAAAGCAAGGAAAGCAAAATGGGGGGGTGGGTGGGAAGAAACATGGTTTGATTAGAAAAACTGATTTACATAGAGAAGTTTCCCTCAGTAATGGAACTGGTTTTGATATCCAATCTATCTTTGCAATATATAAATATTGCTGTCCTGGCAAGAGATTGAATGACTCTATTATAACTTGGGGTTACTGCATTCACTCAGGCACATTTGCATAAAAACACTGTTGGTCAGTGGTAAATCTGTCTCTGGCAGCAGTATGTCTTTGAAGAGAAGGGGCTCCATAGCTTACTAAATGTAATCAAACCCTAGTAATCATCACTCTGGAAATTTTTTGGTTCCAGTTAAAATACTGGATAAGAATTTGAAAGCTGGTATGATGCCAGAGGATCCTTGAAAAACTCCCAAGCTCAGTGCTCTGCACCACATGAATGTTTCAGTATCTTCCTAGAACACAGCATGTATTAAATCTCCAGTTACCCATTATGCAGGAATGTGAGGTTGCTTCCATATGCAGTGATAGGGACTGTTGTTAAAAAAATGCTAGAAATGTGTTTACTGTCATAATATTTTCCTGATTTCAAATGAACACCTTTTTCTAAATTCCTGGTTACAAAAAATTAGTAAATTCTGTGCAATCTGTACGTCCTGGATTTTGTTATGTCTTCCTTTAGAGAAGCTACCTGAAGTAACATTTGCCTCAGCATTTGTAATTGTTTATATCAGAGTTGTATCCCAAGGCCCAGATGATGTCAATGCTCTGTTGTGTTACTGATTCACAGACATATACAAAAGACAGCTTTCCTTCCCAAGAATTTATAGACAAATAAAACACACAAAGCATTGGGGAAAAATAATATTATTATGTCCATTTTACAAAGTGAAAATTGTACACAGACATGTTTAGGTCCTGGAAAATATTTGTTTGCATATTCAGTTGAATATATTGTGCGTAGACCCAGAAGAGTCATAATATTATTTCTACCACATAAAGTTAAGCACAAGAGATTTCAGAACTAACTTGGCCAWGATCACATGTGAAGCTTGGAGCAGACATTGGAAATAAATCAGCAAATCCTGAATTTTAACATTCTGTTATCAAAAGTCTGTTCTCCCACTTAATGTTGACTTCAAAGATATATATCAAGTCCTATACCTATGGTAAGTGACCCTGTTTTGAGTATTTCATGTTGCTGAGTTTGCTTCTAAACACTAAAATCTCAGGTGGATCTATACATCCATTTCATGCCAGTATTGATTCTCTAGCTTTTATTCTTGTCTTCATATTTTGTTTTCCTAATATTAAAACAAAACAAAACAAGCTAATCCTTCCTCTTAGTGTGAAGGAAGATATATCACTGATGTAATTCTCACCCTGGAGAGATACTCAGATATGGTGATAATAAATTAGGCAGATATTTTATGTACATAAAAACACACAAAAATGCAAACACATTTTATACCTCTGTGGACATACACAAATGATATATATTATCTACATTTAAGCGTATGTGAGAAATTCAGTAGAATTTTGCTCCACCATCAGAATTGATGGTGCACTTAATAGCCCTAATGGGATAATGGGGTAAGATGAAAAAGTGCTAGTTTTGTCACTTAAAATGAATGCAATCAATAAAATCCTCTCTCTGCTGAATTTAGCGGCATAATTCTTACTGATTTCAGTGGAACTCGAATTTCACCCAGTATCTTATCTTGCACCAGCCTAACACACAAGCTCTATACTCAGATGGAATCATTTAACAGACACAGCTCAGCCTACTACTGTGTAATGGATGTTTTTCTGTGTACACAATCATCTCCCAATTCTCATTAATCACAGAATGATGAGTTTCTCCCCAAAAAAATAGAAGGATAAACAAGGAAGAATCAGTCCTTACAATTAAATATTTTATGAAACTTTTTAACATGCACAGAAGACCTTTGTAAACCTGTTCCTAAAGTGAACTTTTTCCCCAGCTTAGTAAGGGAGAGTTCTTCATAAAAACTATTCTGATTAATGGTAAAAGAAGGAAAAAAAAATCCAACAAAAAAAACCATCCCACCCCAAAGCATTCAAATAAAATCACTTCCACTCAGAAACTATTCCAAAATATCAGTGTTCAGATGTTCAAAATTTGAAACAAGGGATCTCATCTTCCAGTTTGGGAGATCATTATGTATAAGTATTTTATGGTAAAGGTTGGCAGACAAAATATATTCTTTTTTATTGGATTTATGTTTTTAATAGTTTGAGGTACAATTGCGCTGAACATGCTTCCACACCAAAAAGCTCCCCATTATTTTAATCTGTATTCCTTTAAAAGTTATTTTTTCAAAAGGATTTCACTGTGTTACTCTTATACCCCCTTCATCCAAGAGAACAAAAGCCATTCTATGAAAGGAGTCTAAACTTGGACAAACCGTAAAAAAAAAAAAAAGCAAAGTTCCTCTCTGTTTTTATCAAATTTGATTGCTGCAGCTGTTCCCAGTTTCTGTATTTTAAAAATAGCCGTATTCAGTGCCTTGTTGGCTAAAGGCCAGAGTACCATTAGAACATGCTGTACGGAAAACCTCTATTCAGTTACAGATACAGAAATATATTTAAGATCAGTGGGGGTCATCTGCAGCAAACACTTGTATGGGGGAAAATGGAATTTTAATGTGCTTGGACTACTCACCACTTTTAACAGATATTTAAGAACTTCAAACCGGATATCTTCCTATTTGTACTGGTGCTATCGTATTACCGAGCACCAGGTACGATACAATATGAGCAAGATCATTTCAACTAACAAAAATAGATCTAATTCTCAAATTACTCCTTAGTAGTTCTGGTATTCACTTTAAATGGCTCCCAGTAATACTGGATATTTGATTAGCCTATAAAAATGCCACAGACTAGAAAAGAAAAATACAGTAATATTTATGGAAATGTAGAAATCTGATCAATGAAAACCAGCTTTGAATTGTACATTTCTAGGAGAACTAGTACTAACACGGGATAAATGTTTCCTTTCTGCGGGGTTACAAACTGTATTAACAGCATCATCCCTATATTTATCCACCAGAGTTTTTTTGTCATCTGCCAGAAAGAAATGCTCACTCCATTTACKTGAGTATTAAAACTACTTTCGATTAAGGTGGTATAGTCTTTGGTCCAGGAGTTCAGAAAACCCCAAGGATGATCTTTATTTCTCTTGTTCTTCATGCGAACCAATTCCATTTTCTTCCTCTACTATGATTGTATTCCATGGTGTTTGGAGATCACACTATGCAGAGTGGATACCAGTTTTAGAAGCAGCATTATTTACTTTTTAACCAAGAACCTAACTCAGGAAAGTATTCTGAACATCAATGAGATGTCTCATAGATTACTTCTCATMATTTATCATGGGGTAAAATGCCTGCCTTAAAACATTTAAAGTTATGTGTTTCTACTGCACCTGGGTAAGAGCCTTCAACATGGTAAAGATATCCAAGGTGGTTGTTTGGATAGATACTAACAGGAAAGAAATTAGTAAAGGCATCAATATAGTCTCTTGAGCTTGCTGAGACTCCAACTTCTTGGGGGTGGGTTTGTCTCCTTTCTTTGCCCTCACTCTCAATACCTGGGTTATTTTAATTGAATAAATACCACAATCACACTTTGGATTGCAGTTTCAATTACAYTGTTCAGACCCTCTCTTTGTACAGAAGGAGCATTGGACAATTGAAGTTGGATCCAGTGAACCCTGGGGCAGGCATTTGTAACACTTTTGTCAATCAGACAATCTTCCTAAACTTCCTGCAKCCTGCAAAGTTAAAGAAGCTTTGATTTAGTTTCCCACCAAACTAAAAGTATTTGGTGCTGTCTGAGGTGGCCTGGGATCTCTAGGACAAGCCTTACAAAGCCTGACAAGCCTGACAAAGGAGCAACAGAAGAAGCAGATGAAAGGATGGTATCTTGAGAGGAACTCTAATGGTGTGAAGAAGTTATATATGGAGAATTGAAGAAAGGCTTAGTTTTCTCCTGACAGGTATTCAGAGAAAGAGTTTAAGAGGTCTGATTTTCTGGAGAAGCATATTTTTCCTCTCTTGTCACCAAGAGGAATTTTGGGAGACAAGTTAGCACAGTTGGACAACTTAGGAGTTCTGCTAAATCTACCATTCAAAATTACCATGTGTTGGCTTCTTTGTAGAGGTTAAGGCCTGAAGAAGTGATGCACCTTCTACTTACTCATTGTTTGGTGGGCAACAATTTTACTTGATAGCTCCAGGACTAAGCTCCAAGCATGTGAGCAGATTTTCCCAGGGCTTTTCCTTACATTTGTTCTGTTCTCATTAGTTGTCATTACAGGATCTGGTCTCTGCTACCTAACCTAGCTACATACAGAGAATTGCCATTATTTTTCTTCTTATCTGAACTACACACATTGCTAAATATTCAGTATTTTTTATACTGTTACTGGTTTACAAGAAGACATATCTGGGATACACTGAAACCTTTGCTATTGCAGAAAGCAAATGGGAAAGTTACCTCTAATAGTGATGCAAGAAAATGTCTTTGATGTGCTTTACATGGAATGACAATTCAAAGGACCACAAAGAAAGCAAATATAAATTTCTTATTATACCTTTCAATATTTTAAATATTAATGACCAATGTATAGCTATTTTTCAATATCTTTTCTCAACAGGTATTTACAACACAAATAGGAAGAAAAGGTGTTTCCATAACCATGATCAAGTACAAAACAGTTCCAAATTTCTTCTCAAGCACAAAAAAGACCAAAGTCAGCCACAAGTATCACAGCAGCAAGACCTAAGTTATTTTTACTGATCTAGTCCTGCACAGTGTCTCTCAGAAAAAAACCCCAACTTTCATTCTGAACAAAAGAAGACTACTTACAAGCAAAATTGGGTCTGGTTAGATTTTCTAAAAAAACTTATTCTGTCACAAACTGAAAGCCACAATGTTTCACTGAAAAATTATCTGAGCACACATTAYTCAGTTGTAGCACCACTCCTGATGTTTCAGGTATTTGAGAAATACAGAAGCAAAGTTCTTGCCCAGAACTCCTCCCTCAATCCTGAGCTGAAAAGGTCTACTGAAATGTAGAGCCTTACTGAATTTGTCTTTAGAGGGATTGGAAATGGTAAGAAAAACCTATTTTTTAGGACTGTAATGCAAAATAGAAGAYCTATAAAATGAACAAAATTATTCTCATCTAATTTTGATTGGTTTTTTTCACTCTTGCTTTTTTTTCTGAATGACAAAGGGTAAGAGAAGTACACGAGAAACAGATAAGGAGATCAGTGTTGTCTCTGAGACACATTTTTAAAGGACCTTAATGGTGGTGTCTGCCCAACAAACCATTTGAGCATGAATACTCAGTAATATCCAAAGGACCACATGCATGTTTCAAGCATGACTGTTAGGTGCTCTGTTTATACGGACCTATTGCTATGGTAACTACTTTATGGTACATGCTTTCAGAATACTAATTATAAAGCATTATAAATAAGGTTGTGTACAACAAGCAAATTTACATTTACATATTTCCAGCATCTGAAAAGTCAGCCTTACATGTATAATATGATGAAATTTTTTTTTTTCAAAAGCAATCACACATTATTATAATTCATGCATTGTGATGTTAGCTTCAGTTTCTTTTCCATAACACTACTTTGCACTAGGATCAGCAGCACAAGGGGAATGCAATATACTGAGGGAATTAAAGAAAGCAGGAGATGCAGGTGCACTAATAAATGGGTGGCCTTTGGAGCACAGTATTTATGTCAAGCTAAACAGAAACCTAAATGTTACACATAAGAAGTGGTACAACAAGAACATCTGTGTTGGGGAACTGAACTGGCATGGCTAACACCTCCAGTGCCAGGTGCAAAGGACATTTCAGTACAGCTTGAGTGATTTTGACTGTTAGCATCTGTATTTATGAGATTATCTCTTTTTTTCCCCTCCATATTCCACTGGAGTATTTGTATTATACATCTGGCTTTAGATTCTAGCATAGCAAAAGACAGGTTTCAGTCCTTCAATTTCTGGATCTTAGCCACAGACCTTTTTTTTTTTTCAGTCTTGCTTTTCATAGAAGCATAACACCAGAATCACTAGCAATTTCTAAATGTATGGTTGAGGAAAATGAGCATTTTTCCCCAGGAAAGAAAGAGCCATTAAAGGAAAAACTGTATATTTGATCTATTCAAAGTTAATGAAAAAATGTCTGTAGAAAAAGCTTTTCCTTTCTAAAATACTAGAGCTGGATTGAAATTTCTCATTTTAATGTCTATTCTTCTGGGAAATTCTACATTTTTATGTAAAGTCACTTTTTAAAGCCAATTCTCACAATAGTATGAAAATTTTTATTTCAAGTGACATACCTGATTCATAGAAATACTGGTAATATCTGGTAGAAGACTTTAACCTAACAAATGAGACAGCTGATTGAAATGATTCGTAGGAAATGCAAAACTAGTTACTTGTGATGTATTCATCGAATACATCCAAATCTAATAATTCTTGAAATATTTMAGATTCCAACAGAGTCCATTGAGATAATGACCTACTGTATTAAGTAGCTCAGGCKCAATCTTTTATTTCTTAATTAGGAAAAGATTTCAGGAATCAAATGTTTAAACCTGAAAACCTATAAAACTACCAATGGTAATGTTAGTTCAGGTGGAAGTTGATAGCCCATTCACCATTACCATGACACAAACAAAATTTGAAACTCTTCCCAAGTATGGATTGTAAAGGGTGGGGAGCGGGGAGGAAAGGGAAAAAAAAAGGAAAAATTAGAATAGTGCTTGTATTCTGAAGAATCTACTCATGTTGGTGCACTGTTAATGAGTCTGAACCACAGCTCTCCATGTTTTACTTGTCCAGCATAACAATCCCTACATTCCCATTCAAGACAGGAACAAAACATTCTCAATAGCAAAAGAGGACATAATGAGCTTTGAAGGAATTTCTGCAAAAAACTGGTTCTTTCTCCTGGCAATTTCAAATCACCTCCTTCCATCCTCAGCCATTGTTAAAACCCCTTAAACATGTCTAAGAAATAATCTAAAAAGGGAAAGGACAAATTATTTAAGTCTACACTTCCCTGGGAATTGGGAGTTTGTTTCAACACATTGTAAATTATCTTTCCTAACTTTTAATAAAGTGTGACAAAAATGCAATAAATACAAATAAATCCACAGGGAAGAGAAGCAAAGAAAATTACAAAAGCTTGATGGGAAAAAAAACCCCAAAACCRAAAAGCTATAACGAATTTGCAATCCCTAGTCACTCATCTTTTCTTGTTACTTCAGTTCTAATGCCAAATTCCTTCATTATTTTTTGACCTGATACGAAACACCATCTGGCAAAAGCATGTTGCAATTCTAAATAAATGAAATAATTGGATGGTTGCTTTAAAATATCTTTCATAAATAAGTACTATTATACATTAGCAAAACTCACTTTATTGCCTTTCTGAGCTCTGATGCTGTGCTGTGACTTTGTGTCTGCCTAGAGGACCTGCAGTTCCCGAGCAGTCTCGCATTTAGTGTTAGACTGTCATGAGCCTGATGAGCTTCCACAGTCACAAAGTATCAGATGCATATGTCCATATGTTTGATTTGTATTTCTTGTATACATTATTATCATTATTATTGCTACTACTGTTAGACAAGGGTAACACCACAGACTCATCAGAATCATTGCCCTGAGGATGAGATCACAGCCTGAGGGTCCTGATGGATCTGCAGCAGCAGATTACAAACCATATGGCTGACGTGGTTATCTTATAATAAACCAAATGGCTGTGGGTATTCAGGAGCCATTTCAAAAGTGGATCAGATGTCACTGTCATAAGATATCTCAATCACACATTTCTAAATGTCTTCAGAATAATTCTGGCCAGTGAATTACTTTCAGTCTACTACCACAAATGTTTTAAGGTCTGAAGAGATCATCCTATTGAGTCCTACAGATGTATTTCTGCATCCACACAGACCCTTTTGCTAGTCTSGGGGATCTTCTGCAGAGTGTACACCTTCCCAGGCATACATCATGGGAGGAATCAGGTCAGAAGAGACAGAGAAGTCATTGATTAATTGAATATATGTTACTACATTGCTCCTCAACAAGTTATGACACACGTGGAGTGACAGCGAAAAATAAAATATTTGTTAGTGATGAAAAGTGGTGTACAAAACAGCAGTTGGTCATGAGCAAACATTTTGCAGCTATAAAGACCCAGCTGCTTTGGCTGACTAAAATGAAAAGGAACAATGCTTCAGGGGTTGTGAAAGAAGATCTCACAACTGATGGATTATATAGAAAAAAGAGACTTCTGTTTAGAGCGTTTGTACTCATAGTCCTTTTTTCTTAACAAATCTAATTTCTTTGAGTCAAGAATCCTAGGTAAGTATGGCATGAACTAAATGAAAACATGTTCACAGCTGTTGAAACCAGTTTATTCTGTATGCCTGCTTTGTCTTTCATTAAATATTCATTTATTGATATTAGACTTATGAAAAATTTAGCATAATTTTAATCCTCCCCTATATGAATAGGAGAAAATAAAGGAAAAGTGAGTTCATCTAGGTTTATAGGTATGTGTGATAAAAATTCTGACATTTCCAGARAATGACAACAAAATCAGGAATCCAGGAGAAAAAAAAATGTTGCATGCATCACCTAAATATTTAACTACAATATCAGCTTATGTTAATCATATTTCARGGCTTGGGTTAAACATGCTGTAATTGTGCCATCAATCCACACGAATCAAACCTTTATTTAATAACTGTAAAAGCTGCCATTTGCTACTTTTAAAGTATCTAATTTCTGACGGCCTTTACCCGATAATGGTCACTAGAGTTACAAAATGCTAAAAATAACTATGTTTTTGAAAGTCTTGTTTGAGTTCTTACTGCAGAAGCTGAAACCTCTGTAACAGTRTGGCAGTTATCAGCTTCTTGTAAATTCTGGCACTGTTCATTTAAAAAGGCTTTAAAAGTACAAGTAAAAACATTAGTGTTTTGACTACTTGCAGGAAACTGGTGCATATACAATTAATATAAAGGGAACTGCCAAGTCAATCTGAGCTTAAAAATCAGGGACTTGTGTTATTTTMATTTGATTTATTTTTGAATTTGTAAAAATCCCCAAGCTGTTGCAAAACCTAATACCAATTGAACATTCCAGGTACTCTATTTTAATTAATAGAAACATATTGTTAAATTCAACAGMTATACAAAATAATAAACAAGCAAAAGCAGAAACATCCTTATACAGTTTAACATATGAAAAAAACCCAAGATTCCTCATCCTGATTTATGCAAGGAAAAAATCAAGCAAAACCAAACTCTAAAAACAAGTGTTGTCTCAATAGCAAGCACAGAGAAAGTTCAACAAAAGTTTGACTCAACCCATATTCAGATATAATGAGAACTGGACCCAGTCCTAAATCTATTGAATAAAGGGAGAAGTATCCTCTCAGAATGAAATGAAATTAATCAATGCTCTTTTGGCTATAGCATAAAAAACAAACAAAACAACAAGGAAGATGAAAGGAAAGCAGTGAGGGACAACAGAGTTAATGGCTAAGTTTTGAGATATTTTTTCTCCATCATATGTTTTCTTCCAAAATATCCTAGAAAATGACATTGCCAATGCTAATTCCCAATGCTTAAACAGTTCTTTATATCATCAAAGCACAGCATATGCACTGAAGTTCATGGCACTTATCATGGAAAATAAAATGTACAACACTATATGAAGTCCAGAAAACTATGGTCTGCGCAAGAGGATTAAATTAAGGTTAGACTGTCTGAATATTGGCCTTTTCTACATTTTGCATTCTAACTCAAAAAYTAACTAGCCTTTGTTGCTCTTTTAACTTTTTATGTTAAAAAATGTTTTATGTTTTATGCATAAAATCAGAGTAAATTTATAGAATTTTCCACATGCATGTAAAATAAACTTTTAATAGAAGTTTTATGTTTATCTAATTCYGCTACCATAATTTCTTTTTAATTAAATTTTCAATCTTTCAATTCGAAAGAGCTGTTGTTTAAAAATTTAAGTAAAGCTTTATCAAACTGAGAATACATTTTGATGAACCCCCACTACACTCATTTTCCTGTTACAGTATTTCATCTGTAAAGGCTAAGACAGACTGCCTATTTCTTTTTCTATGTCACAAACTGGGACCACATTTTSACATTGTATCACAGGAGTCATGACTACTGCTAATATTATGAAGTATAGATCCTTATTTGGGATCTGCTCCAAAGCCTGCCAGTTCTGGGGGAATAAAATAACCACCAYGTGTTTGGTATCTTAAACTTCCTAAACGGATGCAATATCAGATGAGTTTTGTAAGAAATTCCTGCTTAAACACTTTTATTTTATTTTTATCTATATATTAATCACAGAGTGACAAAGACACAGGGAGAAAAGTCAGGGATTTTGACTTTCAGCTCACTCACGTAACTCCTATGTATGAAAACCACCTCATCTCATTTACAGCCCTGGTCCAATTGTACCTATCAAATCAAAAGAACTATTTAGAGTTACTATATCTCTAGATTCTTCTGGATGATGGGAATGGGAAAACCTTAATTTCGATACATTCTCACAAAATGTTTCATACTCTGGTTTCATATGTGAAATCAACGATCAGTCGTGATCACTAACAAAACACTGAGCATACTGTGAGCTCTCCAGGGCACAGACTGGTTTTTTTTGTGTGTTTGTTCCCTGTAACTCCACTATCTGATTAGGCTCCTTAGGAGGTACTGGAATATACATAAATAATAAGCAGGAGGAGACAATTAAAAAAAAAAGAAATAATTGCTACTATTAATCTATGAGATTAAGATGTAAACTACCCACTTTGCATTGCACTGCTGGGTCCCAGGGGAGGTCTGGCAAAGAGTGTGTGCATACTCGCCCCCATCACTGAGCAGTGCTGCCTCCCCAGTGCAGCAGAAATTCCACCCCAGCACAGACTGATGATTCACTTGGTGTTTTCCTTGGCTAACTTGAGAAGTGTTCCTCTCTTCAGGTCAGTCACTCAGCCCTCTTGCAAATGTCAGCTTACTGCTCACAACTATTTTTCCATTCACGGGGGTTTTAATAGGCATGAATGAGGACAGTTATGAAGGAAATTCACAGTGAAACGGAAAGCCCTGAAACGCAGTTACTAATTGGGCATCCAGGCTTCACATCTTTTTCAAGCCGACCAGCTCTTGCTCATTTGAACAATGCCAATGATCTCTTTCTAGGCTGACCATCATAAAGCCACTTGTACACAGTAGCATGGCTTTTCTCTGAGCTTGTGAGTGTGCCTGCAGCTCAATGGGACTATTCACATGAACAGATGTTACTCGATGTGAACACTGGTTGCAGAATTAAGCCTGTCCTTGCTCTTCCTCTTGCTACAAACATCAGCTGCTCAGACATCCAGGCTGGTTTTTTTGTTCTTAAATGGCTTTTTGCCATACAAAAAACATGCAAAATGGCAACTTTTTAAATTAGAAAATCAGAAATAAAAAACCCCCTATATTCCATTAGCACTCATATAAACTAACGTTTACATACTTCTCCATATAGCTTCTTGTACAGATCATGATAAGAAAAAGTCCATTTAGTTGTTCATCATAATATTTTTTTGCTTTTGTAGATAAACAAAAACCTCTGTCTTTCACTTGAAAAGATACACTTCAATAGAGATGAAAAGATGTCAGAYCAATATTGAATTTTTATTTTCATACCATGCAACAAAACCTGATGAGTCTACAGATTGTGTTTGGCTTGATAAATCTTTTTTCCTCCCAACACAATTTTTCTCTATACCAAATTATATAYTTCAGAAGTATATAGGACAGTCTTAGCCATGGGGAATAAACCTCTAAGAATTATTAGACAGACACCTAACTGTAATGTTTACAAAATTTTACCATTAAATATCTCATAGTATTTCTTTATCTAACTATGCTTCTCAGTTTTAACCAAATTGTTACTATTACAACCTAAATTCACTTTTGGTGTAAGAAAGATACTCTGACTTAAAACCTGAAATTATGAGTGTTAACATTTGCTTGTGGAAATAAATTACAAATTTGAAAATTGGCAATAATAGCAATARTAATGCTTTCCATACTTTTCATTTAAGAATTGAAGGCATTTAGCTTTTTTACTTTTGGGTGATGGCCAAAAGTGATCCTTGATATTAGTATCCTTTCAAACATTTATATTTTTAAATCTCTCCAAATTGATTCTGTGCTGAAAACACAGCTGAGGCTCACAAATAAGTTAGAAAAGGTATAAAAAGATCCTTTGAAAATGAGAAAGAAAAACACCTGAAAAGCACAAGCTTCACAAATAGCAACTATACAACCAGGTTTAAAGACCAAATGAGGCTTGTGGGGCTTGTTTTTGTTTGGGTAGTTTTTCCTTTTCTGTGTTAAATAAAAACCTTCAGTTATTTTTCTTTGTTGCAAACTGTGAACCCAGTAGCCTAGGAATAAAGATCTGGGAGGAAAACTTTATGGGAAGTACATTTCAGATACAGCTGGACCAGGTGGTCCAATCTGCCAGTTTACAGCTAATTGGCAAACCATTTGCTCTTCTTCAGACCCCGGTACATCACCTGTTCTAATGCCTTGTCAGAATTATGGCAAGTGGATCCACAATCTATTCTGACAGTTATTTAAGAACCCTTCACTGAACATCATCTGTGCCTGCTGATTTATGTATATATTTAGGGGTCTTTAGGTATCCTCTTATTTCAATATTGCTCATTTTAAATTATACTCATTAAGTGTTRACTCACTTTCTTCTATCTTCACATACTGAAAGAGAAAACAAACCTGAAGACAGAGTGAAGAAGGAAAAAAAAAATCCCTGCAAACCCCTCAAAACAAATAATGATGAATATTTCCAAAAAACTGCAGGTTCTCTGCTTCTTCTTCTTCTTGAGTACCAAAACATGCTAAATGGATGCAGATACCTGGTTTTCCCACCTAACAGAGAAAAGTGATATTCCTGTTTAGCAGGTACAGCCACATTTATCACCAAATGAAGGAATTTGGAGCACTTGCTCTCCTGTTCCCCTCTCCCTTCATGCTCACAAATTACTCTCAAGGGAAACAAACCAAAGAGTACCAATACATTCTTAAGTACCAGACATGCAACTGCAGCCATAAATTGAGAGAGCAAAAAACAGGCTAAAAAGATCCAGAATGTAAAACCACCTTCTCCCAATCCAGACACCTAATACCAATGACCACCTCCTATGGTACAGCACACATCATCTCTGTTTTTAAGTCTATTAGTTAGTTCAGATTCCTTATATCATCACCTTTCACTGCTGGAAAGTGTATTTTCTGGCCAAGTACCTTCCATTAGCAAAATCCATAATGTATACTTACTAGTCTTTTCCTTTTTTTCTTATTTCTTAATTCCACCATTCTCTCAGTTTATGGAGAACGACGCTGGTACTCCTAGTACCAGAACTACCATCTGTTATGCCTTTATTATTGTATCACTCATTCTATGCCATCTTCCATGTCCTGCCACCTCTTACTAACACTGCTTACTAGATACTGGCATGATGATTCTCTTAATGTCATGGTATCTCCTTTTAAAATGCAGTATATTTTAATTTTTTACTGGCTTATTCACTATGATCACAGGTTGTAATCCACTGAATCTAAGTGCCAGCACCTCTGTTCAGAGGACACTGAAGAAGGAAGGAGCTGAGCATATCCAACCCTTCTTTAAACACACACCCAAATTCCCTATCTCATAAAGAGAGAGACTTACTCCCTTAAGTCTCTCTTCATTGACTGTATAAGGAAGCAAGYGTCTAACACTCCCATCCACTTGGGACCTGATTCTTTAACCATATTACAAGGTGAAAAATATTACAACTGATGGACCAAGGCTGTCTTTTATTAGGAAAGAAATTATCTTTTCGAATCAAAGACAACCTTGGTCCATAGCCACAGCAGCCGTAGTGACTGCTTAGCTCCCAGCAGCAGGATACCCTTAGAGTTTAAGTCTACAGAAGAGTGCCTAACAGTTTYCACAGCACATCAGAGGCCCATCAATGTGTAAGAAGAAAAAAAACTTTTATAGGATTATGAGGAAAGCAAGAAAAAGTATTCCTGAGAACAGGAAACATGTATTCAGCCTGTGAAAGTGGAGCACCCAGACATCTTTCCKGGATGAGGCCCCTAACTAACAGTCCATAGTGAAAAGGTAAAGGACCAAGAAGTTATCTGTGCTCCTGACTAATATGGCACCTGGGTATCTCCCTGTCTGAACTGAGTCACAACAAAGCCTGAGCTAGAAAATACACTTCCATCTCTCCAGACCAATGCTAGACGTCACAGCTGTTACCAGTACCCAACCAAGCAGACAGGAAGGCAACCGAGCAGTGCCTAATGCATTTCGTTGCCTGCAAGGTTTACACTGCACTAGAAATTAAAGTACTGGACCTTTCTCTGTGGGTTTAGCTGGATTCCAGACACTTCAATCACAGGTTAAGCTATATTTAGATTCATGGGATCCCATCTATGCATTAATACTAATATTTTGATATTAAAATTGATTCCATAGAACTGATTGGACTACTTTCTCTTGCTGATCTTACCAACTGCCATGATGCACAGTGATGTGTTATGCCTAACTTCTTGAAAACCAAAATTTCTCTTGAAAATGARACCATTATTAAATTAAATACAATTAAATTATCAAAGTTTACATTTTTACTAATTGAGCAGTAAGATAGGATTTAAAATAYGTTGTTTGTCCTGGAAACTCCTGAATGTCATGTTTTGGCCTAGGGAATTTCTGTAGCTAGATCATGAACTCCTGGTAGAGTGATGAAAACACTGAATTGTTCTGTAACAGTATAATAGTCTACTGATCTGAAGGAACACTGCATCTCAAGCTGGAAACAAGCCCACACCTTCAGTAAATACTGAATGAAAACAATAAATTATATTGATTCAAGGGAGACAAAGGATCCTGCTGAAACACAGTATCTAATGGTAGTAGGAAGCAAACCATTTTTTATGTAATTTCAAAGTAGTAACATAGAAATGGCAAGTTTTATGCTGCTCCTGTGTGTAATACRTACTGTTTTCTAATACTGTGCTTTGGGCCCCATAAGAACTAAAGTTCTATCTCAGTACATGCTATGATAGCATCTAATTCTTTTCTCTCCAAATTGATCTGCATCATGTGTTAAGACAAAAAAACTCATGTGTAAATTCATACCTAAAATACCTATAATAAATAAATAATATCAATAAGACCCATAGCAATATATTCCAAGCTACAGTGCGCAGACCTCTCCTTTGGGAGAACAAACATTTTACAGGGATAGCAACCTGGCTGAAGGAAGCTTTTGCAGTATATAGTTTCACAGGGGAAAGAACTGGAGAAACATTCTCCCCAAAGAAAAGTGATGTAAAAGAGGGGCAGAGACAAGTAAAAGCATAAATACTTATGCTTTGCTTGCATAAAGAAAACCATTTGAGAAAAAGAAATAAACAAGCTCTGATCTCTTGACTGATCTGGGGAAACAATTCAATTAAAATAATCAACATGCCAGATCTCCCTTCCTGATTTGCTTAAGTAAGCTTGCATTTGCAATTGTAGAATTAGATTGTGCATATATATGTGARTGCTTCCCCCTCCCCTCCTCCCCCAGGGAAAAATCAAACTTACAAGGGGTTGTTTAAYAAATGTTATGGGGGATTAAAAGACCTTGGGTTCCCAGAATTTCGGCTACACTAGGTGTAGGATTTGTATATATTAAAAGAGGGATCTGGCCCAGATTTAACTCAGTTATTTCTTTGTAAGCTCAACTAACCGAACTTCAGCTGGGTCATGGGTCGTTTTGGTCTGGGACTGTGCATTTGCTCGACAGCAGTAATAATTTTTATTAGTTYCTATTCTACCCAAAATAAGAAGATGAAACACCCATTTTTTTGGTATCACTTTTTGAAATGTCTGCACAAATCAGATACATTTAACTTAACAAACAAACAGAAACCCCCCCTCCAAACAACAAGAATGACATATGGCATTGTTATCTTTACCACTTTAAAATCTTCAACATTAGTCAAATTCCAAAAGAGTGATAAAGTGTTACAGATAAAGATCTGTAACATAAATGAAGATTATAATCGAGGTAAACAACACATTTCCAGTTTGGAAATAGGAAAAGAACCTGTTTCTTAGTGCTGCAACAGAGCAAGTAACAGGAAAATCAGTGATGGATACAGCAAAGCCCTCTGACAATGATGAGAGCATCTCTGTTSCTCTCTAAGACTATTCCCACACAGAACACAGCACTTGGCTGAAAAGACCTACAGTCCATGGACTCAGCAGGAATAAGGTACCTGTAATATTTTTGTAGTATGCTATGTTAAATTCCACTGACAATAAATTCATAAGTTAGTGTAATGATGTTTCTCAAGGAATAATATACAGAAGGCTAAAAGAGCTTAGATACTGATAACCACACAAGTGACAGTAACCCTCAAAGTTCTGGATTAGGTAATTTTTCTATTTCACAGGATTCACACTGCTTGTATTTATACCTTTGCTATACAAAAAAATATTTTTGGTAGTTCATATTTCTGGAAAATGTTATGAAAACTTTTCTTCTTGACATTTATTGAAACCTAATACTTGAAATAATTTCCCTTCATTTTCTAGTTCTCATATTATAGCATTATAATTTCTATAAAGTTATCAATAGATTATTTTATAATCATTATTTATAATGATTTTTTTCATTCCTCCTATGCCCCCAAAGAAAGAGATCTTTTCCTGAAAACTTATTTATATTAAGGGAACGCAATCAAATAAAAAAAGAACAGTAGCTACTTAAATACATTTTCCTAAGTAATTTTTCACACAACACTAACATTCAGAACTATTTGGCCTTTATACTAAGGATTTCCAGCTTCAGTATTTGAATAAAGATTAACTGAATCACTGGTGAATAAAATCACAAACCTTCACATAGTATCAGATTTTAGATTGCTTTCTAACATTCTAACATATGAAACCATGCTGCAGTGAGAACAAGCAAAGATTTCAGCAAAGAATAAACCACTAAAACTCAGTATGAACAATATCAGTCAAAAATAAACTCTCAGTTTAAAAATGTATTGCGACTGTCCTTGGCAATAATAGTTGTGAATACTGTTAGATCTACATGGGAAAAAAGTGACTGTATTTACACTTCCAGAGTTCTGAAAATAATTCTCAAGAAGAGATTAATATTGTCATTTCATCTCCTATCTCTGTATTTATGAATAAATATCTATCTTCTCAATAAAAATCCARAAAACACCAGAGTTCGTGTGGTTTAACTTTGTACAGGCACTGGGGGGATTCMTGGCTTCCCACCTGGTGCAGATCTGTTTCCTGAGCACTGTTCCAGAGCACTGCCAGGAGACAGGAGTGCATTCAGAGGGGCTACTTTAGCACAGATTTCACTGATCTCTGTCAGAGAAGCATGTAATAAATGATCATAAAAGCTGTTCTGTCAGATCTGGTAGAGAAACAATAAGGCATGCTATTTGGATTTCTTGAATTTGGGAATGCTATTGATGTGTTCTTTAAAATACTACCCTAATTATGGATCAAATTTTTAATTTTAGAAGGCAAAATTAAGACAGAACTAATTTCAGAAACAAATTTACTGAAAGAAAATTTATATTGAGCACATAGGGGATGAGCACATTCCCTCTCATGAAACTATTTTAATAAAGACATATAAGCCATCAATTTACTCCTCCTTCAGTTTGCTGAACTTAACCACACCTTAACAGCTAGGGAATCCTGGCTGACTCTTTGCCTCTTCTACAGGTCCAGGGAACMTCTATAAAAACCTGGTCCTGTTATTACCTTTTATTTTAATAATCAGGAAGCAGTCCTTTTTATGAATATGCTCATAAGTATAGTGTTTCAACTTCCAGGTGAACAGCACAACACTAGAAGGAAAAAAACCAAACCCCAATCTCAAAAATTCAGTTGAATGTATAAAAAGAAAGGAAGTGTTCCCAGGTTAGCATATTTACTAGTGAGGGTATATAGGTGTTGGCACCTAGAACTGTTTGTGTCTGATCAGAACAGGTGGATAAGTAAATCTGTGTGCATTTATGTTTTATTTCAGTGACTTCATCCTAGAACAGCCCAGCACACAATCCTGTCACGCAACTCTGCTTTGGAAGATTTCATTTGGAAGTCCAATATCCAAATGTTTCCCCTTTAAACACCAGCTACAACTGCAGATATCTTTTTGAAGTTTCAAAAAATGAAACAAACAAGAAACAATAAAAGAAGACATAAAAATTCACCCAAACAAGCTTTCAAATATTATGCACATTAGTCTGATAGAGCAAAACCATGTAGATATGGGTATGTGTATTTCTATACACATATTTGCACGAAGGGAGAAAGAAGGCAGAGAGGCAAAAGGACTTACCCAGCTCTCATTGCAGAATTTCTAGTTTTAAAAGCTTAGAGACTGTATTATGTCATAAGTCTCTGGGCTTCKCTAATTCCATGACTGCAGGCCTCTTTGTGATTTTGATTTTGCAATTGAAACTGATTGGCTGGCAGACAAAGGGACAGAAACAGCTGCAGCTGGTATTATTGATTATTTCCTCAATTTAAAGGAAGCAAATGAGGAGGCTAACAACATTGAAGGACAAAGGCAAAGTTGTTGCTCTAGAGCTCTGGCAAAGCCAGTCRCTGTCCCCTGCCACATTAGCTGAATTAATTCACAAAATGCAACTATTATCATTTTAATACCACAGATTGTTGTAGAAGTGATAAGAACCTGCCTGTTATGATAGTGAATTTTTTAATCTCATTATTTTTTTAGTAAAAACTGAAATCTCTAATATGGAAAGACACTAAATCTAATATAAGCATTCTGGAAACTGCTTTTGGGCTATGATCAGTAACACAAATGACTTCCTAGAAATACACTGAGATTATAATAGTTAATGCCTATTGTGAGAGGTCYTGCCCTCTGAATGGGAATTGCGACTTCCTAAAGAAAACAGAAAATAACCCTTGAAAACCAGAAGATACATCAGTGATCCACAATAGAAAAAAAAAAATAAATTAGAGCAGGAAATGTGTAAATGTAGAAAATAGATAACACAAATTTTGTTTTGCTCCTCTTCTCTGCCCTTGTCAATGCATTGACTTGACATTAGCCACTTTTCTTATACAGGGCTTCAGCCTGATGGAAGTAAAGCAGAATTGAAGAAAAACTATTACAGAAATCACAGAATCACAGAATAATTGAGTTAGAAGGACCCACAAAGGTCTTTGAGTGCAACTCCCAGCCCTCAGGAGTACAGGATATCCCCAGAAGTCACACACTGTGTCCAAGAGTATTGTCCAAACACTTCCTGGACTCTGTCAGGCTTGGTGCAGTGATCACTTCCCTGGGGAGCCTGTTCCAGTGCCCAAACACCATTTGGATGAACCTTTTTCCAATATCCAACCCAAACATCCCCTGACACAACTCCAGGCCATTCCCTTGGGTCCTGTCACTGTCACCACAGAGAAGAGCTCAGTCCCTGCCCCTCCTCTTCCCCTCAAAGGAAGTTGTAACTGCAGTGAGGTCTCCCCTCAGCCTCCTCTTCTCCAGAACAGACCAACTGACCTCAGCCCCTCCYCATGTGGCTTCCCCTCCATACACTTCACCATCTTCATTGCCCTCCTTTGGACACTCTCTAACAGTTTAATGCCTTTTTTATGTTGTGGCACCCAAAACTGTCCCCAGCACCTGAGGTGAGGCCATCCCAGCTCAGAGCAGGGTGGGACAATCCCCTCCCTTGCCTGGCTGTGATGCTGTCCCTGATGCCCCCCAGGACACGTCTGGCCCTCCTGGCTGCCAGGGCTCTGCTGACTCATGTTCAACTCACCATTGACAAAGATTTCCAGATCCCTTTCCACAGTGCTGCTTTCCAGCATCTCCTTCCCAGTCTGTCTGCACATCCAGAGCTGCCCCAAGACAGGTGCAGAATCCAGCACTTTCCTTGTTGAACTTTATAAGGTTAGTGACTGCCAAGCCCTGTAATTACTGAGGTCTCTCTGCAGGACCTCCTTGCCCTCTAGGGTCATCCCAGTTTTGAATTGTCTGTGAATTTGCTTAGTATTCCTTCCAGTCCCACATCCAAGTCATTTACATAGATGTTGAAAAGCTCAGGGCCTAAAATGGAGCACAGTTGATGCATGGTATAAAGAGCAGCTTGGATATACACTCCAGGTGTAAAATTAGATTTTTCCTCACACAGCTTCTGGATGGAGGCTTCTCAGCCTACAGAGCTGTACCTTAGGAAGCAGGCACTGCACTGTTAAGATGTAGTTTTCAAGCAAGAACAGCAGGAAGAATTTTATGCTCCCTTGCAACCAATATTTTTATAACAAATCTTAAAAATTATTGCTACAGATGTTTGTAAAGACCCACAGACCAAAAACTAAAAACAACCAACAAAACAGATTTGCAGGAGCCCCTCTGTCACTCATTCTCACAGCTTTACTGTATCAAATCCTCCCTCACCTCCCTGAGCAGCCTATTCTAACTTCTTGCTCTCATTAACATTACAAAGATTTTCTAGTCTAGCTGAATTTCTTGACAGAATTTAAGCCCCTTACTCGTTGTTCTGTTTTCTGTGTACACATAAAACAGATGATCCCCTTCTGCTTTAAGGAGCTGGAAGCCATCCTCATATTGTCAGGCTTTCCAAACTAAGCAAGGATCTTCTAAAGAAATGTCCCCTAGTATCTGAGACCATGCCTAAGTGATCATAAGGACTGGATCTGTGCATTACTGGATCATCTAAGAAGAAATATAATCTGCACATGTAGATCTCAACCCTTCTGTTGAGAACACACAGTATGATGCCTCCTGCTACACCCACGGATCAACTGCGTTCTCTGCATTTTGTCTTACCCTCCTCTTGCCTTCCAGTCAAAGTATTCTGTCTAATGCTAAACTAAACAAGGTCAGGTTTTGTGGCCCTGGGGCTAACTGGCACAGAATGGCTTCCTCCCATACAGTTAAATCTCTCTTCTCAGATGACAGTATAGCTTTGTCAGTACTGCCTATTGGGAACAGTCCCTGGCCTGCACCCAGACATTACCATGGAAAGTTAGTTTCCATCAGGCAGTAGTCCTGCTAATAAGCATGTGACAGGACTTGATGTTTTTCCCTGTTTAATTTACAGCCATAAGTGTAGCCAAGAATGTTGACTCTATCATGTTAGAGAAGTTTATGGCCACTAACACTTTGGGATATGGTGTTCACTTCCTGAGATTAACCAGCACCTTAGAAAAAGCCTCCAGAAAAAGTCCTTATGCCACTTCCAGGCAGACAGTTTTACTTTGTAAATTCTATAACACCAGGCTATTTACATCTCCCCTCTTCCTAGGGTAGTCATCATTTTTAGTCTAAGTAGAAATCTCTATATGGGTCTATAGCCATGCAAAGTCCCCTTATTAGACATACCATGGCAAAACGTGCACCCTTTGTTCAGATGCTGAGAAGTCTTCATAAACCACGGCCCAAATTACCTGCTGAAATTCTTCAGGGAAAGTACTTAGTCCTGCACTTGGGAAGGAACCACCGCAGGCACCAGTACATGTGGGGCACACCCAGCTGAAAGCAGCTTGTCAGAAAAGCACCTGATCCAAGTTAAATATGAGCCAGGAACATGGCCTTGCTGCAAAGATGGCCARTGCTATCCTGGACTCCCTTAGGCATATCAACACCAGCAGATGCAGAGAGGTGATCCAGCACCCATACTCAGCACTGGTGAGGCAGTGCTTGGAGCGCTGAGCCCAGTTCTGGGCACCTCAGTGCAAAAAAGACATGAGAGAGGAGAGGATCCAGTGCTGGAGAGGATCCAGTGCAGGGCCATCCAGGCGATTAAGCTACTGGAACAGCTCTCCCATGAGGAGAGGCTGAGAGACCCTGGCCTGGGGACGAGATGGCACCAGGGGCTCTTGTTATGTGTACAAATACTTGAAAGGAGTGCACAAGGAAGATTGAGCAGGCTCTTTACAGACACTGGATAGGCGTCTTTGTGCACATTTCTTTTTCCTATATACAGGATGAATCATACTGTCAAATGGTGTGTCCAGGAATTACTAATTACTTAGCTGCTATGAACAGACCCATTTGCCACTTCTTTTTTTTTCTCACACTGGGGGAATAGTTAAAGAAATATATAAAAAACTTTAGAATGCAAACCTTTTTTTCTTCCAAACAGAAAAATTCTCTAAGTCAGATCACAAAGCCAAATTCTGAATACAGTATCCCCTGCCTGTCTCTGCACAGTTCAAATTGTGACAGTGCTTTGCTTTTCTGTTTCATTCCACAGTGTTTCAGAATATTTATGCCACTGTAAAAGAGCTGTATAATTTCCATAATAAGAAAAGTTGTTATAATTACCAGAAAATATTAAGAAAGCATCAGACACCTGGGGAATTTCTGATTCAGATTTTGTACTTTCTTTGTAATCACAAGAGATACATTTTGTGCTTAAGAAAAATAATCAAAGGAAAGCCGCTGCCTGAAAGAGAACACATACCTGCTGATCAGTAATCAGGAAAGAAAATAAAGCACAAAACTCACCCCTGTAAAAAACAGTGGATGTTGGGTAGCTGAAGTTCTACTGCTCCATTCTAATGCCTCTGAATTGGCTGCATGTTCTAACTGGAATGGAAAGCAGGATGTGTGCTCAAAAACTTCCATACTGTCCCATTAAGAAAACTGAAGAAAATTACTGAAATTAGCAACTTAGTCATTGTATTAATCGACAGACCCAAGATAATAAAAATTAGCATGCCTAAAAACAGATTTGGTATTAGCCTGCCTAATTTATCCAAGTTCTGTGAATCTCCAGGGTATAAATGTCAAAACCTGCAGACAGCACAAGGCTAAGATTACCTATGCTCTGTTAATCTGAGAGTTTATATGATCACACAGGAATCAAGCACCTGGGCTAAATTAAGTCAGCTACCAAGCCAAGTTCTACTAAATTTTGTTGCGGAGAAAACAGTGACCCCAAAGACAATGAGATCCAAAATCCTTGAGAAAATTTGTGAAGATTCATGAGGGTTGTGCCATGCAAGTAGCAAGGGATATGCAATGATAGCATAGAATGACCAGGCAAATGGAAGGAAAAGGCAGAGAGATTGTTGCAAAGATGCAAGCAGATGGAGAACTTCAAAGAGGCACCAAGAGATACCCACCAGCAATTGACAGCCTGGCTATTGCAAAACCCACTCCTCAAGTGAGCATGTTTCACATTCAAGGAGTAGAAAGATTTTTATAAATTCTTATGTTGAATTAAGCAGCCACAGTAACAATTGTGTCCTTGCATTTCTGTTTACACAAGTACATACTGTGTTCATGCAAATCTGCAAATGGCTGTAACTGGCCCTCTGAAACACAGGAAACAAGCCAGGTTTATGAAAACGACTTTTGGTCATCTGCCAAGTAGAAATGGTCTGAGATAATGGTGTTTGAAAATGCCACAAAGCTCTGTATATCTCACGCCATCCTGTGTAGGAATCTATTACAATGAACAGTAAATTGAAAGGCACACGAGTAATATTCCTGCCATAAGTTCTGAAAAGTGTGTATAACCTCTTTGAAAGCGCATGTAATGGTGAAATAGGACAGACCACAGAGGATTTTCTCCCAGCTCATACAGAGACTAAAAGAGAGGCCAGAAGACCTAGAGGTTTCCTGTGACCAGCTGACTACATGTGTTCTGCTGCTCTCTCAAGGCCATCTGGGAGCACTGGGAGAGTCCAGTCCAGCACTGACCCATATCCTCAGCCCTCACAGACATCTTGCCTTTTTGTATTCTTCTTAAAAGTAAGAAGGTCCATTACAAGATAAAACTGAATGATTGAAGTATTTATCTAGACTGTAGTTCTGGTTTAGCACCTTTTCTTCATGCAACGGCAAAATCTCCAATGGTTAAACTGGAACAGAATGGATATGTGCATGTGTGTGTAGATTCCTTTGTCTAATGCTGCTTTCACCTCTCCTGAAAAGACCTAATCTATTCTTGCATATTTAAAGATGTATTTATTAATTTTCAGCTTCCTGTAGATAATTTGACTTCCCTAAGCAGCCATAAAATTTTATGACAGTAAACATGAGAGATGTGCCTAAATTGCACAGAAATGTTTCTAGACTGCCTGTTTTATTTTTCTTTTATAGTGTCAGTCCCATTAAATTTACACTGGTGCTAATTTTACAAAAACTTGGTGTCAAAATTATTAAGGTGTCAGATATGCTGAGTCGATTAATTTTAGTGATGGTCCTGAATGACTGTGCACTGCACTTTTCAGTCTGAAATGTACATATGTGGAAAAACTACAGCAAGTGCTGCTATGCTTTTCCAATTCTAATGATGACAGTAAAGGATCATTAAAATGGGATTTTAATTGTTCAGGTCTCAATGTGCCCATCAAAACACAAYTCCTTAAAAAAAAAGACTTTATTTCTTAACATGGTGAAAAATCTACTCTGAGTAAAAGATAAATACACATTTATTAAAAATTATGCTTTATTTAAAAAATAGCTGAATATTATATTGCTGAGGGTAGATTTATCGATCAACTTCTAGACCTTCCCAGTGCAAAAGCAGAGTATGCTACCCATGAGATTTACAGAAAGAGCTACAAACTATTCCAGAATTAGCACAGCACAGGTTTCTATAAACTGGAGAGAAGATGAAGATTATGAAAAACAGATACATAATACAATAGTATATATTTTGATGAGGGAATATTTCTGCAGTCATGCTTTGTGCCCACTTAGATGAACTTTCCCTGCCTTGAAGTCCTTAGCTGAAAGAAACAACATGAGGCTTAAAAGTTTGAGCAATTCAATCCATGTTTTCCTTACACTGAAATGACTTAAAGCAAGATATTTCTTCTTGCTCCTTGTGTTAGGGGTTAGTATGACTTTCAATCCCCTCTGCCTGAGACAGTCACAGGCAGGTCAACAGCTTAAACTCTCCTGAGCTCCAAGCACTGCAAGTGAGCCCTATCAGTTTGCTTAAATTCAGCTTTACAAAACTAGCATGGTAGAAATAACACACACCTCAGTTCTTCAATGCCAGAGTGTTATTTTTCTGCATATTTTCTGTGTAAGTGTTTGTTTTTCCTTTGCCTGCCTTCTCTTTTTGTGTCTTCACTCTGTTTTCCTTCATGTTTTGGTGACGGTACTAAATTTGAATTAAGCAATGTTTTAATTATTAAAACATAAGATAATGGTTTTTACTTTGACTTCAGACATGATTCTTGTAAGATATATTTCTTTGTCTGAAGAGAATATTTTTATTTGTCAGAGTTCAGAAAGCAGAACCTTGTTTGGTCTAGTAATAACCAAAGACTACATATCTGATGAATGGCTAATTTTGAACCCTCACCAAAAAAGTTCAGTAACTGCATATGTAGATTCATATGTAGATTTCATAATTTTTTTTTTTCAAATACATGCCCAAAGCAGAAAGGTCCTTCTGAAATTCTGATTATACCACAGTGAAGAGAGATGTGCTGTATCACTGGCACAGTATTTTCTCAGAAAAAATTTTAAGTATTTCCAAATCTTATTTTTCTGTCTTTTATCCTTCTTGTCCCTATTCATTTTGCATTCATCTTTGGCTTGCATCTGTTTACATACTAGTCTATCATTCATCTATAGTGTAAATGGTGCAGCAGCCATTTTCCTATAGCACTTGTAGCTTCTGTTTCCAGCTTGCTGAGTTCTTTCAAACTTATGTAAGCAATCAAGCCAAGAGTATGAGAACACAAAATAYAGTGGAGCTGTGGAGCTTGAACCCCCAAGCTTTTTCAGTTTAGGCAAGGTTATTGCTAATGCCAGAGAAATGTTCAAAACTGTTAGCCAGAAAGTTTTAGGCTCAAAAGCATGATAAATGAGAAATGCCTGGGATCCAAGACAGAAATCATAACAGATTTCTGATATCAAAGAATAWAAAATACCTTACAGGCTATCTGGCTTTTCTCTATAAAGGCAATAAATCAGAGATCCTCCAAACAGGAAAACAAATTTTTTGAGCATCACCTTATAGATGCTGTCCTTTTTTAACTTTTTACCGGCAATGTTTTATTTAAAAAGATGATTTTAGGGAATATTATGTAAATATCACAAAGTACAAAAGAGATGCTTCAGCCTCTCTGTTGTAAATCTTTTTCATATGAACATAGCATAATTTTGTCCTACTTTCTCTATCATCATCAGTTCTTATCTTAGCTTTTCCTCCAAATACAGGACTTCCTAACTAGGCTGATACACTGTTTTATAATGCAAGAAAATGGGAACATTCAATGTTAACTAAAAGAAGACAAAATAATTTTAAAAAGCATCGGCTTCCTTATGAAATAAATTTATAAAATAAACTTTTGAACCTACAGCAGAAAATGCTACCAGAGGAGTAAGCAAAGAAGGATTCTGGAACAAACTCAAATAAGTAAGATAAATAGAAATATTAATGGAGCTATGATTACAGTTTCAGGGCGAATAGAAACTTTGTAACTCAAGGCATATAAGGCACCCATAATTTGCCTGATGTAAGGAAGTAAACAAATCCCTTTCAGGTACTGACACTTATCTTGTGGGAATTCTTGCCATCTCTGTTAGGCAGCCAGCATAGGTGTTCAGAGAAAGAACTGGATCACGGAGTAAGTAACATAGTTTGATTACATAGCAGTAATTATTCTGCTTTTCATCTAAAAAAAATTGCTATTGTGCTAAAATACTTTTAGAAAAAAAAAACGGAGCTGAGTGTGCATATATTTATTTATTAAACTGGACACCCTATTGCATAAGCCACTTCTCTAGTCTCAGAAAATGTTAAAGGAAAAATAAACTTGCTTATTGTCTGAGAAAATGTCCACATGGCAGCACATCCACAAAACTCACAAAGGATGAGAAATCATAAGCATATATTTGAGAAAGAGTATCAAATGCTCTTCTTCAAGAGCAATATAAAAATAAAATACTGAGTGGCACAATATTGTACTAACAATAGCTGTAAAATAACCAGACAGAAAAATATATCAAATTGCAGTGGATTATTGAATGTTTGTCATTTGTACATTTCCACACACATTTCCCTAGAAGTCCAAGTATGAGGTAAATCTACATTCTTCAATTCAGAGTAGGCAAGAAACTAAATAGATTTTGTTTAATTCAGTCAATGACCTGCCTGCAGGCTGACATAATTTTCCTTCACTATTACTGGTCTCTGGTGGATACAAATTTTGACTTCATCTTCTACAAAATGATATTTCTGCAAATTACCAAGCAATCTAGATTTGGATATTAGGCTAAATAAATCCTCTAAGCCAAAACAATTGCAAGAAATGGTTCTTGTGCTGCAGTGGTCTCTAGACTGTGTTAGAGAAGAGAGAATTCAGGCTACATGCTTATCCTTCCACAGTACAGATTATTGGCTGCAATGTCTGACTGCATTTGAGGAGTTGGATTCTGTCCTCATAGGACCAATGTTCAAATCTGCAGCATCCAAGATTTCTGTTTAAGTGTGGATTATTTTTACAAAATAGGCAGAAACCTACCAAGCTTTCATTTTATGCAATACAAGCCAGGCTTTCACCAGAACTCCAAACCCACTGATGCCTTAAAATGTGAAATAAACTTCTAAGAAATAACTTATAACTATTCATAACTTACATCACTAACAGAATGGAGGAAAACTACTCTCCATAAAATGAAGTTGCTGACCTCAGAAGAGTGCTAATACCTAAAATATAACTACTCCTATTATGACTTCCCAAATCAATAATAATAATATTTGAATATGAAGTTAGACCATCTAAATTCAATAGAAATGTCAGAGACAGTAAATTTTAAGGAGACCTCATACCCAAAGAAATGAAAGCTCTTCAATAAACAGAAGAAAAAGAAAAACTCTTCTGGCTCCATCCCAAGAACACCTAATCTATCTCCAGTGCAGAACACACATCCTCAGTTGTTCAAGAAATCATCTGTCTGCCCCCTCATATGAATGAGAGTTTCTTAAAAACACAAACATACAGCTTGGAAGATTCAGGTTTATTCAGGTTTAGGTGCTGATGAGAGAAGTATTTCCAAGCATTTCTTTGTGCTCAGAAAGGTTAAAAATATTAAAATATTCTTTCACGTTTCAGGGCTTTTTTTTGTTTTTTGTTCCACCCCCCCCCCCCTTTTTTTTAATAAAATGAAAGATATTCTTACTGTGTCACATGATTCCATGATTTGGGGACTGAAGAAAAACACCAAATGTCTTGAGAGCTGGCAGCTCTGAGAGTGTTACAAAACAAGCCGCTGAGCCAAGCAGACTGAGAGATGTTGGCCTCACACAGTTGCTATAGTGTAACGGTAAATGTTTAAGTTAAATGCCTATAGCACTGGGAAGCTGCCTCTGCCTTTATGTTTATGTGGAAACTCGATTAGGATAATAGCAGATGCCACTGCATGCAGAGCACTCGGGAGAAAACACCTCTGGCTCCCACAGGGCGGCCACGGCGCGGCTCTGGCTCTGCTGGCCCCAGCAGCATCTCTGGGCAAGCAGAGAGGTGAAGGCAGAAGGCATGTGTTATTCTGACAAACATGCACCAGTGCCAGCAGAGCTCAGAGCTCTGGGCTGTCTCAGGAGAGCAGGCTCACACTCAGCGGGGTGGAGGGAGCAGCTCTCTTCCCTTCTGAACGATGAATTGTACGGAGACCATGCAACCGTGCGGCGCGTTACGCTCAGTTTTGTTGCAGTGTTTCCTACATATATGATATGGAATGATTCCTTAACATTCAAATTGCAAATCCCTTTCCCCACTAAATTTGTTCTCCTCCAGAGAAAGGGGCAGGAGAATGAAATAACAAAGAAAATGGATTAAATAAAAGCTATTTACTTCCTGAGCTTGCTGGCTTTTCTTTGTTACTTACTGAACAATTGTACTGAAGTAGGTAAAACTACTCACGCCCATTAACAGAAGAGAATTTGGGAAATTCTCTTATTTATTTGATCTAAAAGATTGCTCTGTTGTGCAAATGAGGTCTCAAAGCATGTTAGCAAAGATAAAAACCACAAAAATGTCAGGCAAAAAAAAAAGCAAAGTTGACCCGTGTTGGGTCCAAATCCAAAATGAGACGAGACTGAAAACCTAGTAGTCAACTTACAATTCCAACATGTAGACAAGAATGTTTCCAATGTTTTTGGAATAAGAATCAAAAACATTGAAATTTTCCTAAAATTCTTACAAAATATGTTCTAAACAAATAGATATATTTTGCTCTAGTAACATTGAAATATTTTATTTTGATTCTTGCAAATCTATTTTACTAAATAAAGAATAAATTCAATCGATTATATGTTTTGGGTTTTTTAAAATTGCATTGTAAATACGATAAATAGATTTCAACATTATTAAAACACTGTAGGAGAATAAAAATTATTAAATTTATTTTTAAAATTGAAAATCTTATTTAAATAGTTTTCATAATACATATTGAAATGAATTTTCAGGTTTTATGACAATTATGGATCTCCAACTACAAAGTTTATTCAACATTTAAATTACATTAAGTAATTGATGAGGTCTTATACCTGAGAAACTGATGCAAGTAGTTATGAGAATGTTTAGTACCTATGCAAATCCAGTGAACATAAACTGAAAATAATATAACAGGGGAATGTTCTTAAAGCTATGGACACAGACAACTATTTAACCCAATCAAGATCTACATAGGGTAGAATCTGGTTAAAAATTGAAATGATATGAACACTGGCTTTTATTTTAACAAATGAATCTGGTTGGAAAAAAATGATTTTGAAAGTACTTTAAGAACTTAGAAAACAGCAGCTCAGAGTTATTATCTGAAAATATATACACAATATCAGGGAACAAAACCTGTTGAAGTAGGGGGGGTGGAGAGGGGGCAGGTGGGCAAGAGCAAGTACACCTTTATTTTAATTTCTTTTAGGCATTTAACAGGTACGACAGAACAATGGGTAACAGTAAGTCAGTTAGTTACTCCAGGTCCTCTCCAACAAAGGGAGAGAAGGGGTGGAGGGGGAGGGGGGAGTTCTACCAAAGGGACGGGTAGTCCCAGATGGTGATTCTGTATGAGTCTCAAAGTGCTTAAATACTTACGAGTTCTCACTTCCCAAGTTTCCCCTAAGTGAACCTGAAATCACAACACACACATGGAAACTCATCACACCCAATGAGAAAATAGTAAAAGATACTGCTCACCACACCTCAAATCAACTTTTCTACAAATACAAAACAGGTAAGAAATGAGAAGACAACTCCTGGCATTAATTTAAGGAGGATTTTTGAAGAAAGCACAGCTGAAGGGCACATAGATTTTGAAAGTCAGCTATGAAGTAGCATACATTTCCAGTCCAAAATGAATTTTTACTTATCTATGTCTTCAGCAAAATTCTTCATCCCTTTGCATGCTGTAATTGACAGCAGTGACAGAAACATCTATGGGATAGCAAATGCCTCACATTAATCTAGTAAAAGAACAGAAAAATATGAGCAATAGAGAGACTGACTTTAGTAAAGACAGGAAATGGCTGGAGACTGAGTGTGACAGGCCACTGAATGACAGGTACAAAGCTCTAATGGAAATAAGATGTGCAATAAGGATGGTTTTTAAAGCAGTTAAATGACTGCCTGTTAGCACCCATCGTGCTGTGACAAAACTGGTTGATGTTCCATGGTGTGGTCATCRGTATTGCCAAACAAGGCTCTACAGGTTGCATTGCAATAAACGTCTATTCCTAGCAAACGGGTTTTTTGGAAAAGAAAAGAAAGACAAGGCTAACATATTATTTGTTCACAGCATCAAGGAACAGTGGGATATCAAATAGAGAAAATGTTTGTTGATTCATGATTCAAAGGCAAAATTGAAACTATGCAGATGGAGGTCACTGGGAATTGTTCTAATTAGCAAAGTGCAACAAGATAGATCATCTGTTTCTGCTTCCTCTCCCGAGTGTCCAAATATATCTCATCAAGAACAGCTGCCAGAAAATAAATAAATAAACCATGTGAGATGAAAGTGTCATAAAACTAGCAAGTGCAAGCCACAGCTTCTTTAGGATCTGGAGCTCCACTTTGTGCTGAATTTCTACCAAAAAAAGTCACCAACATACCTCTGTTTCAATACAGATGCTAATTGGAAGTGTATTCCTACAATTTTACTCCAGCTTTTGCTAAACTAATCATCAAATCTACACAGATATATGCTCTCTATATTAGCTTGTAGAGATTTATGAAAGCAACATACCTCTCCAAGGAATTGCAACAGCAATAGCAACTCCACCATTGCCTTACTCTTTACCTGGCATTGATACTACTTGAAACTAAAAATACCTGTTAAAAACACTTTAATTTAATGTGCTGCAAACTATTCTCTACTACCTTTAYGATGCAATCCTAATTCAAAACATTTCACATTGTATATGTCACCATTATGAATGCATTGATTTTGAAAGGTCTCATAACACAGAAAGATGGTTTATTATGGAAGAGAGAGTTAAAAAAAWAAGAAAACCTAGAGTTTACTTTGGGAAAAAATCCTAAATAAATAATTCATACTTGGATGAACTGAATTCTAGTCTTTTAGAAGGTGCCAACAGATGGTTTACATTTATAGAAAGTGCATTTGCTGACTTTTAAAACAGAAATTAAAATTCATAAACTATATCATTAGTTCCCTTTTGAAGCACCATTATGTTTCTCATGAAGATCTGAATCTTCCCAGGTGAAGAGCCTTTAATCATAATTTTGCTAAAAAAGTGCAACATGTTACTTTTTAGCTACTGTTTTATGTTTATAGGTTCAAAGTTAAACAAAACTAATGATCAGTCAAAGGGCAAACAAAAACATGGAATCTGAACTACACTGATGTTTTCAGCTATTACAAATTTTAAAGCAGTTTCAGAATTTTCCTATTCCTTAAATGAAAGGCATTGTTGTCAGTCCTCATGTTGGAAGTCCTCAYAAAATCTGACTTCAGTTTATAATACCCTGTTTACACATAACACCATATCCAACACAAAAAGCAGTGAGCTTGYAGCTCATGTAAGAGGAGACATGGAGTTCTTGGTTAATTTCAGTAATTCTATAGTGTAAGCACAACCAATATAATTGCCTGGTATTATTGAAGCACTTAATTTTTGTTAGACAAAAAGCTAGCACCTAGCAGGGTTATGATTAAGGTTTACTTTATACCTATAAAGTAAGCAGCGATTTGCTTTCATTAAGTATTTTCATACATCTTTTTCTTTCTTCCAGAGTTGATTTACAGTTTAATATCTTTTTTTTTTTTTTCCAACTGAAGGAAAGTAACACTAACAGGTACGGAAGAATATGGAAGAATCCCACTAGATAGGAGGGGGTTTCTTCCTTACTGTTACAGGGTCAGGCCTAGGACAAAGGAACCTTCTTTTTCAGTAGGAGGCTGTTGAATTTTAAAATAATTGAATAAATTAGTTGTTTCAAAAGAAAGATTGCAAAGGAAGAAGTATTAAGAAAATACTGTTGGCAMATCTAGTTGACAACTCAAAGGCCTTTATACTTCTGGTAGCATTATATATCAAATCATGGTGATGCACCAGAACAGCCAACCAGAAGCTGTGGGCAGATATGAAAAGGCATCCGACATTTACACACCTAAACAAAGTATCTCAATGAGGAGATGAGTGTCCCTACAACCACCTTTTCCAAATGTAATGAYCAGGAGGAGCCAATAAGCAGTGCACAGCAGACTAACACCAGTACCTATGTTTAGGCAGTGACATGCCCCCTGTTCCTAGAAACTATCTCCAAAGATACCTGCAATCTAATGTTTTGCATAATACTTAGTCACCTCTTAATTCTACCCTCAGGTGAACAAAGTTCAGTATTCTTTATACCAAAGTTTTGAAAGAAGATTAACTGTGTTTATTTCTTACCTGAATCACCATGGCCACAGAACACAATTCAAAGCCTGCGCTGGGGCTGGGCACTATACAGATAGGAATAAATGCTTGGTGTGATCACTTCCTCATGTGGTCAGATTGTGTTTTTCTGTTTCATGCATGTGCACCTTGCTGATGGAGAAAACTCTAATGGGCAGGTGGTGTTTTTCATAGTCCTTCTCACTGGTGATCCTGACCTAGCCAACCTAACAAAAGCATTTCTCAGACAATGCAAAAACTGAAAATTCTTKACATTCTTAACTAGAACAGATTCACGCTTTAAGCCATTTTTACATAACAAAGCATACCATATCACTTATAAAACTGGGCAGATTCTCATTCAAATGCCCACTGGTATAGATCAATCCCCAAATGTTGCTCATTTTCTGCACAAGACAAAGGTGAAGCTAGTGCCAACAAGAAAAAACAGTAAGAACAACAATAAAACCCAAAAAAACCCCCAGAACAAAATAAAAAAGTCCAAACCAAACACTAAGAACCTGAAATCTGTTATTTCTAGCTTTCTCCATTGGGCAGCAGATCTATCAAAAACTCACATCCCTATAGATCTTTACAGCTTTTTTTCTACACTGTAGCACTGGCAAACTGGGGTAACCAATAAATTGACCTAAAATCAAACATTGCAAAAATCCAAATATTTTATCTGTTCACTTCACTACACATTTGATCATGAAATGAGGACAGTAGAAAAGCCAAAGTGATTGACATTAAGGCAAGTTTCTTCCTGATATCTAACAAAACCACATTACTTTCTAAAAAAATTCTTTACCAAAATGGAAGACTACTGGAATGCAAAAATTAGAAAATAATCTCTCTAAATGGTTGGTGAATGGATAAAAGAATCAGGTCTTCTCTGGGGGAGAAGGGGGCTTGTATTCCAAATTTCCTGAAATTTATCTTCTACAMATTCTTCAGTGCTGCCTCCCTCCCTCTTCCCCAGTCCCCCGTGTCGATAAGATATCCCATCACATTAAATCAGATGGAAAATATAGTCTGGAGATGAAAAGCAAGGGAGATTCCTGAGCAGTACTCCAACAAAAACAAGGAAATGTCACCACCTCTAGATCACTGAATGTTACATATGCAAGAGAAATCCAACAAGACTCAGGGCTACAATTCTGTGAATTATTTAGATTTTTTGGATATACAGAGAATCATTCTGGTTACTGCAGAACTTGAGGCAGTTAAATCAGACTGATATGGAGGTACAGTATGAAACACAGACTAAAAAGGTAAATAGATCAGCAGTGTCTTATTAATTAATTTGAATGGGAAGTGTGATCAATGCTTTATGACAGAAGATTTTTGTCTGAGAGTATGAAATATGACTCATTCTGTCAAAATGTGACCTGAATTTTGCTAGTTCTTACAATCACGTTATATTTACCTTCAGTAAAAAGCCCCAGGAGTTCATGGGACCATGTACTGCACTTGGGTTTGGATAGAGTCCTTCACCCTCCATCCTTCCACACAATATTCAAACAAACATGTTTTCCCCAGCTTTCATTTTATTCTAGAGAGGGAATACAGTTTTTATATCCTGAGAATTAGGAGTCTATCATTTAATCAACAATAACAGACAAAAATTATCATTGCTTTTACTTTAAATTGCTAAGATGTGAAAGCAAGCTACTTTATATGACCAGCTTAGAGACTGGTGAAAGTATAGCCTGTAGGAAAAGAGTTTTCTTAAGACTTGTTTTGGTACTTAAAGCCAAAGGCAACGTATTCAATTACTGGAAATAGTTACTTCCAGTATATTTCATAGCTACTACTATTGCATATGTTTTATACACTGGAGTCTTTGTAAACTAATAAAAATGAGATGCTATCATGAAAATGAGAATAGACTGTGGCCCTTGATAGAAAATAATGGAGAGGCTTGCAGTTCAAATACTCGGATACAAAAGTTCATTCACCAGGCCTTCAGAAAACCATAGTTTTTAGTTTTAGTCTATAAATATCTTCCAGGATTAATAACATATACAAAACTAACAGTCTATAATGTACTGTTTCAGTAATCTGTTCATTTTAGGTGGTTCTCAAGTATATGTTTTGCACAGAAAGTGTACTTTCCACTTGTCCATCCTCTCAAGACACACTGTTCTGAAAACATCTGGAAAGTTAAGTCAGATGTGGAAAGAATTTACATTGGGGTACACCTGAAATGTTAGGCTACCATGTGCAGGCTGTCTGTACATAAGTGACTTAGCTGGCTTGCTTTCATGGTGACATAAGCTGTTTTTCTTCTATTCAGGTCAGAATGTGAATGCTTCCAAAGCTCTGGAGTATTTCATTGGGTTAGATTCAGGTCCATTATTAATATCTAATTTCCTGACTGATATTAGGAGCCTCATTAATAGTCTGAAATTTGACCATTAATATCACATGTTAGTTGTTAAAGAACTGGAAGTTTCTAAACATTAAAATATTCTTACTCCTTAAAATACAAGATGTGTAGTTATATATCAGGCATCTAAGTTTCCTGGGACTCAGGAAAAAAATAGGTAAACTAAAGAAAACAACCTATTCATTGTTTGCTCCAACAGAGGCTTATTCAAAAGAAGAGATAATACTTTGATTACGTTTATTGAAAAACACCTGTAAATCACTGTGTTGGAAATCTGCTTGTTGCTAAAAAGGTTATGAATAGCATAAATAATTTCATGTAGGATCTGCCTTATGTAGCTGCTTATTATGTTTTATACTTTTTCACTTAATAAGAAGACAAAACAATGAATGCTGTAGAATGATTCAATTTGCTAGCATTCCAATGCAAGCTCTTAATTTCCCCTACTCCAAACATTTGAGGGCTTATGGCCTCTTGAAGATGTGAGTCTAGACTTCCAGATGCAGACAAATAAACTTCCAAATATTTTATTTCCTTCTATTAATAATATTGAAAAACATATCTCTACTGAAAAAATAGTCACTTATTAATTTTATTTCTACTTGAATTCATTTGGAATGTAGAATGCTTCACAAGCATATTGAGTCTTATGTTTTTAAATTTTTCACATGCTATTTTGCACAAATTATTTATTGACATTGATGTAGACAGGAGAGGAAGAAACTCATGTTCACTTCCACCTTCACATAATGCTTTTCTCATTATCACAATTGAGCCTAAAMCACGTTTCTTTTCTCAAATCATATCAGCATTGCTACATCTATATATCCATACCTGTAGGAACAAAAGTCCCAGTGACTTTGACTAGATATACCTTGGAGATACTTGTCTTTTTCTGTTACAAAAAGAAAAATCTTTACTAAGGATCACAGACATTCCCTGCTTTTGGAAACAGAAGAGAATCTCTTCATCTTTCTGCAGAAGAAACATATCTTTAAAAACAGAGCCATCAAAACCTCTCAGCCATCACCAAGGGSCTCTGCACCATATTGATTGCCAGAAGAGCAAAGGTGTGAGCTCATGCTCCACCTTGGTCTGACTAYCCCAGCTACTGCTGCTTCGGTCCCCACTGCTCCTAGTGGCCGGTCTTCAGTGTAGGGGTGGGTACAAACACCTGTGAGGGCAGAAATTTCTGGGACAGCTGCTGGAAAACTCTACATCTCTCATGGCCTAACTCAACCAAGTCTCTCACCTGACTTGCATCATATTGACTCCCACACACAGAAATAACTCAGAACGATTTTAGCATCTGGAGGCTTTATTGGCATTCCTGTCAGAGCATGGTCACACAAATGTAAATGAAATATTGACACATTAAGGAAACCATTAGACAGTAGGAAGAAGGATTACCACAGAAAAGCCCTTTAGGTTTACCTTATGCCCCTTTTAGACTGTCCTGTCACAGCTGCATTGGTGAGTGGGCTATTGGAACATCTTTTTTTCATCAACTACACCTTAGCAAATATTTCTGAAAGCAATATTCCTGTGAATAATTAGCTTCAGTTATTCATGACCATGACTGAGTCTGAATAACAGACATGACTACAATCTGATTCATCTGATCTACTTCAAATACCTACCTCAGAGCACAAAAGGAACCATGCCCTGCTCAGGCAGACAGCGATGGTGCAGCTACTGCTGAAAGGTAAATGTGATGAACAGCAGAACTAATTTCTAGGTCAACATTTGCAAGACCTAGACAACTGGACAATTAAAACAGTCTACTTGCCTTCTTTAGTTTCCACTTTTACTTTTTTGGGGGAGTTGTCTTTATCTACCTAGGTCTTAAAATATGAAAAGTAATTAGGAAGAGACCTTTGCTTGTTCTTGAAGCCAGGTGGTAAGAAAGAACTGTAAATCACATATAACAGAAAAGTCTAGGTATTTTCTACTTGCTTTCTAAAAGAACTACATGGCATTCCCTATAAAAATGAATGGAAATAAATGGGGTTTGGATTTATTTCTAATAATAAGGCATGCAGTAATAAAGCATACCATCAGTGCAAATTAGGAGCTATTCCTTTTATGGAGGACCTTTAGAAACAGAAATAAATCTATTTACTTTTTATTTCCTCAGTCATTTATTTAATATTTTGATTCATACACATTTAAGTATACATATACAGCAAATGCTCCATCTTAAAACATTAGGATCTATTTCTGTGCAAAGAGAGGATAAGTTCTGAGTAACTCACAGTTAAGAAATTGAAAAATTTTTGTAAGAGTTAAGCATAAACCCGAAATTGTATCTTAATTTTGGGTCAAATTCTCAAATCTATCTTGATCTTGAACTTGATTCAAWGTTCATCAACAAACTAATTTTAAGTGGACTGTGCAGGGTTTTAGTCATAAAGTAGTCAGTAATCCAAGAAATTAAGAAGACTACAAAAGGTTGAACAATTCTTTAGACTTATTATGGCTAAATTAAATTTAGAACAGAAGATAATTTCAAAATGTATTAAAAATCTCAAGGAAGTTTATCCTTCTGTTTCTCTGAAGATGATATAATACATACAGCAGAATTTTGCCCATATAAACAGCTGTACTGTTGTTCTACACACTATTGGAAAGAGAAGTCTGTTTTAAGACTGTTTCTAAAACATCTTAGAAACTTTGGGTAGATCTTTCTAACAAAAAAAAAGAAGGTTTGGGGTTTCTTAAAGCATTTTCTGTAAGCAGTTTGCAGATATTTTATGCTGAGTTTTCTGAGGAAGCTGCGTGCGTTTTCAAACAGTTGTTCAGAGACCTCTTTGCAGTTACCAGCAGGATTGGCTCTTACCACTGTCATTCCCTTAACAATGTCTACTGACATTCCACTTTTGTCTTCAAACCAGATGTCATCCATTACGGAGAACATTCTCTCCACAGGTGCATTAGTGTCTCTGCATGCCAAAACAAATTCAGCAAGAAGCAGGAGATTCTAGAATGTATGGTATTTTTTCTAAATTATTTACAATTTTCACCCATCTTTCAGTGAGCTTTCTGCACCCAAAACCCCGTGACTGAGGGAAGAGGAGAAACCTCCATTTGAAGGCAGACTTCCATTTCAGAATGCATAAAGGCTCCATTATTTAAAAATAAAATAAAAATGAATTTACCCTCCCTGYGTTTTTGGGACTATGTTCTGCATGCTATTAAGAAGATGGAGGAATTTGGTTTAAGAAGAAACTCAGATTTGAATACCAGTGACCTAGTAAACAAAAGTTGCAGAGATGTGTTTAGCACTGAAGGGGAAAAATACTGTTTTGAAGAATGGGCTTCCATAAATGTGTGTAACTAAGTTAGTCCAAGTAAATTGTGATACTCAACTTGCAATATTCTGAAACCTAGAGGATGTAAGCCTCCATAACATTAACAGAGGCTGCACTGCAAGTCAAAAGTGAGTCCAGTGAAATACTCTTTTATCAGTGCCTTAACACTGGACTGTCTTAACGAGCATAGCTGCAGTCATAACCGCATGAAAGGCAGTGGGACCGGGACCTAAATTTTCATGTCAAATGAGATTTGCTCCTACATTATACTGCTCATGTTTTTCACCTAATGTCTTCCACTTACTCTAGTCTTATCTTGGAGAGGTTAGTGCAGAGTAAGCTGGGATCTATACTTAAACAGCAAATCCTTTTTAGACATTTGCAGTTTATATTAAAAAATGCTATTGTGTGGGATAATGTAGGAGCACTTCCACTACTGTTAAATCATACATTCAGCAATTCTTCCTGAGCAGAGGCCTATATATTCGGTGCTAATTACTGCTGACACTGCATGCATGCAGTTGCTGATGGCTGTGATATTAGTGTAAACAGAGTCTGCAATTAAAAGACCATGACTCTTCCTATACAAACATTTCTTCCTGAGTATCTCAAGCAGTGACRCATATTTCAAAACCTACTCAGTATGTCAGGGAAAAATTGAAGGAACACCTCAGGTGAAAGAACACAGTTTTTAGATGTTCCTAACTTTCAAATGACAACAGTATTTCTAACTTGAGTTTATGAAAYTTTAGAAGTAAATAATGTATTGTCTCTCTTACAAATCCCTAAACTCTGCTTTTGCTATTCTTCCTTGTAATGGGTGGCAAAAATTGATAGTGCCACTAGTCTCAGGCAGTTAGAACCTATGTGTAATATCTCCAAAGAAATACATTTTTTTTCTGTTTCTTTTTAATCTTCAAGTTTACATCACGTAATTTTCTGTGACTAAAAGAGCCAAAAAGTAGACCGTCCTTATCAAAACCCAAGCTTTTCAAAAGACATTGAAAACTCCATGTAGAGTACATGTGGGGCAAAATAAATTAGGCTTTCTGTGAAGCGGGACATCAAGTATTTTGTCTACTAAATTCCAGATACTACTGAACCATCACATCACTCTTCCTTATGGTGTGAAAGAATTCTCATTTTTTTATTCTTTCTTGCAGGAGAGTGAGGTGGGTTGCAAGGTTTTATTATTGTAGGGGAAAGTGATACTATTCTTTATAATAAGCACAAATTAATATCCTCTCATAAGGGGATTTATTATATGCCATTTAGATACATAACTTCTATCTCTGGACTAGGAAAAATCATGTAAGAAGTTGCAGGAATGTACATGGTTCTCAGTGAGGGGAAAAGGTGACAGTGCTCTGGGAGCCTTTCCTGCTCACAGCCTGTTAGGTTGGAGGGTTATTATTATTCTTAGAATCAGGGGATGTGGACATCTGTCAGCTTTTTTCCCTCATGTGCAGCAACTGTGTGTGGTCCTCTAAATGAAACTATTAGCTATGCAGTTCTCTATTCATGTACCAATTCTGAGCGTGCTGAATTTGTGCCAATTAGAAAGTATTGTCTTATGGGTGGGTGAAATGGGGATACACAAATATCATATTAAAGTAAACAATTGCTTTAAAATAAACTTCTTTTTCTTAACTTTCTCTCCAAATTTTAAATCTATTCAGTTAAAATGAGAGTATATAATAAATTAACAGGTTTGTTTTTAAAAAGCAAGCTTGTTTTACAGCAGCATGCTGAACTGGATGATAATCACTGTAAGAACAGCTGCTGTGGGAGGTCAGGGAAGTCAAAAAAGAGAAAAAGTAACCACTGCCATAAAACGTTGAGTGATCTCTAGATGCAGTTGGTTTAGTTCATAATGTCTACATTACTAAGAAGACTGCATTAATAAAGACTGCTGGGAACCAAGGTTTACATTCAAAAGTTCTTAGACACATAAGGATAGGCCACTACAATTATTAATAAGTATCCTGTGATTGCACAGGTGTTTACTAAATACTTGGGAGATGTTCAGCTGATGCACAACAAACACCCATATGCTTCATAACACTGAATTAAGAGATTTACTTTGTTTACTGGGTTAATCAACTTTTCAGATTAGGGCAGCCTTCAAGATTACATTGAAAACAGCCACTGTAAACACATACTTTACAGCATAAATCCTACAGCAGCACTATCCTCATGGAAAGCCATCACAACACCCATGTCTAGGCTGTATGTAATGCCTTTCTGGGGTCTCAACATACAGTATGAACCATTTTCTATTAAGGGGAAGGAAGACACACTTATCTGACTTCCCTGCCAAAATAACTCAGGTATGCCACTTCACATCCTCTGCCATTTTTTGTTGCTAGATATGTAACAGTGTCATCTACCATGCTGTACAAGTAATATATGTTAGTTAAATGGATTTTTCTTTTTCAATTATATAGCAACATTTTGTCAATTATCTAGCTGCTCACATTGGCAAGACTTGTCATAAACTTCATAGATCTGTCAGATTCCTATAATGATGGAACATATGTTAAGAAGAGCCCCAAATCCCTTAAAAAAAAAAAAAAAAGGAAAATCAAACATGTGGCCTAGACCAAAAGATATTTAATGCATGTACAATGAAAGGAATCTAGTGATTTTTGAATTCACTGGTCACAATGTCACTCTCTCTTTCATGTTCTTGCAAGTAGTTCCTCTACTTTTAAAGCTAAAAGGCCATCTTCTCTCCTATTAGCTTTTGTTTTAACACAGTCCTTTCATTTCCCCAGCAGAACACATCTTTTTCCATGATCCAACTGCCAAGAGAAATTTTCTTTAACTACCTGCCTCTCAAAGCCACCCCAAACCTTGATAATATCCTCAAGAGATGTCTGACAATTTGGGGATTTTTTTTTCAGATTTTGACAAGACATACTATTCGACACATTTTTCAAGATATTCAAAATAGATTTTATAAAATCTTCTAGTTAGCCTGTAAAAAAATAACTTCTGAATGCTAAAGCACTAAACAGACATTACCAATTTGGTAGAGGTAGTCTTAACACAGTTTTGGAGAAAGAGATAATATGCCATTAAGCATACTAGGTTTCCTCATTAGTTTTATAAAACAGCTCTTCTTCTATCTGTTCACTAATAAAAAGACTCCTACTCAGAAATGTGAGCTACCAGAAGACAAAAAAAATCATAAATATAAGTAATAATTTTATACTGGTGTTATCCTTTGACTCTGGGTGAATCAAAGTAATGTGAAAGTGAACTTTTATATTACCTTTAATTACTCAAACAACCAATTGCCATCTCACCCACAAAATCTCTACCATACAAAATGAAATGAAACCTTACCTAGATAAATATGGTCAAAGCCCTTGTCATCTGTGTCTTTTCTGGTACTGACAACAAATTACCATGAATTTTCTGCCCTATGACTACTTCATAACTCAACATAGATACAAGACACAACATGTTAAAATAATTTAGCAAAGCAGACAATACTTCATGAACCCATGAGTAATAAGTGATTAAAAAATTGTAACTGTACCAACGCAGTTAGGTAGATGACGTCAAATGTTCATACTCAGACAGAATACATCTGAGGTAGCAAGAACATGTCTGAAAAGAGACATTCTGTTCATCACACAGATCTTGGCAGCCAGCCTCAGCAGCTCAAAATGGAGGGTCAATAGAAGCTGCTTTAAACTCCTTTCCCAAGGAGATGCAGTGCGGCAAAAAGAGATGCCCAGGTGAGAAAGCCCTGTCAGTCATCCACCTGCATTCTCCCTTTTCCACAGGGATAATTTAACTATGAGGTAAATAAAATGAAAAAAATACAACAATTTATCTAGCTGGGATAAAAAAAATCTGGCATTTTCATATGCTGTACTGCAATCTTTTTTGCTTGTTCGTTTTTATTAAATTGACTTTTTCATATATACCAAAATCATAACTCTGAGAMAATACTATTGCAACAGAATGAAATGCTTTAGTAGGGGTCACCACTCAACACAAAAATTAGAAGATGATCTTAATTTTGAATACTCTAAATACATATGGTTTAAAATTTTTATCACAACAAGGAACGTTAGAATTTATGTTCAGTGTTATTTCTTTCAAAAAGGAGAAATTATTTCATAGAGATCTGATCAAAATAACCTCTTCATTCTTTATAGTCAAACAATTCTTTTAGTACAATATAAGCAGGAAATTAATACATTGGAAAATTGAAAAACATATCTATTGCAGCCACATATCATGATTTCTTCCCTCCAGTAGTTGTCTGTAATGCAGAAATTTTTCTTTGCTTTTTATGTTAATACTGGTCTGACACTCACTTTAAAATACAGGTTATTGCAAAGTAATTGAAGAGTGTGTTGTCTTTCTTAGCATTTACACCCAGTTAGAGCCTGGTGCTCATCAGACAAAGTTTTACAAACCTGGACACATCTATAAATAAACAGTGGCATCATCACAGTGATATTTGACATCTTTGTGTCTCACTATAGAAAAGGCTCCATAGGCTGAAAATATTAAAAGTAAACATCTATCTCCTCATGAATGGATATCTAAATAACTATCCTTGTATATTTTGGCAATTCTATAGCTGAAAAGCATTGTCAGTATATATGAGACTAACCATAAAGATTTTTACCTGTAGAAAATGATAGTTTAATAAATTGTTTCAGACAGAGCTAGATTAATCAACTCCATCACCCCAATTAATTATACAGCAATTATTTTCTGATGTTTTAAATGTCTTCTGATTACGTCTTGCTCAGTAATTCTCAAGGTGCCTACATCTTAATATTATTTCCGATGTTGTAACAAAAATTGCTGATTGTTTCTTACTAGCATAACTTTTTGAAGCTCTAAAGACTTAATCATCCATTTTATCTGTTCTTAGGTAATGGTTCTAAACGTCTCCTAAGCTGGCAAAGAATATTTTTAACAGAATAAATATAAAAACTTGAGTCATTAATAATTTTTTTCCACATAGCCTAGAGAAAATGGCCACCTATGAGAAATGTTTTACTATCWTATAAAGGTCATATAAATACAAGGCCACTTTCACTCTATAAAGCTTTTTGCCATTATTTCTATAGGTCTGTGAGCCATTTGGGATCCAGAGGTCCTAAATTTTCAACTAATTTTTCATAAGGAAATAGAGTTGAAATCAAATGAAACATGAAGTAGGAGGTCAGTAAGGAGAAACTAAATACTTTAGAAGGAAAATTACATCCCCAACTATATCTAGAGTCCAGATAAATGGGAAGGGGGGGAACGAGGGGAGGGCAGTGGCAGGGCTTTCTAGAAGATACTATTGGCTCTATTTGATTTTCAACACGAACTTACAATTTAACATGTGCCTCCTTGTTGACCATTAAGGGGTTAAGCAGGTCTGTAAAGAAGAGATGAACATACTAGGACTCCCCCTGAAGCAGCCAAAAAGGATCATTTACAAACTTTAGAGGAAAAGGCAGGGAATGGTGATCAGAAAAAGTAATGAGAGGATCAATTCCAGTGTACTCTTTTCCAGTAGGGGTGAGAGTTCCTCTGTATTTTCAATTGACAGTGCTGATTTAGCCCAAGGGTGGCTATTCTGAGGCYTTTTCCAAAAATTAAGTCCCCAGTAGAGAACTCTTATTTCTGAGACTGAACTAGGAGCCTCTAGGATAGGAGTACAGGGTCAGCTAAGTCTATGACTGAGTGAATAAGACAGATGAAAATAAAACAAATTACATACTGACTGCCACATACATGCAGTATAAAATTGTACTTCTTAACCTTGCATTCAGCAACCAAGCCCTTAGATTTTAGCAAATGAACTTTAGATCATAAATTCTTAGATTTTTTAGAGTGCAAGGTCTCGACAAGCCCCTGAGCAACCTGATCCAATTAGACCTGCTTTGAGCAGAGAGGGTTGGTCTAGATGACCTTTGGAGGTCTCTTCCAACCTAAATTATCTTTGGGCCTCTGATTCTTCAAGCAGGAAATGTCCATTTGATCTCTGTTTATAAAGCACCTAGTGTCCAAGACCTTTGGGTGTTACCACAGAAAAAATAAATAATAATCACTAACTGCCAATTTGCTCATAMACTTGATATCAAGTATTACAAGAAATGGTTTGGTCAGCTTCAGATTATTTACTGGATTCTGAAATTACTGGGATTTTTGTAAAGATATCACTTTTYCCCCCTAACTATAATAGACACAAAAGAAAGAAAATCATAGAGGATACAAAAATATCATTTGTAATCCCTTGCAAATCCATCACTGCTCTAGCCCATGTTTTGAAAACAGGTTTCTTACTGGTTGGCAGCTGAATCCCCTGAAAACYATAAGCCAGCCTTTCTGGTAAGATGAAGTTATTTAACTAGTGTACAGAGTTTTCTTTATATAGYAACACACATAGAAAGTATTTACAAGTTCCACTGAGGATGTGCAAACCAGAATAAAAAAATTCAGCTCCAGCCCGTAATTTTGCGATTTCTACAGTACTAGCAAGTATTGAAAGTTATTGTAAGTGTAAAGATGTGTCTGAATACTGACAAGGAGGATGATGGGACAATGCCTGAGCCCCACACAGTGGATATTTGAAATTGTTCAATTAGCCTCATGCAGATTTCTACAGCATRGAATGCAATGCCAAGGGGAAAACAAAGCCAACATGGGGACTTTAAGCTGTGCCTTCTCAATAGCAGGGAAAGAAGCACAGCCAGAAAATGTATTACCTRCAGGAACCACCCACTGGGGCTATAGATAGGTAGCACAATCTAGTGGTATCAGAAATAACAACATATACAATAAGTGGTGAAATTTGTACCTAYTTGGATTTTGCAATTAAGTATATACTTCTGCTTCACTGCTATTTTTCTGATGTCAGATTTCAAGGACTTTTGATGGTAATAAAAACCCTCCCACTGACACATCTGAAAGATAAGCAGTGTGTTTGTAACCCTGTCACCTGGAAATAGTAGGTCCAGAAATAGTTGGCACTAAACTTTAAATAAAATGATAGAACTCTTTCAACCTTTCTACTCTCACTGTGTAAATGCGAAAGTAGTGTAAATCTTGTTGACAGTTATTGCCATATCTATTGGCACACACTCAGCAGCAGTTTGAGAAGTGTTGTGCAGCATGGCTAGTGCCCATTACCTGTCTCCCCATATTTTCTTACAATTTATTTTCACCCCAGCAGGCAGCACCTCACAATGCCATTAATTTGTTGGGCAGCTCATTCTTTCCAACACAAACTATTTTACAATGTGTTCTTATAAACAACGTGGTGGTTCACTAGCAATCCTCAACAGTGTCAGGAGGGAGGTTATGATTTAAAGGTAGCAGATAAAAAATTGAGCAGGTCACAGAGATGACATCGTGTGACCAAACCTCCTCTCCTCTGATTTTACTATCGTCAGCACAAGAGCACAGAATCACCAGATTCACACTTGGTCTCCACACTATGAGACTGAAACAATGCCATTATCAAACAGCTCTTTTTGTTGGTGCTTTTCCTGTACAGCATTCTGCTAGTAGTATATTTGCTAGATGACTAAAGTTAAAAGAAAACAAATGAAAGAAAAAGAAGAAAGAATAAAGAAGAAAGCTTTAAATTGATTTTAACAGCAACTATGGAAAACTTCACCCAAAGCCCTATCTCCTTGCCGAGTAATTAGGCACTAGTAAAATACTTGCATGACTCCAATATATATTTATAGCTACTTCTATTTGTCTGCTTTGGTTAATACAAGCCTTTGCAGAGTGAAGRAGAAAACCCTACTACTAAGAGAAAAAATTCAGTCTTTTTAATATAACAAAATGAATCTCACATTTCTGTCTTATGACACTTTAAACACTAATTTTCTCTCGTAAATTCTACTTCTACCTCCAGTAAGTAATGCAAATGTATATACACACAACCTGAGATCTTATCAGGTTCTTAATATCATCAATATTTTTAGAATATTTTACATATATTTTTATCAGCAATACTAATGTGTGCATTAACTGAAGCTGTCTCTCCTGTTGTTACTCAAAATTAAATTGCTGTCAATCTGACACCTTTTGCAGACACTCAAGGAACTTGAAATTTTCTATTAACAAGTAATAGAAAACTAGAATGGATCAGAGGATATGATTATGTGTTACAGCAGCCAAAAACGATCTGTTAGGCTATTCTATTTTTATTTCTGTATCTTTAATCTAAAGATTCCGGCACCTGGGGCAGGGTTAAATGAGCAAACAATCTGAGTAATATGYTATGAGTATTCCTAGGGAATGCTTGTCTGCCATTACACAAATTGAATACTGCAAAATGGTTATTGAAGCTTTTCATACGAAGGTCAAAATATAAAAACAGATCTTTGGCATCAAAAATTTCTTAATGTTAATCTTAGGCATAAATGCAACTACRCAAGTATCAACGATATGTAAAGAGAGCCAGAAGGGGTTAAGCCTGTGTCAGTCTTAAATTCATGGAACCTTTCTACTTAATTTTAAACATTTTCCATGTGCTTGCAATGTTTTCTAATAACAGGCCAATTCCTTCACTCACACAGGAATCTAAATTACAATAATCATATGCATTCCTTCCTCCAAGAAAGGAAACACCTGTTGTAGTTGGTTAATTGCTGACTTTTTGTAAGCTTTCAGAAGAAAACTAACATCTACAAATAATTTATATCTGAAAAATCTCAGAAGCAGAGAAACACATGAATTTTAAAACTGATATGAAACTCATATGTTGAGGTAGTAACAGATGTTTTCACTTTGTTAATTAAAGAAAAACTCTGTATCATACTATCGTAATAAGATATGGTTATTTTATAACTAAGATGGGGCTACTTTCTGTTCCATTTTACTTCTGCAATAATTGTTATTCATGCCAGCACACAGCATGAGAAAATAAAAATTAAGTCCTAATAAGAATGAGAATTAAAAAAAGAGTATGTGTACCTAAATCAATATAAAATGTAGAAGATATATTCAATGAGGGTTTTAAGACATTCATTCACTTGTTTCTATGGAATTCTTGGTGAATTTGAGAAAAAGGCACATATTTACACTATTAAAAACCTCAAAGGGTCATTTAAACCTATCTCTTTTAAAAATACCTACACATGCAGTCATATTATTAGTCGTAGCTTTAATCTGAGACTTGCTAATTATTTCCAGCCTTATTCTCATATACAAAAACTGTGAAATTCTGCCCTAAGCTATGGTACTTTATTTTCATTCACATGAATCCAGTCATTTCAGTGGAATTACACTCAAAAGGAGCAAAAGGAGTTATGCCTTGTGCTAATGCTCTTATACAAATATSTATATTTGAGGCATGACATGGTACTTTTAAATAGCAACTATTCATCTGCTATATCTGCTGCTACGCCACTAAGCTGGACCGGTTGGTTGAAACATGGTAGCAAAAGTATAGTCAGAGCAAGATCATCATGGAGGAAAGGCTACAAGAAGGAGTCCAGGAGAAGCAAACTTATACTTCTCCTGCCACCTACAAATGAGATAGTTACAGAGCTTCACATCCTGCAAGGTGTATTTTCAAATGACAGCCAAGTCTTTCCAGAGACAAATAGCCGGACAACCACTGCCTTCAGTATTAGAAATGGAAAAACAACTATAAAAAGGAAAAAGGCCTGGGTATGCTGATCAGGTTTTGCTAAAAGAAGAAATGGTGYGTATTACTAAGTCTGCAACAGATAAGGGAAAAAAACTCCAACAAAATATCTGGATGTTGTGTTCATGTCCCTCATCATTTATGTCTTAACTAATGTCTGTCATACAGGTAAGAGTTCATTTACCCAGGTTAATGAGGTGCAAGGCTTAGGAAGGGCTCCCAGCAAAGCCAAGTTAAGCACTGGGAATATTGTGGAACAGGTCACCTGAGCCTTCTGCAGACACCTGTGCCACAGGCCCTGCACAAGGTGCATATTAGGGCACATTCCTCATTCCAGGTCAGCCAGACCTGGGCCAAATTCACCTTGAATGCTGCAGAGGAGCCTGAGCTGCTCTAAGCAGCTAGCCCAGTATGTGAATGCAGATCAGCAAGGTGATGTTTCCCCTCTAGCAGCTGAAGTGAGCCCCAGCAGAATAATGTAGTAATGCTGATAGCAGAGAACTTGGTGTGATTATTTGGATGCCACATTATAGGTGTATCCTGAAACAATAAGTAACTTCCTACTTCTTTTTGCTACTTAACATGCCATCCCTCCCACCCTCACCTTTTTCTCTGTAGGAACCAATTTACTGTGATTTTTTTTTTTTACAATAGCTAATTTCACCTACTGCATTTAATGTCATAGGAGTTATACATGTAAAGCCCTGTACTTAGAGATAAGATAGTCCTTTATGCCATTTTAATCAATCTTTGTCATGGGTATGTTACTTAATAGCTCTGTCTTCCTATAGAAAATGAGCAACTTAAGGGAAATGAAACTTTTCAAAGATACATTTTCCTTCTGGCAGACTGTGAAATACACCATAATTATCCTCTTTCGATGAATAACGTTTGAAAGAAAATGAACATTCTGTGCACCAAAAAGTATAATACAATGACAATCTCAACTGCCTTGTAAATAAAAGGAAATTGTTTTTCTACTATGATCTATATTGCACAGAAACAAATATACATGCTTGATAAATACAAAAACAAATCAGACTATCAAGCTATTTTTTAGGKTTCTATTAATTTCTAATAACAATAAACTCAGTATTTCACAGCCAAAAGACACTGTATRTCTATTTCTGAAAGATTAAAACTGTGTTATGAATTATGGGCTCCATCCTGTACACTGATGGAACTACTTGTATGAGTAAAGCTTGGACAGAACACAGCCTCTTAAACAGAAGAGAGAGAAAGATAATGGCCCCCCAAACTTTAATGCTGGAGGTGGAGGCATAAGGGTTAGTGGGGGTGGAAGAGAAAACAGGAGAAGGCCTTTTCAATAGCATAATAAAATCATGACATTCCAGCCCACATTCCATTCAATAGCATAATAAATAATGACATTCCGGCCCATAGTTTCATATTAGGAAAACTGTACTGTCCTTAACAGCTTGGTAAATGTTTGAACAGAGATCTTACARACTAATGGTGCTATGCACAATTTAACTGAACAGCTAAAACAAAATGCCATTTAGCCCTTTTTGATATCTGAATATGTCATTCCAGTAAATATGTCATTCCAGAGCATGAAGCAAAAATAGAAAGCCAAAGTCACACAATCTTCATATTAGCTAATATGAAACAAAAAAAATTGAATACCAACATTTCCCTGTCAGTCAAAATCCAAGTTTTGAGTTAGGAAAATTACAGCTCTACCACAAAGAAATTTGTTACTASAGGAAAACTGTGATGTTTGTGTCTTACATCCTTTGGTTTTTAATTTTTTTCCTTCTCTCTTTGCCTCCCTCCTCCGCCCTCCCGCCCCATTCTCCTCCCCAAAGCACTGCCTCCRGAGGCATGATGCGACTTTTCTTAGTGGTAACACATCACAGTTCAAGTATTTGATGAACAGTCACCACAAGCAGAACATACAGAAATTCATCTCACCATCTAGTTGGCAGGAAGGAAGGTGTCCAACCCAACCTATTCCTTAGGTTCCTACTTAACTGAAAAGAGAGTCACCCCCAGTGAGCATTTTATTCTGCCGACCTTAGATACTTACTTGAATGCAGGACAAACACTTTTCTTGAGGGTTGATTTTTTAGACACTGAAGTTAATGCCACACTAACTTTAATAGCCCCCACAATTATTTCATTTACTGTAAACAACACACACTCCCAAAATGGTAACAAAAAATTTGACACAGAAATACGTTCCTTTTAGTTAAGTTTCAGAATAGATGTGGAACATGCATGGACAAGAAAAAGAAATACTGTTTGAATAAATTTATAATTTTTTTCTAATGCTTAGGCTAATGTTTAAAGTTTAACATCTTAACATAGGCTAGCAATGAAATAGCTCTAATTAGCTTTTTTTTCTCTGTGGTAAGATGCTAATGTCTGTGTTGTAAAAAGCTGTCCATTCAAAGTAAGGGCTATTACCTTATGTAGCCATTAYGTTGTCAATAACATTTAATAAAAATATTATTATAGAGAGTTCATTATGCATGCCTTACCACATCAAAAATAATCAAATGTCTACCAATAATGAATATATAGTGTATATATTACACAGACTGTGTATATAGTATATAGCTTCAACTTTTTCAACARGGAAAGGTCACCTAGCCAGAGTACAGGTTATGAAAGACCTCCATAAATTAAATTAGACAGCTAGCTCACAAAGTTATAAGCTGTTTAGGGAGCATATAAGGAATCCCCTATCTATAGGGAAGCTTCTCTCTCCCTGTAGAGTGGAATTTGACACCTAATAAGAAAGGCATTTTCTATTCTCTTAATATTTGTGGATATTTTGAAGTGTTTTAAGGCCTTCACAGTCTCTGCATTTCTTGAACTGCTTTAACTGCAGTGAAGTGCCTGCATACACATTATTCCATTTTCAAAGTTTCTGCATTTCCATTCAGAAAGTCATAATGCAGTTATTAAAAGAGATTTCCACACAGTGTTATTGAATCATATTGGTAAGCTTGGTTTATGCCTAGGTGCTCTGATATGAATGCACATTGTCTTGAATTCCTCTAATAGTCTATGGAGTGACAGCTCCCTGTAGCTCTTAACAAGGTGCACAGACCAACTTGGTAAGGACTTGGTTAAGTATCAGTGCCTGGTGATGTACAAAATAAATATGAAAAAAGTATTTCACAGGAATATTTATAGTTTAAAGGTTTCATCATATATATTGTCTTCAAGCATGAGTCCACTGAGGTGAGTGGARCCACTYGTGCAAAAATAAGTTACACATATTTCTGCCATTAAATCTGAAAAGACTAAAAGAGATCCCATTTCAGAATAGGGTTCTAACTGAACTTCAACAATGAAATCAAAGCATAACAACTTCCACCCCAAGGGAAGCTTCATTTAACAAAAAGTTTACTGGAGAGATTTAGAAAACCCAAAACCTCCTTTTTGTCACAAAAGGTTTTAAAATTTTATTTAGAATTTCTGTGAGGAAGAAAACTGTTGAAGACTTGACATAAGGGGTATATATTTTTCATGCAACACACGTTGTCATAATTTAACTTGTTTTAGATGCAATCTGCAACCAAGTAGTGCACTTATTTGCATTTATGTTTCTCAACTCATAGTTTTGTTTCTATGCAATATGTTAATCTTTTCAAACTACTGACTTTTGTCATTTATCAATATCTGTGAATATCCAAAAAGAAGTCCTATCTAAATAACAGGTTGTTCACAGTAACATCTAAAATCTGTAAATGGCCTGTGGATAGTGTATCATAGATATGTACATACAAGAAGATTTTAAATAAAACAATTGGAAACATTGCAAGTGTGAGATTCATAACGTCAAAACACTAAGTCATCTACTTTCACAAACTGTCACATATACCTGTAGTTATATTTTTTCCAAATGYATTAACATTTTACAATAGAAATTGTACTGATAAATTAGAAATTAAAATGAAATTAAATCATAAAACCCACATGAGTTTTACCCTAATAAAATGTGATGAAAGACTCTCTGTACTTCTGCACAGGAGCTGAAATTAAATCTGTAGTACTTTTTCCACTAACAAGGATTATGATAGTACTTAGTATGCTACAGCTAAATATGTTTGGTTTTTTCCAAKTAGTAATAAGCTAATCAAACAAAAATTTTCATACATGTTTTATATTAAAATGTTACTAGTTAGACAGAAAGGCAATACACAGGCACACATATGCTATGACTGCTGAATGTTTTTCTTTAGCATACATGCACACACCCCTAATAAGATAAGCAGGGAATGTTTTTAAGTAGTGTACATTTTAAACCACTCAATTTCAATACATTGTTTTTCAGACAACATTCATGTAATCAGATTGTTTTTTAAGCAGACACCCATTTGATTACTTAAAGTGCAAATTGTGGTCTGGCTATTGTGTGTGCAGAGGAGGATAATGGGAAGGGCAAAGAAAAGACCAGCCTTTTTACATCAACAGGTGGTAACRCTAAACAGGAAAGTAAAGAAAGAGGGGAGTGGGCTCAGAGAAATATATCTTCCCTGCATTGTGCAGATACCTAAGAAAGAAAAAAGATTTGGCAGAAATTTGACMCTTTTTCCTGCAGTGATGATCATGCTGCATGTACATGGCTTGCACACAAGAGCATGGGAAGGCAGCAGCAGGACCTCATAGAGGCTTCTTGGGCAGCTTGAGAAGTTCTCCTTGGGACCGCTCAACATGCTCAGGGGCAACAAACTACCCTGAGCGAGGAGACAGCTTCCAATCATCCATGCAAGTACCCCACCTAAGGGCTCAGAGTCCTAACCCTCAATTCATGCATTTACAGTCAAATTATAAAATGAGAAAAGCAGAGACAAGAATACAGATTGATACACAGCTGAAAACCCCACAGTTGTACTGCAATTGAAAAAGTCTAAAAGTAAATGTGCATCCTATTCAGCAGTCCCATAAAAAATTAGATGAAAAAAAACCAAATAAAATTCAACACCAAAATCTGATATATATATATATATATATATATATATATATATATATATATGTATCCATAGGAAAACATGGGGATTGATTGCTCTCTCCTAGGAAGTGCAGTGCTTAGTTGTCAAGTGATTAGATGCTTTATTTGGACATAAAAATAACTACAAGGATGTTTATTCAGAATAAGTTAATAAACAGAAGTTAACAAGCAGGTATGTATTTATCATGGTTCTCAACACAGCAATACCTATCTATGCACCAGGTATTAATAGCTTGCAAAAGGTTTTCTTCAAACTAAAGAGTACAATGTGCCAAAAATACACAGTGCCTAAGAAAATAATCAGCTAGTGAAAAAATCATAACGTTTTCAAGTGAGAGTCAGTTATTTCCCCAGTGAGTAGATTCAGATTTATCAAAACTATTTGAGAAGTGTAGACATAAAATTGATTGAATTCCATTATTCAGCAATAAACCTGAATTCTGAGTTGAAGAAGCACATTCAGCCTAAGAATCTATCTTAGSTAGTAGAATTAAGTGACTGTTCTTTGCAGTATAAGATAGGAGTGGGCCCATTAAGTTAATCAGTTGGTTCTGAAATGTTCACCTTCATTTTTCAGTTTCCACTACCTTCATTTTTGAGTCTTACTTTGAGTTGTTTTAATCTGGTTTCATGGACTAAACATGCACTTGCAGTAGAGCATGTAGCTCCCATCCCCACACACCTCATACCTTTAAAAGGAATCCACTTTGCATGCTAAAGACCACTCAGTGTTGCGAACTGGAACAAAGTAAATATGGACCACTCTGAAATCCAAGAAGGGTATTCCTGCTCAGCACTGGAATGCTAGTGAAGATGCAAACAATAATACTATCTCATAGTACTCAGTGATGTGAGAGGTGATCTAGTTTTGGATATTAGAAGTCAACCTCTGCTTTAAAACTGCCTTTGGACAAAGCTACTTCCATCCACAGTACATACAAAGTGATTAGAAACTAAGTAATGAGAACAGTTTTTCTAAAGTAAGGTGCTTAATGCCTGCATTATGAACACTTCGACAGATAACATGGGAAATTCTGTTCAGTCTTTAATATTTTTATTGCAATTTTATTTTATCCTGTCCAGGAAAATGGAAATTGAGCGTTGCAATGCCCTTTCAATACATCAATTATAGTCAGATTGAAATAACTGTTAAATATGTATCAAAGATGCACATAATTTCAATAATTAAAGAAGTGATAACGTCTACTTCACTACTATCAAGAGGATAAATGTCCTGTCTCCCTGTGTTCAGGAGCAAAACAAAAGGAAAAAATTTGGTGAGCCCTTTACCCAGCRGCCTCCATCTCTTGAACATCAGGGCATAACATAGAATTGTAGCACACTAAGCAGAAGYTTAGTGCCTGGTGAGACTTTGGCTGACAGAGTCTATGGCTAAGTCACACTGAGATACTGAGAGCATAAGTACAATTGCTAGAGCTCACAGAAATTGAATGCTAGTACTTATTGCAGTCTCTAAGCCATAAAAAACTACTCTATTCCTAAACTTTTGTCATCCAGATAATTTAGCTGAATTAAAATTAAAATGCATAACAATGACAATGTTACAACTAGTGACTTAAAAATTACTGCTGATGAAATGTAAAAATAGGATATTCAAAACTAGGAAAAGGATCCCAACAGAATAAGACAGTTAAATCCTGATCTTTATGAAGTCTGAATAATGAGGAGAAGCAAGAAGCTACTCTGAAGCAAAAGATAATCCTTTTTGTAGGATAAATAGAGAAAAACAAACAAACAAAACCTGAACTGTTCAGTCCTTTGGTGTGAAGAGAATGATGGGTTATAATCACTCAGGCTCATGACGTGCAGTCAAGTGTTACAATGCACAGTATTCAGATTCTCAGAGAAGAACAGCAATTGTTATTTATTATTGGTCTTGTCAAGAGTTATGTTTAATAATAAAATTTATTGAGCAAGTGCATCTAATCAGCAGGAAAGTATACAAACCCTGAAAAAAATGATCATGCCTGTGCAAGCCAACTACTGCATATGTATTCAAGGATTCATACAGTATTACAACACAGTAACATAAAATGTATAGCTTGCTCTTTTTACTCTGAAGTGATTTCCCTCGCCTCTGGCCAAAGCTTGTTAGAATCAGGGCACAACTATCTGCAGGTAACTTAATGTCAGTTTCCTAACTGACATTAAGAAACATTATAAAGGCTTGGGAAGCACCTTCCAACTCCAAAATCTCCAACCACTTCTAGACTGAATGTCCCAGTAGCCACCAGGGCCACATGGTGTGATTAGTCTGCTTAACAGGTAGCATCTGAGGCAGGTTTGCAAGTATAAAGACTGAAATTGGCAGTACATCTTTGTTTGTGCCCTTCTGGCAGTGCTTCCCACCAGAAAAGCAAAATGCACAGGAAAGGAAATATCTAAGAACTGTCTGTCCTTTTCCTTAACAAGGTCAATTATATAACCAAGCTGACATTATGTAGCCAGATAGCCTATATCAATCTGTAAGCTTACCTTGGCACACAAACTTCAATTCCTTGGCATCTATAACGGTGGTTCTTTTATCTGACCTCTTCTTTTCTGTCCGACGGTGGCTTCGTCTTTTCTTTGTCTCTCCCCAAAGATTCGATCCACCATGCATGCTTGGGATGTTTAGAATGGCAATGCCTTCCAGAGAGATATTGATTAAGTCCAGCTGAATTCCATCACACTGATTAGAAAGGAAGGGAAATAAAAGGAAAAAAGAAAAAAGAGAGAAGGCAGTAAGAGAGAAAGAAAGATCTGAATGCTCTTTTTCTCAGATATTTTTCTTCAGCAATTTATCATTCTTAACACTGCTAATAGTTTATTCAATGTTTACACCTAAGAGATATACTTCTATCTGAAAAGGAGGTATGAGATAAGAAAAGATCATTAATGAGAAGGCAAAATAAGATTGCTATTCAGCTTTTGACTGCCTAGGTGTGGAACCATTTGGTACTGTCTTGTTAGCTGATACCTATTCACTGACCCAAGTGAAATATATTTCTAGCTTCACTACAGATAYTAGCAGAAAAACATTTATACTACCTAAATTTCTTTATCAATAAYGGAAATTTTTGTTGCCTTTTCCACTTAAATTTTCTGTCTTATGATTTTGCAGTGATACTTATAATTCTTGCAACTGAGTCCCTTCCCCAACAGATGGAATACAAAGTCCCTGCAGGCAGAGAATACACAGACTTATGGAAACGGGTCTAAGCAAGCCCCAGGAGCACACAATAGCACACAGGTATTCGTTTCAATCCAAAGGCACAACAAGCGTATCAGCACAGGGTTATGGCTGACTAGTGGCTCCTAGCAATAAACAAAATTAGTAGAAATGGCTACAACAATTCCTGATGCAGCTGCAGCAATCCTTACCCCAGAACCTTCACCAACCAGTTCTCTAAAATATGATCACTGCTAAGGGAAAACAGAGGATGTGGAACCAAAGAGGAGGCATCAGTGATCTAAAACCTTTCCAAGACTTATTGGACACACAGAAGTAATCTTAGTCTATGGGATAGTCCCTTCAGTGATGGAATTATAACTATCTTGTGTCACTATGTGTATTTCTCATGCTTCCCATAGCAAACCTGGACTTTAAGACATTTTATACAAGTACATTTCTATGCTAAATCTGGCTTCCAATTATGAAGGGACCATATTTTTCACTTCTGGAGAATGGCTCAGGGATCTTAACATATCAGCCTGCCCAGCATTAAACTGCAGCATTTTCTGAGGTGGTCGAACCCCAACATTTGCAAATACAGTTCACCTGAGATACACTGGATGARATGAACCTAGCTTAATACACCTAGCCTTCACTCACTATAATTTACTCAAGCTAAGTCCTCCTCTCTACCAACATTAGGAAGTTCTTAACTCATMTAAAATGTAGCAAAATACTGAAGAACCTCCACAAGAGAAAATAAACTACAACTTCGTATTACTACAGTGGAACCTGCAGGTGGAAAGCAAAGCACCCAGTTCTACTCATTAGCTCACTGAACCAGCCAGAGTYGCCCAGGATTCATGTACTGGCACCCTGGCTAGAGATGGATTAGCTTCATTCCTCACAACATAGATAGAGCATATGAATAGCCTGACAAGTCATAYGGACCACAGTGTAGAGCAGCATATTTTTACAACATTTGATCCTCCTCCTGCAATGTTCTGCAGGCTTGTAGAGGATCCAGTCATCCATTTCAAATTCATTAAGGGAAATATTTTGCAATTCCAACACACAATAATCAGGGAGAAAACGGGAAAAATAATGAAGCATGCCTCAGTTGTAGTCCACTGACATCTTGCAGCTTGCTGCTCTGTGGGTCACTGGCACTTCTTCCTCTCTGCCTAAAACTTTATTGCAGCTTTRAAGAAGAAAAGCCAAGTACAACACAAGAATAACTGTGAATAATTGTTTATTCTGAAACTTTTTGAGATCATAAAACAGAACTGTATTATAATGCACACACATCTTAATTCTTCTAAGAAGAGCATAAATCTGGAGAGAGAACAATTTCAACACTAAGATTTCCATTTCATATTTGCTCTTCAAGAATCAAATTTCAAACCTGTGGGTTACATTCATACAGGGAAAACTTTAAAGTCAAAAGGCATATCTGAAAGTGAATGGGTAGTTGTAGCAACTGCTATAATTCAAAGTGTAACTTTTTAATAACATTTTTCTTACAAGAATAAAGGCCTAGGTTTTCACTGTCATATTTGGAAGCAAATTTGTGGTTTTCCCCAGTATTTTATATGTATTAAATACTAAGATGATTTATTTTGCTAAAAATTCTGCTCATGTGTATGCTCACTTACTGCTATACATTCTAGATAAACAGATATTAATTTCATAATTAAAAGTAATCTTGTGTAAATACCCTGCAGGCCTCAATGAATCAAACACATACTGTGTGTCAGGCCTCCCACTGTCTTCAAGTGGAATGTACTGGCTGGATAATTAGATAGTACATATTTTTTAACCTTATTTGCATGCATATTATATCTTTTGCACACTGACAAGCAGCAGTAACAACAAAAGTCAGATTACCACAGGGAATTCCCACAAAGAAGTCTTCATTTCTTATAATTTGCAGCCTAAATTAAAATAATTTGATCTTTGACAAGGATGAAATGTCAAGCAGAAGGGGGTCCTCTACAAGCCACGGCCTGTGGCTTCTGAAATCTGCCTAATTTATGTCAGTCACTTCTTAATACATATTTAAGTATTACACGAGAAAGATGATAAATATGCAATCTGACACCTTTGGTATTTCCCTGCTGTTAATTTATAAAGGTCTGGCGTCCCCCAAACTGACTGGAATTATTTAAATAAAAGAAGAATTGTGAAATAGGATGGTGCGGGGTCTAGCTTCCATTTTCACTCAATATTGAGCACAGCAGGTAGTACACTAAGACAATTATGTGAGGAGGCCTCAGAGTCCCCCAGTGATGAGCAACTTTCTGAATTAGGAAAGAAGCATTTCTTTTGTTCATATACAGACAAAAAGTTTGCCCTACAGGTAGCTCTGCATAGTTCTAACACATTCATATACTACAAAAACAAAACACACATGCTCTGCTCCTTTTCTTTTTTCTTTTTATGTCAAATAAGGTGATGATGCTGTTAAAAACAAAAGCATACTTTTAAAATGTGGAGTATGCCTACCTAGACAAAAAAGAAACACTAGCTCTTCTAACTCTTTTTTGCCTTCTTTTCTGGCCTCATTAACTTCTTGGGTATTATTGTTCATACCTTATTTATCATATAAATTATTTTCAGATCATCTCTCTTTTGAGAAAATACATATCTATGCCTGAAAAGAACTGATATTAAGGCTTTGCTGTGAAAATAAGGGYAATATCAGGTAAGTGTACAGGAATGTTTTAAACTCCTTTCTATTACCCATTAGCACCAGGTGGTACAAAAGGCTTACACTGCTCCCACTATGCTTTTACAGCATGGCAGGTATGGTCCATGCCACTTCTACTTACACCACATCTATACCTACTCTCATTAAATATCTTTCACATAGCTTTCTTTTTTTTTTCTGAAGTRGAAATAAACTGCAAGTTCTCTAAATTGTAGAATCTTCAGCCTTGTTTACTGACACATTATTATTGAAAATAAATACTTAATTTTGTCCTAGTGTTTGTTTGTTTGTTTGTTTCATTTTGGTTTCTTTCCCTTTAGAACCTCTCCTCAACTTCTTACATCTGATTTTGAAAACAAAAATACATCTTATTCTGCATAAGAATGGTGTCCAACTTTGTTCTGCATCTCACACAGAAGAAAACATACAGAACATGAGTCAAGAATGTATGTCAGAAAAACCAAGCTTAATKAGGTTAGAAATCAAATACAAGGCTAAACAAATATTTGCCCAGGGAATATTTGATCACTGTCTAACAGCTCAGAGATACAGATCCTTAATCTACTCGGGCTTTGTTCATTCATTTTGGTTGTAGAGCAAGCACATTCTTTGTGCATTTTATGTGGAGAGAAATGTGGTCTCATGAACCAACCTCCCATTTACAGTGACATCCCCAAGGRGCATCAGGTTAAAAATCAGACTAAAATGCTGATAATATTCAAACAAGAAACATTAGATACAGGCATACTGGCAAGCATTGTAATTTACTCATTGYAAATAAATACACAAATAACCACCTCCTAATAGTTCTTGTAAACCTTGGAAACTATGCTTTTTGTTTCTAATTGTATGACTAATGGTAATGACTAGGATAGATGAAGCGAGTATTAACAAAAGTGCCTCATATACTGGCAATGTAACACTTTTTTGGTAATAATAGTTATTGACATGAATACGTAATAATTACACAACTGATAGCAGCAGCACCACAAACTTGTATAGCTACTTGTTTGCTTTGTGATGTTAAAATTTAATCATTCTTTGAATGGTTAAAATAATAAAGTTCACATCTTCAGGATACATATGACTTTCTCTAGATATCAGTATTTTATTGGGAAAGCCTGCTCTTCAATTTGTATTTAATCAAAAGGTACATTTAACTTGCAGTTTATTCAAATCTAATCAAACCAGRTAAGCATTTCTTCCAATAACTAAGAAAATATTTTTCATGCTACATTTCCTTAAACTCATGTGTCTGAAGCACTCTCTTGGGAAGCAAGAGTGATTTTTTTGTTAAGTTTTTTTTCTTAAGGCTTTCGGTGGAGTTTTGTTTTATTTTTATTACATTTTAATCTAACATGTGAGGAGCAGGTTTTCACTTCAAAGAGAAACATAACAGCATAACAGGCAGGTGTGGCACTGCTGGTCTTACAGTTTCAGTCTCAGTATTCTCTGCTACTGTTCTGCTATCAGGTACATGGTTCCTTCAGATCATTTCAGAATTCACCCTTCAGGAGGCTTTGACTGGACTCTCATAGCTCCCACCAAACCCCTCTGAGTGCTTCATGCTACTACACAAATACTCCATTGACACATGACAAGTTTCTCATTACTACTGGAAAGGAAAAGCACCATAATCCTCTTGAGAAATGATTTCATTATTTAACCTAAATTCTCAGGTTTTTATCTTCAYTCATTTCTCATTTTTCATGTACTTATTCATAAACATCAGATGCCCAAACAGTTTATGTAATTCAGCCACTTATTCTAGCAGCCATCAAAGTGGCAGTGGCGCATTATTTTAAATTCTCATTTTTTCTGTAAGTATCTTGTGTCTTTTTAGTTAATGTTCAATGTATAATGGAAAGATGACCCCTTGTGCAGAGAGAAAAGCTATTTAATGAAGGGGAATAATTCAAAAAATATATATATTCTTTAACCTTTATTCAGGAAAGTACGCRCAATTTTAGGGAATTGAGTTTTAAAGGTTATAAAACCTTGAGACCTAGAAATAATAAGATTATATTTTTTTATTTTAATCCTGCAGCAGCTCTCACTCCCTCCAACAGTCTTTCATTTTTCCACCTGACCTAGCCACACTCCCTATTGATTTCTAATGTTATACTTCACCTCTTGACCTTGTCTACTGTATTAAGACTTCACTAATCATCAAACTGAACTTTGTTCCAGTGTGCAGGGCTACACTACAAATAGACATGATAAAAATAATATTTTGGAATATAGGGTCGAAAGGATGTGCACTGCTTTGCCTTGTTGGATTCAGGCACTCTGCACCCTTGCTCCCTGCATTTCAGCCAAACTAGTGACATTTCAAGGATAAAGGCAACAATTAGTTTCTTACTTCTATTTCTACAGATTCATGCAGCTTCTTACAGGTGGCTGAGAAAGTTTCCGAAGTGCCAAATTCAAAATACCAAAATTTGTTCTTCATTCTGAAACAAGAAAAAAAAAAAGAAAAGAAAAAAAGAAAGATCTTATTCACTATCAATATGTGACAAAAGTGATCATCCTGTCTTCACCTATAAGTAATGGCAAAGGCTTGGGAACATGTGACATCCCATTTGAAATAGATGAGCTCATAATTTTCAAAGCTTAAATGTTGGTGTCAAGTTGTATGATATCCCCTAAAGGGATAACAGGAATATGTTGAACTGACAGGTTCAAATGTATCTTTGACTTTTCTTTTTCAGTGACTATCAGAATATTTTTTGTCACTTAACCAGTGACATGCCTCAGAAAAATGTATCGATTTTATCTCATGTCTTACACCTACTATATGATTTCTGATCCCCAGTTAACATCTTTATCCTGCAGAGTAGTAGAATGTGCAAGCAGGGCAATCCCATCATGAACAAGAGCCAAGAAAAGATGTAGCTTGCCTTAAGCTAGTTAAAAGTAAAGGCAAATGCCTATTGTAGATGATGACAGATGAAATACTGGAAGGAAATAAAAATTCCAGATCTAACAATCTAGATATTTTGCAGAAGGAGAGCTGTATTACCAGGTAATTCACTCACAGACACATTTTAAATGGGCAATGAGACCCGCATCTTGAAGTTCATTAACAGGTTCCAGAGGAAAATAAAACTGGATTAAATGCCAGTAAATTGCTTAGTTTATCATGACAGCAGGCACAATTTACACTTTTTTCTTTTTAAATACATAAAGACTGAACTTCTGTTTTACCAGATTTATTGCATACTGTTAAATACAATCAGGACGCCAACAGCACCATTTCAAACAAGTATGTGTACATTTTGTGAACTCCCATGAGTAATTATTATTCTGTAACAAAAAAAAGAAGCTAAACAACCACAACAAAAGATCCTGAATTAGAATTCATTATTCCCACTCAGGAATCAGATATGAACACAGTTTCTCCACTTGTATAAACTGTTCTCTGACACAGGCACAGCACATTGTGCTTCTAACTTGAAAACAAGAGTCTCCATGAACTAGAAGAATGAAACAAAAATGTAGTTGACTGTAAAACATGTCAAAAGTACAAATCCTATTTTCAATTATTTCAAATTACATGTAAGAGACTACTTAATTGTTGTTAAAATCTACTTAATGACTCTTAAAATCATGAATTAAGAAGAGGTATTGCAGTACTGGATACAGAAACCTGTTTGTATAAGAGCCAGCAATTCCTGGTGCAGCATCAGAAGGCTGTAAAGATGTCCAACCTGGCAGCCTACACAGAGTTGGGAAGAGAAGAGTAATAAGGAAATGACACACTTCCGATGGAAAAATTTACAGGAATTTCCAAAGGTTTTTASACAGAAAATCTGAAAATATTTGGAAACTATTTTTGAGAACTTTCTCTCAGATAAATGGCATCTTCTCAAAGGAGCTCCAACAACCAGAAGGGCTCTGGCCCAATTCAGGCCCAGATTTCTCAAGTCTATGAATGGAAGTGATCCAATTATGTTCCTCCTATACCTGCATTTAGCTAGCACACAGCCACACTGACCTGGGATCAAGTGCTCTATTTATACCAACATATATGAAGAAATTTAGAAACCTTTTGTTTCCAAAGAAATGTGAACTAAGTCTTSAATTTCCATTGGGTGCCTTTGGAAAATATGGATGCCTCTATTTTCCCACTACTTTCTACATAGGGATGATCAATAATAAAAACAACCAAACAAACAAAAACCCTGCAACCAACCAACCAAAAAACAAACAACCCCCTCATACCAAACTAAAACCCCAAACCAAACAAACAAGCCACAAAAAAAAAMMAAMAAAAMMMAAACAAAAMCAAAATCCCCAAACAAAAAACCTCAAAAAACCAAGACCAACAAAACCTATTATTAAGATAAAAAAGCCTATGTGTCTTTTCTTTATAACCTTTCCTMTTCAGTTACTTTTATCCCAAATGAAGAATCTTTTCTTCTTCTTTATTTAAAAGACTGCTTTAAATTGACTCACTTATTAGCACTCTATATAAAAAACTCTTAGACTTACACCAAGTTAAAATAAACATGTATTTTTTGAGTCATTCAGAATATACTGTGCAAATTCAGGTATTTTGAGCTCAGCCACACAAAACCCAGCAYTGTCAATGCACTCAAGGATTACTAGAAAATTTAGTTTTATAAATCTAAATTTTGTACAATCTTATAACTGAAGATTAAGTAAGTATTTCAGGTGAGGTTTTGATTTCTGGTAATTTAAATATAACCTATAAGAGTCTATCAGGCCAAAAAATGTATTGTGATCCTGTTCTCCATTCTGYAGTAGACTGTCTGTTTTTAAGCATAGAGAGATAACTTACTTGACAGCTTTTCAAATGCAAAGATAGATGTAGATACAAATAATTTTGTGCTTCATTTTCAAATAATGTACCAATTTCCTTTACAAGCCATGAAATAGATTAAATTTTGTGGTTTTATTCAAATGCACTGTATCTTTTGTATTACTTTTCATAGAGATACAAAATGGAGTTAAACAAAGAACTGCAGAGAAATTATACCAAAATTTTCCTAAGCAAGAGAAGTCTTATTATTCTAGTAAATATTACAATTTTTTTAATAATTAAAAACCTCCAACCTCTCATTCATATCTTCCACTTGTACTCCTCTTTCAAAAAGGTAAAGCTCATCTGCTTATCAATATAGCAGCAAAAAGAAGACTAATGAACTATTCTCATGGCCACKCTAATTTCTTCTTCTTTACTTAAAATTTAAGTAAATTTTAGATTGCTAAACAAATACATACTTAATGACAATTTTGCCACATTAAAACTGTATTAAACTGAATCCCAGGCTGCTGTCATGTACATTTTCTCTCTCCCAGAGGAAATGATTTAGACTTTTCTCAGCTTTTAAAAGGAGATGACCAAAAATAAGTTTGAAGTCTGCTCCTTTCCAACACTGTTGGAATAGGAAGGGGAATAGACTATTCTACATGAAATAATCTGGTTTTTTGGGGTTTTTTCCCATGCCTTGATCTAAACTTTGCAAGACTTTACAATATATATAAAATATCAATAATGATTAAAGCCTGACCTATCTTGTTATTGTATTACAGTATGTCAAAATATACAGCCTACAGGYGTAGGAATGACAAGACAAAACTGTACTTCAAGAACTTAAACACCTTCTATGCTGCCAGTGTTCCACGTTTTCAAGTATTGGTCAATGTTCTGATAAGTGGAATGATCTTTAATAGTGATGAAATAAATTTGCATAACAGCAGGGGGAGACTGAAACGTTAATGGTTAATKACTCATGCAATTGGCCATTTGCAAAAGCAGCAGGTGCTTTGCTGAGGCCAGGTTTGCATCCCCCAACCAAAGAGGAGGAGGAGAGGTTTTGGRTGTGTGGTGGTGAAACCTAAGAACAGCCCAGGTGCAGAGAGGGTGAGCACTAGAGGAGGACCACAACAAACCAGTCTGTTTAGCAACAAGCTGGGGTTTGAGCCAAGTAAGGGCAGAGGCTGGTAAGAAGATCTTGCTATATGGGATAATGCTTTTTATCATGCCAACATCCTCAGCTACGTGTCTTGCTCGGGCATAAAACTCTGGTCATGAGGAAGTACCAGGACAGTCCTGAAGGTATTTGTCCCTTCTGATGCGGAATAACTGGCTAAACCAAGTGGATGGGAGAAGGAGCTGTAATGTCTTAGAAGATGTCATAAACCATCAAATATCCCCAAGGTATCCCCAGACTCATTTCTCGTGCTTTCTACCAGAGGACTGAACATTATCCACAGTGTTTCCATAGACAGTGTCAAACTCCCACCCCAGGGGAGGTACCTTGGGTTCCTACCTAAAACTGAACATACATCAATCCACTGAACTATATGTTTCAGGGGCTTCCTCACCCCTGACAGATCAAGACTGTGGACATCACTTCAATAAAGCAACAATCAAATCTCATCACTGGATCCATGGGTGGTTTTATCTATACATACAAAAACACTGGTCATTCCATGTCATTTCACTCTGATCTACCCAAGGGATCTGTTAACAAGAACTTCAGTTACTCTCACCTTCAGGGGTAGGTCCTAACAACATTATAAAAGGGCTAATACTGCCATTCCTTACAGTATTTCTATGCTGTGGATAAATATCAGACTTAGAAACTTAGATATGTTTCTTGGGAAAGTTCAGACTAATACTTGGTAATCAAGGCAAAATAATCAAAATAGTCTGTGATATGGGTTTGCTCCATTATCAGTTAATCAGAAACCCCCCTACTGCTAAAACTATTTTATATAACCTTTCTGATTAAGCAATTACAAGGCATGTCATTGAAAAATTGTCCTGTATCTAAATATGGAAATAGTAAATACTTTATTCAACACCTGAAGAGCATCTATACTTCACTGCAGTATGAACACTCTGTCAGAACATGAGGAACAATAGACCAGTTATGGGCTGCTAATAAAAGGTCACAATAAAAGGCGTACCTTTAACTTCAGTAACAAATTCTTATGCTGGCATTTACGGTCTTCACCTGAGGCAAGAGCTTACTGCTACATTTGCAAGTTTGTTACACTTTCTACCATATCCTATTTACACTTCTTCTATTTACTGTTTATATTTATTTTATTTATTTGCACTTTATGCAGTGTCAAGCTTCAATGACTTCAGTAAAATTTCTGCATCAGAAAATTTCTGTTATTTTTCTGAAATGTCAGCTGAAATACTTAGACCATTTTTGAAAACAACTGAATTAAAAACATGTATAATTGCTTATATTTAAGAGTTTTTGATAACATACACTTTGAACTGTTTTAATAGAGCTACACTTTCTGAGCAGAGATTTAAAATTTAGCACGAAAATGGCCTTGCATCAAGAATATTCGTCTAGCCATCTGCAAGAAAATAAATGTAGGATTTAATCATATTATGACCACTTGGAAATAGACTCTGGGAAGGCTTTATTTGCCATATTCTTTGGCAGAGAAACAACTAATTTTTGTCTCCAGTTCTATCAACTTTTATCCTTTAATCTATACTAGAGATTTTTTTACTTCGGAAAGTACTAGAATTCTTTAGTCTTCCAAGGTAAATTCCTTGAAAAGTCCACTGCCAGGAAGTAACCTCTAATACAAATCCGTGTAAGAATGTCTGCTCACGGACAAGCAAAACTTCAATTCCTCCAGAAAGTATATTGTTCCTCAAAATATAATCTCTTAGCTCTGCTTTCTGAAAATACCTTTTTAAAGACTATTCCACCTTTGTTGCAAAAGTACTGTTTCTTTGTCAGTGAGTGTCAAGAGTTGATCTCAATTCGTATCATAAACTCATAAAATGTTCAGCATAAAGCTCCCATTCTAAGAGCAGCATTCATGAACAACAATGTACAGAATGTAATGAATTTAAAAAAGAAAATTCTATGGCAGGAAAAAAAAAGTAGCAAAGAAACCATAAAGAGTAGATGCTTATCATCTCATCCACCACAAGTCTCGAAGGTGCTCAGAGACACAGACTCATGCTATGTATTTAAAAGGAACAGGTCTCTTTACCTTCCTTTTCTCCCTTGTTCACTCTTTTGTTCCAAGCAAATGTGGAATAATGTGTAGAACCACCTCTGCAGGGAACCAAAAATACCAGAAAAGTGTGCTGAAATGGAGGTATATTTCCACAGAGGAGAAACTGTGAGCAGTACAAAGGGAAAAAAGGAGAGAAATGAGGAAAAGATAGGAACTTAATTTTGAAATGCATTGAAGTTCTGCAGCACTGCAAAAGGTATGATGATAAAGTACAGAAGAGAAGAAAAATAAAATAATCCTAAAGGAGACCTACATAAAAACACATATTTCTTAAGGTTGACAACACAGATAATAAGGTCTAAAAATGAAACTAGGAGTATAGGAAACGTCATGATGGGCATAAAAGCAGAACATCTCTTCCAATATTCTGTCACTGACACTGGTTTTATTACCAGACACGACAGAGGATAGTATAAAATTCCATGCAGTATACAGCTGGGAATAATCTAGCTCTATGGAAGGTTTATTATTATTTGTAATCCTATCAAATTGAAAACCACTACGTTCAGATTAGACACAAAGAAGAATTCTTTTATGATGAGAGYGGCGAGACACTAGAAGAGGTTGCACAGAGAAGCTGTGGATCCCCCATTCCTGGCAGTGTTCAAGGCCTGGTTGGACGGGGCTTTGAGCAACTGATCTAGTGGAAGGTGCCCCTGCCCATGGCACTGGGGTCAGAACTAGATGATCTTTAAAGGTCCCTTCCAACCCAAAACATTCTATGATTTTCATTCAATTTGTAGATACTTACACCATAAAGCAAAATGAAAGTGATTCCCAATGTATGGGGGAAAAAGAATGACTCTTTGGGAAAAATAAGCTTACTAAGGTATGTCTGAAGTTGCTGCTTTTGGTTTAATGAGTCCCAGACTGCAAGACATACATTCAAGAGCGAGTGACAGACGCACTCTTCTCTGGGCTGGCTGAATGGCAGGACCCAGGCATTGATGGCGAATGGTGGCACATTCAGCCAACATCCCATCATTAGTGATGTTCCCCATGGATCAGTGTTGGGCCCACCCCCACCTATTACCTTTATGGATTTGGATGAGAGGCTTGAGAGTACCACTAGCAAACCTGCAGACAACACCAAGCTGAGTYGCTGTTCCGATCCGCTGGAGTGCAGGAAGGCTCTGCAGAGGGACCTGGACAGAATGGACTGGTGGGCCAAGACCAACAGTGTGAGGTTCARCAAGACCAAGAGCCAGGTCCTGCACTTTGGCCACGACAACGTCATGCAGTGCAACAGCCTGGGGGCAGAATTGCCAGAAAATGGCCCAGCAGAAAAGGAGCTGGGGCTGCTGGTCAACAGCTGCTGAACAAGCCTGGCTGAATGCAGCTGCTGAATGCAGTGTGCCCAGGTAGCCAAGAAGGCCAAGGACATCTTGCCTGCATCAGGAACAACGTGGCCAACAAAAGCAGGGATGAAATTCTTGCCCTCTACTTAGTACTGGTGAGGCCACGCCTCAAATGCTGTGCCCAGCTCTGGGCCCCTCAATTCAGGAAGGACATTGAGGAGCAAGTCCAAGGAAAGGCAACAAATCTGTGAAGGGTTTGGAACACAAGTTCTGAGAGGAGTGGCTGAGGGAGCTGAGGTTGTTTAGCCTGGAGGAAAGGAGGCTCAGGAGAGACCTTATTGCTCTCTACACTGCCTGAAAGGAGGCTGTAGCTGGGGGGTAGGGGAAAGGGGGCRTCAGTGTCTTTTCTCAGGCAACAAGTATCAGGACAAGAGGACCTGTGTCAAGCTGTTGGACATTAGGGAGAACTTCTTCACAGAATGGGTGATTCGATATTGGAATGGGCTGCCCAGGGAAGTGGTGCTCACCATCACTGGAGATGTTTAAGGAATGACTGAACACGGCATTTAGTACCATGTCCTAGTTTGATCATAAGTTGGACTCAATAATCTGATCATCTCAGAGGTATTTTACAAACTAATTCATTCTGTGAAGTAAAAATTTACAGTATATTATATGTCATAGAGATTGCACTTTGTATTTCTGGTGATAGAAATATCTGTATACATTGGATATTATCTAATTAAATACTCAATACTGTATAAAATAAATAAAATTTCAGTTGCTAAAAAATAKTCAATGTTTTCTAAAATACAATACAAGGAATATTTTTACCAGGTCTCTCACAGTAGTTTTCAACAGACAACATATTTTCCATCTTTTCTTACAGTTCATAAATCTATTATCTAGGTAATTTTATACTTAGGTAAAAATGATTTCATTGCAGCACATAATATATATTAATAAGAATGTATGACTTTTTCTAATGTTCTTTTCTTTCTACTTCTGTCTTAACAATCATATAATTCCTGTTCTTCTTTATAATGAATCATACGCAAAGGTAAGGAAATAGCCAGTGGAGATGCACATCCATAAGAGATTTATGTGTGACTGGCATGATTTTAATAGAGACATCTTTGTCAATTTTTTCCTTTTTCCATTACCAACTGTACTTCTGGCAAATCTAAGTGCTAATCTCCTATGGCACAGAGCATAAGCAGAGGCCATATAGATAACTGCAGAAAAGCTAAAATCCTCATAGACCASTTCTAGTTTTACACAATAAATAACATTTTCACATATCATAAAATGATACCACCCATGGTTGAAAAGCTACCCCGTAAGTACTTATACCACTAAGTAATACTGTGAGATCATTTTCCTTGACATTTATCAGTTCTGCTRCTGCAAAGCTGAATTTGACTCCATTTTCTATTATGCTTTATAACAGTTTTGCACTGTAGCTTACAGTTGTCCATGCAGCTGGGCTGCAACCTCCACTGCCCAGCTGCCTGTCCCCCTTTTTCCAGTTCTTTGCTCGATCTTCTCAAAACTCTCTGCAGCTCCCTCCAGCTGTAATTTTCATCCTTTGCCCTTGTCTATTCAGTTCTAGTCCTGTCTTCAACTCTGCTCTCACATCTGGCCAAGAAACCACTCCTGGACACCTTGCTCTGACCATTTTCAGTAGTAAATATAAGTCATGAAAAGTTGCAAAAGGGCCTTGCGGTACTAAGAGATTGGGGTATAAAAATGTAGATGACATTTAATGTGGATAATTTTCAAGTGATGCATAGAGAAAAATAACAAAATAACTGTAATTTTACAAACTAATTAATTCTTAGTGACAAAGTCTACATATACAAATAGTTGAATTAAACTTTCATCTCCACAGGGGGATTAATGATGGGGGAGAAAAGAAACCACTTCTTATCTCGGGCTCCAACTATCCATTTGGATTGAAATATTTGTACAGACAGTTCACTTATCAATACCAGTCAATTCATACACATCAGACAGGTACTGATGTTCCCAAATATCATCTGTTTTCTGTATATTTGCAGACAAAATGTGCAATGAATTCACTGGAGGTCTGTGCACTGTTTCCTGATTTTGTTGAGCTTCAGATCAGAACGTAATTTGTTCAGGTTTCTGAGAGAAACAGAACACAGACCAAGTGCTCACTCTGCTAGAGTTACCACAAAAAACCAAAAATACAAAAAAAAAACCACCCAAAAAACCACAAGAGCAACACCAGGTTGACAGTCATACACACAAGCCCCAATCTTATGCGCTATGAAACCTGTTTTTGTTTTATTATGATGCCTTTCTTGCATACTCTCCTTACACTTTAGACTCCAGCAGAGAACCTACTATTAACATCCATATGAAGGAAYATTTTATCCTAAAATACAAGTAAAAATTTCCATATTGAAATATAAACAACACACCCTAAAAATCTGGAGCATGTGCTAGGTGCTATAATGCAGGAGGAACTTTTGAGTTCTGCCTTAGGTTTCTTTGCGGTACTATGCAACAAGATGTTAATGAGGAACAAAGAAAGTGTTCTCTCCAGAGTWACAGAAAAGTGGCTTACTCAACTGAGACTAATTATTGGATGTTAACCTACAGCAACTGTTATGAAACCTAGCTATTATAAAAAATTGTGATACCTGACTGACATAGTTTACAAGATATTTCTCCATGAAAGATGGTACTGTTTCTGGACTGTGACAGTAATATCTGTTTTAAATACGGATTTCTGATGCTTGCTTTTGAATATATTGTTTTAACAAACTGATTGGTAAGCCCAAAATATAATTAASTTTCTCAAAATATTCACCTAAAAACTGTCTCCATTATAGCTTTGATTTAATCTGTCATTTTGCTCCCCTAAATAAACATTTCTGTTACACTTCTTAAATTCTTCATGTCCATTCACCATCGTGAAGATTTCTGCTCTTAACATTTTATGTATTYTTATGCTTTTACTTCTCTTCAGTTTCTTTCCAAAATTCCCCAGTCTTGGGACCAGATGCTGAGGCACCAATGACTCATTAATCTCAAGAGGTTTTTTATCATGAACAAAAATAAAGTCTATGAACAGTTCCACATTTACCAGCCTTGGTCACACTAGAGAACCAACAAAGCTCATTGAACAAAAGCAAAAAAAAAGCAAAAAAGAGACAAAAAAAAAGCCCTCTTTGTATATTATACTATCTCAGAGCAAGGACACAGACCTCCACCTTCTATCTTTTTATTACATCAGAGGAAAAAAACAATATTCCTTTCCCTCACCCACTCATATAGATATGTAAAACCAGACATGGCACTAGGTACCCTAAGTAGTATGTGTAAGATATTTCAGAGGTTCAGGGACAGGTTTGAAGGAAGAACTCCTGATTGGCTGCTTCACATGCAAAACTGTAACTTTGTTTCAGAAAACTAGCAAACTAACAATCATACAAACCGCTGCTGTTTCCCTGTAAAGCAGGGGATGGTACGTAATTAAATAACCTTTTTCTCTAGCCTATACTTTAACTCACTGAAAAGATGAAGTATCTCAATACTTTCTATTCGATTCCTGCCAAAAAAAATCCTTCCATTACCATAAAATACTTGAAACACCATGCTTTATACCTTTCCCAAGTAGGACACAATGAGAAGACTAGGTGAAAAGAAAAAGAAGTAAACCATCAAATCCTGTAAGGCAAAGAATGAGCATCTCTTCTGTGACCACACAGGAGAAAGACTGTGTAGATGACCTTTGACTAAATCTTTCTTTTTCTCCTTATAATTGCTCCAGAAATATTTAAACCTTTACAGGTTTAAACCTTTACAGGTCAAACTCTGCCTCTCTGACTGGGATTCAGATGAGTTAAAAATTTATTTTTCTGCTAAAGAGCTGGTTTATGAGTTTAGGAAGCCTTATCCATTTCAAGTATCATCTCCTGATTCCACCTCAATGAGAACACCTCTAAGGAGGAGGTGGCTTGCCTGGGATTTAGTTTAATACCACTGCAGCATGTCAATGCATTTGTCTGCCTGTGRAGTAGGAAGACACTGTATTTCCCTCCAAGACAAAAGACATCTGCTCAATTAAACTGAAGGTGTGATTTACCAGGCCTAAGTAAGCAGAATTTCTCTCCAGGCTTCAATGAGAGAAATACCTGCTTCTCCACTGACTATAGTGAGAGCACTGACATCTAGTTTATATGTGGGTAGACACTTTTGAGTCCTAGATTAAGCTCTCTAATCTGAAACTGAAAACCTACCTTGTTTCAGAACTCTTCACCTAGATAGAAGACAGTCCTTCCAAGCCCTTCAACATAAAAGAAGTCTCATTATTTCTCACTTTACTTGCTAAAACAAAATTTACAAAACACATCCTTGCAAGTATTTCAGTAGGACAATGCATCTAAGCACTCTTATAGCTATGGATTTTCCTAACTAACCACAGAAGAATACAAGATCCGAACCCAACCCACCTGTGTTCCCTGTAGCATATTCAACTAAAAAGGTAAAATAAGTTGTCTCTAGTCTCACCTTCAAGGAATTTTAAAATAGGCACAGAACCTGTCTTTCTCTTGGGAAAATGCATGAAAACTCTGCTACCTGCTTTCCTACCGAAGGGTTAAAGCACAGCTGCTGGATCTCAGGTGCAGAATCATTCAGGAGACAACAGGCAGGTGAAACATGTGGGACAAGCTTCATTCTCTTTGTGGGAAAAAAAGTTCATAGCTGTTAAGTAACTGTACATTACTTTCTATTTTGTAGAGTAGGACGAGATGAGTTTTGCTTTTAAAAGGCCACTGATTTTTTAAAAACCTGAAAATATTATGATTAATGCTATATTTGTGAGTCTATATTTTTAGGCAACTTTTTTCCCCTGAAGATTGAACTCAGTCATCAGCTGTGGTTAAAAATGCTGTTCTGTAAATGTGCAGAGACTTCAGAATGCATTTTTAGTGTGACAGAAGGTCTTTACTTAGTAGAAATCAGGACTTAGCATTGAAAATGCACATGGTAGCTGTATAAATAATAAATTCTACTACTATAATTACTTACCATCTTATCCTTCACAATAAAAATTTAGAAAACTTTCTACATTGAACAGCACCTTAAAGGACAAGGCAGATTGCCAGGCAGCGAGTAAAGCCAAAGGAGTATAGTGGTTTTGTTCCTCTGTACAAAGCAGTGTAACCAAGGATTGCTCCTCCAAAAACCCTTTTGGATTATCAGCAAATAACATTTCTATACCCAGTATGTAATAGTTTCATTTATTACATGTACATGGTAAGACCACTTATTCTTTACTCCTGTGCTCCATTAAAATTCAAAAAACATGTAAACAAGCAGAAATCAATTAATTTTTCTAAAGCATATTTAAAATGAATCTGTAAAATATTTCCTTATATGCCTGTCAYGGAATGTCCTTGTGATTATATAGATTTCACTTTGAAGAAGTCTATACAGACCCTTTTGACACGAATATACACAAAGATCACTTTAAAAATCTGCCTTTCTAATTTTTTATAGTCATATGCTCCAAGAATCATAAACTTAGCACCAAGGTCTACTAGGATTCTTTTCTGCACTCAGAGAATTGGTGAGGAATCAACCTTTATGGGTGATAATTCTAAGCTCTCAAGCCTAGTAATTAGACCTGTGCTTCTGCTTAAATTATATTTGTCTAGTTCAGTGCCTTTGATTTTACTTTTTACACTACAGCTCCATATTGCATTTCTAATCATTACTTCACCCCAGCTTTTTAAAATCTCTCACAGCTCCATGCTACCAGCTGTTGTTTTCTTTCCTAATGCACTTCACTTGCAAAGAAGAAAAAAATATCTAAACCAAACAAAAACCTCCCAGATTTAGATTTCTTTGAACCTCATCCTTACTCACTGCTTTTCATCTCCTGAAATAAATGGAAGTAATCATTTTGTGCTTTAAATTCAATAATACTTTATAACTTAAACTTGTTAAGGAAATTGAATACAAGGAATGACAATACTGATCTGATTTCTTCAAATTTGCATAATTTGGAGTCTATTTCAGTATWAAATTTCATAATTTTAGGTGAGATAATACTTTTCTAGCTAACTAGCTAAGCCAGATCAACTGACTCTTAAATGAAAGATTAAATATATCTAATCTATAATTCATTCTAGTTCAATCATTCTATAGATTTAATTTAAAAAGTAACAACAAAAACCAACTGCCAATGACAAAATAAACAGAAAAGCTTATATTTAATGGGCATATTTTTTAAATCACTTCATGTTATTTGACATACAGAAAACATCAGCTGCACAGCTTCTGCTAACATACATGCACAGCTTTTTTTGAACCATAAATACTCAATAACTAATTTCATATTATCAGCACATAAAATGCTGTATCACAGTTTGCTGTAGTTATCGGAGAACTGTAGCTAACACTTCCACTGACACTTGTATAAAGTCACAGAAGCTAGCTTGCAGGCTTGTCTTTCCTTCAAAAAAATGAATTTTAAGAGTGCATTAAAGCCTAAAAGCCTAGCATCTCAGGTCTGCAAAATGTATTCTGCCATAAACTTTTTAAGGCAGAAGAAAACTAAAGGGCAAGTGAACTTTTTAGAATCTTAAACAAAAAAGCTTAAAGAAACCATTTATGAAGAAGTCTGTAAAATTTTCTGCTTGGGACTTCACAAAACCATGCACTAAATTCTTATATTACAGTTTAGTGTGCTGACAACAAAACACATACTTAAAATAAAAAATAAGTTCTATCAAACTTTTTCAGTTTTTCAACAGGGAACACACACCAATCCACCATTTTTAATTTTTGTGTATATTGCAGAACTAGGATGAAGTACATACTGAAATTCTTAGCTTTTCCATAGTTCCTGGGCATCAGTTCATAAGCTCAGAGGCAGCAAAAATTATTATCTTGGTGCAAAGTCCTAATGACCTCTACCTCACAGTAATGCTATTTTTCTGTTGTTCAGGGGCTTTCCCAGAAAATGGGAAGATACTTGAATATTTCTTCTTCCCATCAGATTTCAGCTGTGTAGAATGGTGTGAAGACTGGATCAGATGTCTCAGCACAGAGTTAAGGACTTAGCTGGTAGGAGAAGTGGCATAAAACACATGTAGGATTTCAAATGTAACTTCCAGATTAAAAAGATGCCCATTTCCACATTTTTCTGAGATCTCTAGAGCAGACTGCAATTCTAGTTTTCAAGTAACAGGTACATGTTTCTGTGTCACAATATAAGCAGCTTATTAACCAAGTCTAACTCCCTTCAGAGAAGGGAAAGGAGGAGGAAAAAAGCCAAGCCTGTTTAGTTATAAAAATACTGTTTCAAATAAACAGAGACTATTCTGTTATAGCAGAACCAAGCAATGCTTTCTAAGGAAAGGTCTTATCTTTGCAAGCGGACTTCAGAAAAATGTCCCTGCACCATTTTCCTGAGTAGTAGCTATAGACCAAGTGTTGGGAATTAATATAAAATTGTGGCTTTATCTCTAAACAGTATTATCAACATATCAGCTCTGCTCTTGTAAGTTTCATGAGGGCATTTCGAAGAATGTTTTTGGCAAGACATTTTGTACAATTACAGCCCTAAAACACTTGACGAGCATTTGTATAAACCTATTACTTTTTCCAGACAGGTAAATAGGAAATAAAAATAATATAATTTTCTTTAGATGTGTCTCTATATGTGGCAGTATGCTCAGGAGCATTTCTTTAAGCTTGCCTGATTTTGAAAATACTTAATCCCAGCATCCTAGCTTGCTTTTTCTCTGAGCTGTTTCTTAGAGCTAGCGCTCAATTTGCTCTGAGTATGAAGCATCATGGGCAATTGTCACATGATAAATTACTGTTTTCATCCATCAAATATTAAAGTTGCTCACTACTGACCTTGAGCACCACTTACACTGCCAGAGCCGTGGCCCTTTTCAAAGTCAGCAGGGTACAGCTGGCACAAATTCAGCCAAGCAATCAGATTCATACCCCTTCACAAAAGTTAAGTCTTTTAAAAATGCTGTGTCTCACACAGCACAACCAGAGGTTTGACCACGCTTGAGAAAGGTGTCCAACACCTGACTGCTCCTATCAAGGAGTATTACCTGCTCACATTGATTTGCAGCAAAGTATTTCTCAGTAAGCATTTCCACTTAACATTTACTCTCATGGAACCTGTGTAGTGGGAGATATTTACGAGTTGCTTTCAGCTTAAAAATAAATCACCTCTAATTCCTCTAAGCGAAATCAATCAAAAGTCTTTAAAAAATGGACTGGTTGTTTGGTCGATTCTGGCAGAAAAGTAAACAGCACTTCAGCTTTTCTCCACCATTAAGGTCTAAATGGCCTAGAAAGTAAATCAATATCTCCAGTCAGCCCTCTGGCTATTGTTTAGCCAGTAGATATGGATTTTCTCTAGCTTACTGCACTCCTTTGGGACTAASCTGTAATCCTCAGAGAGTAATAATAAGTTCATTATCTAGTTCAGCTCTCTGTTGTACATTTAAATGGACCACATCCATCAGCAGCACTTGTTAAAGGACAATGACATCCCATTCACCCTATTTCACAATGAAATACTTGCAATACCTGATGGAGAAAATTATAAAAACCTGATTTGTTGTCAGGTTATTAAAAATGAAATATCACAAAGGAGTTAAACAGTAAATAAGGATTTTTCCTTATGTAACGTTGTTTCTTTGTTAATGAGTTAAATTGTGGTAAAGTTTATTTGTGTCATACATCATGCAATCTTTCATTATTCATATCAATCTGTTTCAAATATTTTTGGTTAAATACCACTACAAAGCATGCAGCTGTCAGAATCAATCAGAACTTTTTTATCATTCTTGAGCTACCAGATGTTTGCTGGACTAAAAGGATTTTCCCTCCCTCTACCTAGAAGCACACAAGAAATCTCTCTCATTTTTAAACACTGAAGTTTTAAAAGGCTCCACTCTCTGATCAGAGAACCCATGCTCTGCTCTCAGCCAGAAAGAGTTACAGCCTCCGATCTGAGCACTCTATTTTACTGTGTATGTACATTTTGTCTGATAAACATGTACATTCCATCACAGCATGACAAATATAACATTAATTTTACAGCTTCTACATGGAAAATTAAAAAACTCAAAAAACTAGCAACTATTCTGTAAATGATCTGAGTATTAAAAAGCCCACTTTCCACTTACTAGCTTCTGTGACAAGTTCTGTAATGTAAATTATGCACATGAAGAGTGTTATCTTCTGGGGAATGTGCTGCTTTTTATCTAAAGCCTCATACTCAGGAATATTCATAAAAATCACAGCCTCAACAGTCACAAGCTCTTTTTTCTAATTCAAGAATTATTAGGAAGAATGTAACAAAAAAAGAATGGGGACTACTGCTCAGTCAAGGGGTTTGAAGAGCAATAGCTTCTATATTATGTAACCATGCTTTTTTTCTTTCAGAATTGCCTATCTGGATTTCAACCACATTTAGGTGAGTGACAGTCTTCAAATCAAAAGGAGAGCTGACAGAGTCCTAAATAAAGATTAAGGAATTGATCTTTAAAATGGATCTTCTAAATTCGGAGGTTAAGTTCAAACAGCAGTGCTATACAGAAGGACAAATGGAACTTTATGACATTGGAAATTCCCAAGATGCAGCTTTAGTTTTCAGTGAGCTGCTGTTGGTACTGGGATCACCACTAGGTGACAGCTGGGGAGCACCCAGAGCTCCCCAGCTCTGGGGACAGCTCTGCTCTCTTCTAAAGCAATTCACTTGGTTTGGTGAAGTTTTTAGACCACTCCACACAGCACTATAGTGAAAATCAATAGAACTTAAGTTCGTAAGTACACGTTACTTTGAAAATATCTGTTAATATTGTGTGAAATAATGCTTATACACTCTAAAAATGGGGCTTTAAGGTCTTCTGAATGTCACTAATCTTTGGCAGAGAAAAAGGTCTGGTGGAAAGACAAGTTAAAGAGATCAAAGTCATAGAATGGAGTGCCTGCAAAAGCATCCCAGATGTCCTTCCAGAATTCTTCACAAATGTTGGTTCTTGTACTCTTTTAGTATGCAAGTCATAAATCAAAAAGAAATATCTCTACTTTTTCATGGGACTCGGGGATTCACATTATCCTCAAGTGATGCAACTGATATTCTAGAAGGGTTTATTTGTTTGCATTTGGTATTGTTAGTGTGGGATTCTGTTCCCCTCATTCTGTTTGTTCTCATGGAACTGTAATGGCATTGACTTATGAGACAATGCTTTCACCAGCTCATTACATTGACTGATAAGCATTTGTATTCTTCATTCCTAGATCAGATCTACCTGCTTTCAGCTTCTGTGCCTGTGAATACCTTCATCTACTAAAACAAACAAATTTTACAATTTTTACAAGTGAGTAAGATCTCATGCAGATACTTGCTATAGTCATCTCATAATTTAATCTTCTCCTTTTTATGATGAATGACTATTATTCAACTGTTTTGTGTGTTTTCCTTTAATAATTTCTTTCTTTAACAAATTTTGCAGCTTTTTCAGAAACCTTTGCAATTTCAATATTCTTTTAAAGACTGGGCATTAGGATTGCATAAAACACTACTATTCTCATGAGCACCACATTTTGAGGAATCGCCTTCCTACATCTCCCCTGTTCATAAAGCCAAATCTGTTATCTCATGTTCAAATTACAGAATCACTCTCAAAAGCTCCTGTTCAGCTCATTATCAGGCATGACGTGCTAAGTCATTGTCCTCTAAAATTAAAATTCATCATTCTCCACATGACCTGCCTCTGTGTTTTCTAGATATTTGACCCTCCATTTAGCTATTTTTAAAACAATTTACCCACACAACTGTTGACATTTCTCCAGTATTGCTTAGCATTCTCTTTTCTTTCTATGTTTTCTTACAGCTGACAGAGACATTATGTTCCGCTGTAAGAAATAACTAAAGTCTGTATAAACTGGGCATAAAAATATATAATAGCAATTATTTCTATGAATTAGCTTGTGTAGACTTGTATTGAATATCACACCTATAAGAAAGTATTAGAAACAAAATAAAATTAATTTTGTCTTTCGTCTAGCATATTACAGACTCTTTCCAGTCAATACACTTTTAATCTCCTGTTACGTTAAAAAGTGCTGAAACATAAATCCTGTTTAAGAAATTAAAACCTTTAAGCTATCTCTTTGATATAGTATCTTCTGTGCTCAGTTCTATATCCTTATCTCACACTTACTTAACGCTAGTTTTGTGCAGGAACTAAATCCTCTACAAAATCTGCATTATTTTGTTCAATTTAAATACTTTCGTATCCTAATAACTAGTATGGAAACTTACACCCTAACATCTTGTATCTGGAATGAAATCTGACCTTGCTAATTCAAAAATCAAATTTGCACCAGTTTCAACAAGGTCAGGGTCTCAGTCTTGATCTTTCATGGCATTAGCATAATGCACTCTTGAATCTGATTTTAGCATTCTTCTTCCCTCTGAATAATGCACATTTGCAAAACCTTTTTTTCCTTTGGTTTTAGCCAGAGAGTAAATTAAAAAATAAATTAATTTGGTTATTTTTAGATGTTAAGAACATGAACTCCATACAAACATTGTGTTATTTCTTCATTTACCTGTTCCTGCAGTCATTCAGGTCTACAGCAGAATGTTTTACCCAAATTCTAAGACTCTGGAATGCAACATCTTTTCAAAACTTCGCTCATGAGGCGTCACAAGACCCCCAAAGTTGCCCATAGCTAAAAGGTCAAATAAAGGATTGACTGTTCAGAGCTGATCAGCATTTTCAGTTGATCAATATATGAGTGGAAATTTTGTGTTACAGATAAAAGAGAAAATCAGGACTCACACCAATGAACAGAAAGCACCATGGCATCAATAGAACAGGAGTATTACAAGAGCTAAAAGTTATCAGAAGCAGTGACAACAAATCATCCTGATGGAAATTGTTTAAAAGTACACACTTCCTAGTGCAAAGACTCACAGGTAGCCCAACTTCAAGATGCACCTGTTTTTCTTTGCTGCACACAGAGAATTTGAGAGCGTGGCATTTATTCTATGAGATGAGCAGTGTGCTTCTAGGGGGCTGGCTAGAGCTGCACAGCCAACCCTGACAGGCTTAAAGCACTGAGGGACATGTAGCCAAGAGAAGTGATTTTAACATGGGGGAAAATGGGACAAAACCACCTAAACTGCAACTCTCTTGTGATTCATGCTGTTGAACTTGAAAGACTTCCTAATTTGCTAACATTGCTCCTCTGAAAGAATTTCTCAATTACATGACACGGCCTTGGAATAAGGTGCTTGTGCAGGTCATGTGGCAGGCTTTTGCTTTCAAGTGACTCAAGAAGTTTTCATAGCTGGGAACATGACTTTCTTTTGGCATTAAGGGCTCTGCTGAATGCAATGCAACCCTGGCCACATGCTCCCCCAGGGACACTGTGTGTCAAAGTTGGAGCAGCCATGGGCTTCTGGCACAAGGAGCTCTGCTTTATGTTACCTGAATGAAGGCCAATCAAATAAACATAAAGAGCTGATAAGGAGCAATGAGAGGAGAGGATCCAAGAAACCTCACTGGTGAAGAAGAGAGGACAGGCAGTCCTACCATCAAAGGAGAAGAAGTTCAGGGTGTCCAGCAGAGGCCACCAAGGCGGCTGAGGCTGGTGCATTTGTTCTTTGTGAACAGATGTATACAGTGCTGGGCTTGGTTCAGCCTGGAGAAGAGGCAGGGAAATAACAGCCTGCTAGTRCCCACAGAACTAATCCAGGCTCCTCACAACGGTGTATGACACAAAGAAAACGAAGGCATAAATTGAAATAAGATCAGATAGGACACACGATTTTTTTCATTAGACAGCCGAAGAACAGTTTGCCTACAAAGGTTGTACAGTCTCCATCCTCTCAGATTTTCAAGCTCAGACTGCAAAAAACCTGAGAAAACTGATTGCCTTGTAGCTGACCCTAGGATCTGGGCACAGACATGGGAGAGACCTGAAGTCCAGGATATTTAACAGCTCTGTCACTTCGAGCAGAATTGGGAATCAAGACAGCAAGGCCCTGTGTGTATCTAAAAATCTACACACATGCCTAAGAGAATCCATCAGTATTAGACAAGAGTAGAATCAGCCACCTGGGGAAAACAGAATTACCAGGAGGTATCAATGACCTTCAACCTCTACAGGTCGTACGACAGGAAAAACTAACAACACGATAACCATCCAATATTACAGAAAACAATCTGCTAATCAACGTGTTATTGATCCCTTGTTTTTGTCAAGGTCATTTAACATTCTAAAAAATGATCTCACACTAAATCTTTATGGAAAAAGTGGGCTAATTTGATTTACAAAGTAAAGTGCTATTAATTATGGAAGACAGTCAATAAAAAAGCTGATTCCTCTAAACACAAGGCAGATCTTATGGCCTATGATTTATGATGATGATTATAATGGCAAAATATTTGCAGTTCTCACTATCATCTAACTTGGATTAGCTGCAAACAAAAGACTCAGATAAGATATAATCAAGCATCAATACAAAGAGCAGAAGGAGAAAAACAACCTTTAGAGCAGGAAAAGCAAACATCTGGATCAAGAGCAGTATGAATAAAACTATAACGTGACCTACTGTTCCTTTTCCAACACAGGCACACAAACCTCTGCTTTTTTACTATCAGAGCCAGACTTCTGTCTTGCTGCTGCTGTTTCCTTTGAATTACAGTTCCTAAATGTCTATGTTACATAATCAGACATCTCAAGGGTGCACAGCATTCATCTAAAAGGACGTACTCATCGCAAATTTTCCCATTCTGGATTATTAGTATGTCAATAAAACCTGGCAGCTTCTCTGACAACTAAGGCAGGCCTTGGATTTTCCTAAAAATGCCTAATGGGACATAAAAATATTCCAAGGCCTGATTCCTTTTTAACAAAGGTATATTATTTAAACCTTAAGAAAAAGATTAGAAACAGAGATTTTAATTTATAATATTTAACTTTAAATATTTCATAAAACAGAAATAAAAATATAAAAGGTAAACCTGGAAAGAAAAACGAGAAAAAAAAATTATTTACAGAAGAAAGTCAATTATAGATTGAAGAGTAGAAAAATGAAGAACTTGGAAAATTCATATGCATTCATCACCATGTACAGCAGCTTTCCTTCCTCATGGTTTTTAGTTTTCAAAGTGAAAATGGGATAATTCACACTTCAAAAAATTGCTTCAAGTTGCCAATAGACAATGAGATAAATAGTATTGCTTATGCCAGGCGACATTTTCAAACTTTTTCTCATAGCCACAAGATTTAAAGTATATTTCAGTTATTGACACAATCAAAGGGCTTCAAAAGTCAACATCCATAGCTTGCTCTTTTAATATATGTATCTTAATTCAGCCTGGATTTTACAGCCATTTCTTTAATATAGATATTTATCCTCCAGGGTTTAGAGAAAAGAAAAGCAAATTTTGAAAGAACTTGTCGGACACTGGAAAAATAGTCTGAACTAAACCTATGCCTATTGCTAAAAGCTTTCTTCATGTTTGCTTTGTTTTCATATGAAGAACATGGCACTTAATTTTGACAATCTGTCATTTTTCTAGCACGTTCAGAAAGTGGTTGGACAGAGCAGTACTTTTATGTTTTCCATCAAAAACCTTACGATGCAGAACTGCTTGTCTTCTATTAGAGTCCTTGTCAAGCTCAGTGAGCTGTCTAGGCTGAGGGAGGACTATGTCATATTGTTTCAAGCTCACGTGTCAGCAAAGAGATATAGATCTAGTGGTTTCTATCAGCATTAATGCTTGCTTGTGCATTCATATACAGCAGACATCTCTGTTTGCAAGCTGCAGTTGGATAGTGCTGTAGTGCCAGTATGAACTATATATAAAAGCCTCCATGTTCAAGGTAAGGAGGGGCTACCTGGCATATTCTCCACCAGCCTGCTCTCCTGGAGCAGCTGTTTGTGCCTGCAAAAGCACAGGGACAAACATGAGGTACAATATTGAAAAGTCCAAACACTGTAAATTGACAGAGAGTTGTGAAATCACTTGTGGAATGTTATTCATCAGCTCTTATTTTTAAGTCAAACAGAAAATTGTATTTTTCCGTAGATTCAATTTTCTTTTGGTTCTTCAGTAATTACGAATGTCAGATAATTTCTGAAGATTTCCCAATAAATGTATCTGCAGTTTGTTTGCAACTTTATAAAGTTGTAAAGTTGCAAAGTATCTCTTTAGGGAAATTATTTTCTAAATCTCTCTCAAGGTCTGAAAATTACTTAAAAAAACCAAAATAAAAAAAAAAACTCAGAAAAACAAAATACACTTTACTGTTTCATTAAAAAAAAAAAAGTTTAAAATCAGCCATTATAGACTGAGAACAAGTGGGACCTAGGATGCCCAAAAATATTCCTCTATTATTAGCAAGAAACCTGAAAGTATATAATGATTTTTCATTATATATCTAAATAAATACAAGAAGTTATTTTCTGGYAAGTATGTAACCTCTTTTGGCTTTCTACCAGAAATAATGTTAATTTGAAATTCATACATCATTCTTTTGGGTGTTAAACCTCTGCACAAATGATACTTTAAGCAAACTCAAAAACAGAAAGATGACATAACTTCACGATTTAAATCTTTGTGAACTAGTGCTCTGAAGTTACCTACCATTCTTTGATGTCTTCTTGAAGTGCAAAATAATCAGTTTAAATTAATTATACAAAATTACGGAAGATATAATGTTAAAGATGAATTGATGTAACTTACATCAATCAAACTGCCATATGTTCCTAAGATCTAAGTGACTTCTAACTGCACAATAGTCTGTTTATACATCAATAGCATCTCTTACATGTGAGTTCAATCCCAAACTCAAGCCCAGACCTGCCTTGTTTCCAAACTGTTGCACAAAGACTTCTGTGGGAGAGCTCAAGGGAAAATTGTGGCGGTTTCCCATTTCTGAACTCACAAATAACYCACCCAGATGCCTTCCTAGAAGGGTTGAGATTTGACCAAAGTTAAAGGAGCACAGTAGAAGAATGGGTACAGGAAAAGTACAGCCTAGCCCATGGCAAGATTTTTGCTCTACAGAGTACAATGTGTACACAGTATAGTCCAAGATGGCAGACTAGCACTGCTAGTGCACATCAGTTCCCCAGGACTGCGTGGCAAAGCTGTGCACACACCAGGGTTGTCTGATACATCATTTAGTCTGTTGTTACATTCTCAAAGCATACCAGAAGTTTGAAGTCCCTCTCAAATCGGAGCACTACTCAGCCATGCTCTGCATCCCACAGGCTGGAAACAATTTCATAACTACTTAGGAATGGACCTTCCAAACAAATGCAGTGACTTTGAAGAGAGCTGATCAGGTACTCCAGGTACTCCAAGCTAGGATTATTTAAAGTTATTTATGAGCATAATTTTAAGAATGCATTTTCCAAAGTCGAAGTGCAACTGACTAGATGGTCACATCAGCAAAAAATTTCAAATTTTTAGAGGAACATTTTTGTTGTCATTATTATTATTTCTACAGCAATGTGAAACCCCTGTCATGGAACAAGACACCATTGTGCCAGAAACACAAAACAAAAAGATGGTCTATGAATCAGAAATGCCTTACATTTAATGGAAATGTAGGGTTTGGTTTTTTTCCACATTATTGATCAGATAAGAGGTTTCTATTCTCTGGAAGGATAAAAGATTTTTGAGAGAATACCAATTTTATTATATCTTATTTAATAGTGCATACCAATTTGAAACAGCAGTACTGCCAACTTTAATATTAAAAAAAATCATGCATTGGGGCTCAAAAAGCATGAGATTGGAAAAAAAATGCATTTGRGTGTTTTATATTTGTCCTTCACTACTTTGCCTAAGGGAACATTCAAACCATAACATTAAAATTTCACAAAAAGACAAAACCTTCACATTTGAAACTGAAAGTAAACCTTTCTGATAAGGAATTTAGGATTGAGAGCAGAAATATTCAAACATACCAACATTTTAAATGAAAAAATTAATACTATTTGCCAATACCATAATCAAAAAGCCTATGTTCAATGAGTCACTTTTAACTCAAGGACAGTCTTGTTAAGTCYTTGGGTAAGATTTCCTACTTGAATAGGGAGCTTTTGCAAGGAGCAGGTCAAGGTTCATACTAAAAAAATGGGGAAGAACACCAAGGACTAAGGATGAAAACAGTATTTTGTGGTACTTGAGAGGATAGCACTCTCCTCCAATTTGCATTTATTTTTCTGTTTATTTTTAAATGGTTGGACATAACTGTCAAATGGAACATGCTGTTTAGAAAAGATATTTAAGAAGTCAAGGTGAAGGAGGCAGAGGAAGATTAGAAAAGAAGATACGGCATCTGGACAGATTCAAACCACACCTGCAAGGATAAAATGCCAGTCAGGTACCATTTTGATAAAAACAAAGGAAAGAGGCGGTATTTCTTTTTACAATCAGGTAAGTTATTGTATGGATATGGTCTCTACAAAGTAGGTAGAGACATAGCCAGTCAAGACAAAAAGCCAATATTAGTTTTCTGTGCCTCATGTCTAGGAACACAGTGGAATGTGTTTCATTATTTGCTTAAATTATCCATGAAAAACAACCTACAGTTTTTTAACATCAATGCCAAACATCCCAGAGAGAGAACACATCTTGGATATCAGCCAAAGAACCCAGTATTTTAGCCAAAAATTATCTATAGTGACCATCATCCATGTTTGAAGCTCCATTCACTGCAGTGGAGGGAGGGAGGAAGGGAAAGAGGGACAGAGGGAAGGCAAGAAAGAAGGCAGGAAGGTGGCAAAGAAGGAAAGATATTCTGAGGCCTTYTGTTATACGTAACCTCAAGACTATTTTTCTTTCTTTTTAACATGACTTTTACGAGTAAAATTATTATTTTGCAGATAAAGTTAATATTCACTAGCAATGATCTATTGCTAGAAAGGTAGAATAGAGGAGAAATTTTGACTAGTTGAAACAGCTTCAAAAACCAGTCAGCTTTTGAAATTTCCTGAGATTCTGCCCCATTCCTAAAATGTTATGATTTGACGTACAGTTCTTGTACATCAAAAAAGGGGTAAAAAGCATCATCAGATTACAGCAGGGACTTACACCAAGGATCTGTGGATGAAAATAAGGAGAGATCCAACAGCTCAATAGCAAACAAAAACAGAAGCACGCTACGATGTTTTGCTGTATGCATTGCCTGGCATTCATTCAGCTCACTGTAGCCGAAAAATAGCTGTGAGCATCTATGTTCCATTAACACTATGTTAATTATTATCATTGTCTCATCAGTAGTTTGTTTACGACAGCTCTGGGTGACAAGGACACTGAGATGCTCTGTTAAAGCCAACACCTGATGAGATTTTTATTGGCATAAGATCTTTCTTTCCCTTAGTCAGCTACATTACAAAAATCACTGTTTCATTAAATGCAAATACTATTGCCTGCCTTTGGCTTTTTATAATAACCCTGATCTGGCACTGCATTAACTCGTTTCTTCACTAAGCGAGGATAAGCTAATCTGTATCTTTTCTGAAGAAATTCATGTTACAATACTAAACCATCAAATGGACATGTTGAAGCTTGCTTAATAGATCTTTTGTTTCTGATTCTCCCATATATGAAAGATATAAAATGAAACACTATGGTCTAAGTAAAAGCAAATTACATAGGAAGGTTAGTAGGAAAAGAGAAAGGGAGCAAATGCTTAATTATTCTTCAGTTGCATTACTGAATACTTAGGCGTTCAGTTTAGATTATTAGTTTTAAGTCTTTGCTTATGAAAACAATCTGGAGCTTTTCCTACTTTCCTTCCTTAATTGTCCATTCTAACATCCCATCCAAAACAGAGTATGTTCTAGCAAGGTAAATGATCCAGAGCCGATGCATAAAGGGGACTAATGCTTTTGTTTTGCTGGATGTTTCAGTAAGTGCCATGGATTTTACTGAGACCTTTTCTACTTAACTAAAATCTATTTAAACAGACCTTAGACACACTAATTTTAGAAGGGTGATGACCACCTCACACGAGTTACTGGGCACAATACACTTCAGCATTGAGACAAATGTACTATAGTAGATATCATGAATCTATCTATTTTATCTTTAGTTTCAATCTTCCTCTTTGACAGATACAAAACATGATGGATTWAAAATAATTGGCCCTTCTTCTCCCAACTATTTTTTGAAGTTGAAAACTTGATACCTTTAGAAAAAAATTAATTCAATTAGTATCTGAGGTTGTGAATAACAACATGAACAAATACTGCTTTATTAAATTGTATTGTACTAACTACTGGGCTATTTYCATACTTCATCTTATTATCTTTCACATTTATCTAACAGTTTTTCTTCTGGCAATTTTAATTATCTTTGTTATTAAAGAGTTACACTATGTTATGCCAAACTGGGAACTGGCATAACTGTGGGAAAAACATCATGTAACTCTACTTAAGAAACAATTCTTTTATGAAATATTCCTCCAACCTCATTTTTATTTCTCATTTTCTAATGTCTGTCTTCACAGAACCATTTAGGTTGAGAAAGAACTTCAAGTTTGTTGAGTCCAGTTGTTAACCCAGCACTGCCAAGCCCACCACATGTTTTACCTACTTCCAGCGATGGTGACTCCCCCAGTTCCCTGGGCAGCCTGTTCCAGTATTTGGCATCCCTTTCCATGAAGAATTTTTTCCCAATCCAATCAAAACCTTCCCTGACACATCTTGAAGCYATTTCCTATTGTTCTTGCAATTTGAGAGAAGAAATTGACCCCAACTGTCTTACAACCTCCTTACATGTAGTTTTGAGAGCAATTAGGTTCCTTCTGAGCCTCCTTTTCTCCAGACTAAAGAATCCCATATCCCTCAGCCRCTCGTCTTAAGTGCTGTGTTCCAGATCCATCACCAACTTCTTTGCCCTTCTCTGGACATGCTCTGGCACCTCATYGTCTTTTGTGAAGCGGCCCAAAACAGCAGAGACAGCACCCAAGGTGGGGCCTCACCAGTGCTGAGCACAGGATGACAATCACTGCCCTGGTCCTGCTGGCCTCACTGTTGCTGATGCAGGCCAGGACACCATCAGCCTTCTTGGCCACCTGGGCATACTGACAGCTCATGTTCAGCTGGCAGGGATCCAAAACCCCCAGGCCTTTTCCCYCTGGGCAGCTTTTCAGCCACTTCTCCCTATTCCTGAGGCATTACATGGGGTTTTTGTGACCCAAGTGCAGGACCCAGCACCTGGCCTTGGTGAACCTCATACAATCAGCCTCAGCCCATTGATCCAGCCTGTCCAGACCCCTCTGCAGAGGCTTCCTACCCTCCAGCAGATCAACACTCCCACCCAACTTGGTGMTGTCTGCAAAGTGACTGAGGGTGCACTTGATCCCCTACTCCAGAGCACTATCATTTTGCTACATTACTAACTCGAGATGCAGTTACAGAAAGGAAAAGCCACATTGTGACTCTGGTATGAACTTCATCTTATTAGTGCCTGGCTATTAAGTGAAATCATCCTGTGTCATCATTCATCCCAACATGTATTTTCCTTCATATCTCTTGGGCTAGCATTTCAAATGTACATAATGTCAACYCAGTCTATCTGCAGCTGATAGTGTTACTTACCATCATTCAACAGTTGACCTCAACAAGTCTTTCCATAGTGGAACTGTTTGACAAGCTATGTATGAGATTAAACAATAATATTTTTGCATCACACAGTTGTTTACGTTTCTAGTGTTTATCTTTCTAATGATCATACCTGATTCACATTAAAAGAAATTCTCATATTAATTACTGAAGGAGCCTTATTTTTTGAAAATATACTGCRAATATCAGATCAGTCCTTACCATATAGTCACAAGGAGATTAGCCAGCATAAACAAAAAGATCATAAAAATAAGTTTGAAAGTACCAGAGTTTGTTTAATGCATCAGATTTTAATATGCCTTAGTCRTGGAATATCCTTTAAATGGTCATGGACCATTAGCATGGAAGTTAGTAAGAAACAGTGAATAAATAAACATATAAAGATTCAAAGTAATAATGTTCAAAATGCTAAACTTTAAAATGGTGAATAAAGATAAGGAGTAATTACATCCAAAGGGAAAAGGAAAAAAAGAGAGACATCACAATGGAGCTAAATAGATAATAGAATTCCTTGCCTTCTCCACATGCTACTTCCAGACACTGGACTTTGAGACTAACAGTACTCAGGTCAACCACTTTCAAAGCAGGAGACAGGTAAGCACCCAATTTCATATATTACTGGTTTTGCTCACATTAGTGATGTTTCAAATTTTGCCTTTTTTTTTTARTTCTAAGTGATTTGTTTATGAACCAAGTAGTTWGTCAACTAATCTAAAAGAAAATATTCCACACCATGGCCTCGAGGACTTTTGTCACAATTTTCTTGGCTTATTTATGGCTAAAATTAATTTAATTATCTAGTAGTTACTCCAGTGAATGCAAGACCACATCTAAGGAAAACRGTTCATGTAAAAATAGCCAGTGATCTCCTAAAAGAATTCACAAGTGCTTGAAATGATTTTTAACCTTTGAATCTAGAATAAAAACAAACAAGGAGAAATAATTTTTTTTCTACTGATAGCCCAGAGGATGTGCCTATGCCACCATTTGGTACATAACAAAGCTTATCACCATAAATTTTCTCAACTAGGATACAAGGCTTTGCTGTTACGAATACATATTTTTATTTAGTTTACTTTTACAAATAAAAAAGCAGATACTAACACTCTAGATTTCAATACAACATAGATTTCATACAACATGACTTCTAATGAGATAGAACTAGGAAGGAGGCAAGGAAATGAAAGAAGCAAGAAAGGTCTGAAGATGCAGTGGACCAACAACTTGGCCTAGAACTGATCAAGTTCTGSGACAGATCCTAGGACCTCCAGGCTCGCTCCGCTGATGGAGCCAGAACTTCATGGTTCACTCCCATGAATTTTCTCTCTTTGGATGGAACTGGAAAAGTATCTACTGAATCTAAACCTACACTTCTAAAAGGGRAAATTCTGCTTAGCTTTGAACTATGATTAAAGGGTACAAGTCAAATGGACAACAGAGTGAGATTTTCTGTGTGTTTTGGTATGGTTGTACTGAAAGCATACCTTTCTGTCATCCTTYAATCTATTTATTACTTACCCAGAGGACTTTCCTAGCCTTTTATGATGTCAARTTTCAGTAAGGAATGACTTTTTATGACCCTATTATAAACCCATAAAAATGAAGTTTTACAATGGAAAAACTAACAGATGTTTATTTCTAGCTTTAAAAGAAGAMGTTTTGGACTCCAGAGTGAACATTGTTTTTATTTAAAAATAGTCAGTCTTCCCAGCTATTTGGCATTTTTTCCTGGAACTCCGTATTCTGTTTCCTACAGTTTCTGCAGCTAGATCTATCACTCTTACAGCAATATTATTTGTCCAGGTACACTGCAGTCTGCCTCTCCYTCATCAATAAATTCTTCCTCTTAGCTCTTCAAAATATGTTATACATTTAAACTTGTCATTAAAAGTTGGGCTAGGAATGAAATTGGTTACAGAATTTAAAAATGAAAGATACGTATTTATATTTGAGTTTTAAATGCAAATGCAGGAATGAATGACTTAAAGCTTAAAAATTGATTTTTAAATGGGTTCTGAGAGGCAAAGAGTTTTTAAACTGTATTAACTGCTTTGCTATTTTGTGAAAAAAAAAAAAAAGAAACAGGACAAATCCATTGTTAAAAATAGGTCAATGTTTTCAATGACAATTGCATAAAATCATCTGAAGGAATACTAACCCCTCATTGCATTACTGTGTTAGTGCCCATAGAAAAAAAGATTGAGTGATCATCCAATTGTGAAATTTAGCAACATCATTAATATCTAACAAATCCAAAACTAAACAACAATTTCTACATATTACATCATTATTAATTCTTAACTAAATCTTTAATTTGGTTGAATTTGCAGGACTTTGAAAGACATATTTTCACCACAGTAAACAATAAGCTTGGGCTCTAAACAGTTATGAAGTAAACATACACAGACCAATAAAGCTGGTACTTTGCCTGTCAAATCACGTTCAAAACACATGTCTTGAATTCCGGCTATATAATGCTGAGATGTTTGGTAATAGAGGAGCACCTATAAGACTTAAAAAGACTTAAAACCCACAAAAATCCAACAGTGTAGCATATCTGTGCATACAGTACAAGGAAAATTGATGGTGTACTACAGCACAAGCCAAGCATTACTCATTTGCAGATGTATTTTAAACAGTCATTTCCTATAATCTCTCTGTATTTCCTCCCTCACTTTGCTGACTTTCTCTATAATGACTAGATTAAAAGGAATGCACTTTGTCAACAGCAAAGAAAATGGGCCTAACTCATTCTCTAGAAATGCAAAATCTTCTTACAATTTTGAAAAATCTTTTTTCCATTTTTTTTTTTTGGATACTCTGTAAAATGCCTCTATAACACAAGTCTGAAATTATCAATGTGCTTAAAACAGATTGATTAGGTCTAATCACAAATGTGAAAGTTTACACAGAAAACAATTATAGTTTTACTAYTGTACAACCCTGATGTACAGTGCCTGATCTGTCTATTCTGTTAAATTACTAGTATTCATAAGGTTTCTCAGAATGGAATCTACCCAATTCTGGTGATGCTCTCTTGAAAATTTGAAAGGTGATTCGAAACATACCATGTTGCAGGAAAGGAAGTAAACAGGGGATACTGCAAAACTACACAGAAATCTTAGTCTGATAAACAGATCCTATCCACACCTATCTACTCAAYTGTATTAAAAGAACACTATATATAGCAGTAGATAGGAGTATATGAGGAGAACAAAATATTACAGAATAGATTACATKAAGTACAACCCAAACAAACTTTTTTGATAATCACTATAATTTTCATCGGAACTTTCCTGAAAGCCATGAATATTTGAATGTTCAAGTATGAAACCGAATTGCACTCACTGCATTGGTGTATGTACTAATAATCTTTATATATATATATATATGTATATGTATATATATATGTATAATTGATATGCATTTCTGTAGATCACTTAAATATCATAAAAATAATATCACTGAAACATATTTTTCAGAGGAGCCACAAAATTTATTCAGTTTGGTTCTATCAAAGTAGTTGATGATCTGGGGCATCAAAGGATATCCTTTGATCAAAGGATAAAAGAATACAAATTCCTYATGATGACAAATGTCAAAGGAAACAAGGAATAACTTAGGAAATCACTGAAATCTTTCAGTTAGGACATTAAACATATTTAGGAGGAAAAGAGTTATGTTGTAAGATAGTGTCTTATAAAATGGTTAGTAAATTAAATTAGAACTAAACTAAATCAAATTGAGAAAATTCTATTTTATATCATAGGATGTTAGGATTATTTCTTCCTTCTCTTTCATGCAATGTTATTTCCTTTTTAATGTACCCATGGATCTACTTATTTTATAAAAGTTTTAAGTGCCCCCACATTCAGAAAGGTACTTCAGGTTAAATGCACACTATAGACAGGCTCGTGTGCCCATGTGAGAGGTTCCATAGGTATGCCTGGAACCAAAGAAGCCCCCCAAGGAACATCCAGTTCACACAGTGACATACACCCACCTAGACATAAAGGACTATTAGCACAGGCACAAATGAAGGCTTAACAAGATAAAAAAAATTTAAGAAGGAGGAAATCTTGCCATGTTTTTTATTAATCAATTATGACCCACACTAGGTGAATGATTAATTGATGAAGTTTACTCCTTCAAATGATATTAAAATCTAACAAAATTTATAGATTAACTTAAATGGCATAACACCAAATATTTCCTATAGGGGCTTTGGAAATAACCTGCATTGTGCTCTTTCCATCCAAAGGTTATCCTGASGGCATTTTTAGATGACAGTTTCTAGAAAGGAACACAAACAGCTGCATCCTAGGTTGTGCTGAGAGGAAAGGAGAGCCATCTCACTCTAATAGGTGAGATAATGGGGAGCACAGGCAATAAAATTARGAAATACTGAAAATGGTCACTCCTGAGTAGGCATGCACTACGATGGAGCTCAGTGAGAGGGACAAGTTGGGAGTCAGAGACCAGACAACATCAGGATAGATGTCATGCACGTTAAGAGAAAGAGATCTGAAGCATTAACATCCTGATTTTTTTTTCTATACAATTATCAGTTGCAATTACACATCAAAAGAAACAAATCTACCCCCAGTTGCGATGGATGAACATCTGCACTTTCCAGACGTTCTTTTCCACAGGATTTCTTTGCAATAGCACAGAACAACCAATCAGTCATTTAATGACAGCATTATAACCCATTATGTTCAAGAGTCAATTACTCTAAAACCTTACAGTTTTATCACATACAATATGTCTAAATTGGATGCAATACTTTGGATCAATCAAACTCAAAATTTAACTTGAATCTGACTGTAAAAGGCTACAAATGATTTATACTGGGGAGTGGGGACAAGGAAGAACAGTCAAAATTACCAAACACCAAATAGTTGATGAGCCCTTAAAGAATTAACTGCTTCTTTCATTGATACATGACCTGTACACAAACAAGATAATTGCAGTTTAAAGAAAGTGTCTGGCACTTTTTCCATTTGTAACAAAGCCCAGAAATCAGCAAATACTGATTGGGTAATCGTAAACACAGAGCACAGARCAGCATGTGGAACTAAGACCATATWTGAAAAGGGGATTGTCACAGCAAGGACACCGAGGGTCACAGGACATACATCTGTAGGAAATCAGTCTTTATTAGTCTGGCTCATGGAACAGTTTGTTAGTATTTTGTTAATGTATGGATGTGCAATCATTAATAATATAGAACTGTAAGTTATTTTTCAGAAATGGAATACAATATATGTTTAGTTTGCCCAAGGGATGAAGAAATGCACATCAGATGTATTATTTACAAATGTTATATTTTGCAGCATCTTGACATTTGCCTGTTTGTAAAGGCTRTAGCTGRTATATCTTGGCGGAAAATAAAAAAAAGTCTTGGGCYACTGGATACTGGAAAAGAGGCTATGCTCCATCTGATAGTCAGAACAGTTGCAAATTCATTACTGGAAAATAAGATCTTCACTTAAGAGAGCATTACTCCATCAAAATCAATAGTGTTKATTGACTGTAACAGGGGAAGTGTCAGAAACATATATCAAAACATCTTTATTATTTTCTTTTTATTTAATTTTTGTTTAATAATAATCCATATATCAAATCAGTTCCACAAATAGTTCTGTGTGTCTTTAATGGAAAAACCTGAAATTCAGTCAAATTACATGTAAGGAGGCATTTCTTAAAACATGGGCCAAAAGAYGGGCCAAAGTACAAACATTTAGGTTTTCAGCAGCAGTAGGCAGGTGCTGTAAGGAGCACCAGAGGATGGGAAAGGACACTAGGATATTGAAACAGCATGAAAGAAGTTGGGTTTATGAACACATGATCAAATACGAAAAGCCATCTGTTTCAGGCAAGTTAACAGTACAATACAAAATACATGGCAAAATATTCTACAAATTCAGAAACCACAGGTGATGTTCTATCATTAAGCTAGCTTGGATTCTAGAAAATTGAAAATGACAATATTTTAAGACATTAACTTAAATTCAGTTATGGTTCTGTTTAATAGCATTTAATAAAATCATGCTGCCTTTCTTTTGTCATGAAAAGTTTTCCACTGCCTTCACTTTTGAGCATGTCATCACTTAACAAAATAAAAAGCTTCAATAAAAGACTCTTTCAAATTTCTTCAAGAAAACTCAACTTCTACCGTAAGAGTGAAACATTTGCACAAATTCAAAGTAACAATATAGATGGAGCCTTGATTTTACTACTTTAAAAATTAAAAAGATATTTTTGAACACAGWAACCTGAGATATAAGGACATTATTTTTAAGATATGTTTATAACAAACAAAGAGGTTTCCTCTTTTATGAAAATTGTTTTGTCTCCTTGATACACTTGTAACCCTGCTCAGATGAAGAGTTGCTTCTTCTCTCTCTTTTTTAACTATGGATTTGCCATAAATCAATAAATAGATTAGATATTTGCCAGCACTCCAGATACCACTAAGTTACCTGAAGCACCACTCTTGTTCACATAATCAAGACAGTTAATAATGTAGGAAATTTTACTCTACACCAGCTGGGATTTTCTTACTGCCTTAGTCCAGGGTCTGCCTTGTGGGTTCATTTGGAATTGTTTGGATTTTTTATCTTCAGTTTTYTGTTGTGTGTTTTTTTTTAATTCCTCATATTGWGGGTATGTAGGGGCTGCTGGTGTCTTTGACCATATCTCTATTTTTTCCCTTACGCAATATGATTTTACATTTATCATTATTTTATCATTAATTTCTGGTAGCAGGTAGASAAGTATACAAGGGTTTGGGGATCTGATGATCCATGTTCATTCTGGAGTCATTTTAGTGCACCATCATCTTTGACAGCAAAAACTCCAATTTGGTGTCCCAGATGCTTACTTCAGTTCTTATCTTCACAGAGAAGAAAAACACAGGGCAAAACTTCCCTTCTAGATTTTTACCTCTACTTTCTGTACTAGAAGGTACAACTAGACTATAATGCTTAATAGTTCTTCATCTCCATCTTAAATCCCTTTGCTTAAATGCTATGTCATTCCGTGGATTGGCAATTCTAAGTCAGGAGGGTTTGAACTACTCCCTCAGGTTATTCTTTCTGTCTATTTTATTAAAAAATATGTTTTTGTTACTAGAGTAAAAAGAAATTGAAAGCTAATAGATTTGACTCTTCTATCCACAATAAACCTCTGGATGGATACTTAATGAGAATGTGTATATCTGGGATAATCAAACAAAGCAGATCCCTAACCAACATAGGTTAGTGAGACAGGAAATCCTACATTTCTTACTCAGACACAATTTCCATAAAAACAGAAATTTTTGTTATACGGTAATGTAGGCAACTCACATTCTGTGTCAAAGGTTACAAGATGCACATTCCTGCTGGCTCTSTAGGATCAACTCTCTCCTGTCACTTTCAGTATCAAAGCTCACATTGCAGCTTCAGTGGCTTCATTAGGATTCCTACTCTATGTTTTCAAGGAATTAGCTTTCTCTAGTCAAATAAGTATTAAATTCTCTTAATAATGTTAATAAATTCTGTTAATAAYATTAATGCCTATAGGAAAGATGGGCAACCCAGATGACAGATTTGTCTGACCCCAAAACAGTGCATATTGTAAATTGTCATTTAAACTAAATGGGATAAGATGGTCAGTAAGAGTATTTAAAAAACCACACTCAAAAATCAAGTCACAAAGTACCATACTTAAAAAAAAAAATAAAAGAAGGAAAAAAATAGCCCTCAAAGCAGGTCCTACAACAAAATATTCACTGCATTTACACGGCTCTTCTGTTACAGCTTAAAATTTTTGCTGATAAATACATTACAAATTTAATTCATTATATCTTCATTATATTTCAAATTCCTCTATGACTCTCTGCAAGGCATAAAGGAAGATACTGACCCCATATACAAAGCAGAGTTGTGGCATCACTACTACACACTGTGCAAATCCAAAGGGATGGTCTTGTCCCTGTGACTGCCCAGGAGTCTTTGCTTGCTTTAGCATCATCTGAAGGTGAACTGCTGTGGCATTAATTGCAATAAATATGTACTTTCTCCTGCTCTAAGAAACATTTACTCTGCATTTTAGACTGGGGATTGGGAAGGATAAAGTTGAGCCCGTGCATCTGCTGTTTGCTGAGAGCTCACTCAATGCCCCAATCCTGCTGTCCCACATAATTATTCTGTGGTGTGTGAGTGAGGTGAAAGATCGGGTATTATGCATTGCTGGTTTTCTTCTCCAGACAAGTAATTCACACCATTTCTGGAATAGTTGTCTGTTTATCTCCTACTTTGCCATGAAAACCAAAGAAATACTTTTACAACAGCATAAAATTGAAACTATATAAGACTTGAATTAAAAATTGCACTAAACAAAACTTGTCAAATTTCTTATTAGGAAATATTTTTTTATTTACCAAATGTGATTGCACATACAAGCTTTATTTAACTAGTTTATTATTTTGATTGCATATCTCCAAAATATGTTTTCAACTAACATAATTGTGTTAATTTGCATTTTGAAAGGGCACCTTTGCAAAACTGAGCATTTTATTAAGGTTATTCCTGTTGAATCAAATGAAATTCACACACAGAGTTGCAATAATTRCCTTCAATATTTAGCATTTACTAGGGAAAGAGAAAAACCAAAATGTTCAAATATTCTTACCATAATACAATTTTTAAAATTGGATATAAAATGGATTTTCATTGAAAGAAACATAAGAAGAAATTATTTCTGGTTGTCAGAAAATTCTTAAAAGCAAGATCTGAACAAACATAATGTGATAGAGACAGAACCCTTTCCTTTATTCTAGAGATAGCAACAGATCAAGTGTCTAGCTGATCAAGCAGTGGCTGTTCAACAGAAAGTTTAACAGTGCTTTGCAGAGCCCTTGCCTTGATTTTACTCACAGGTGATTTTGTACCCTTTTACTTAAATCAGTGGCCAAGCCTATATTTGTTGCATTTTTTTCCAGGAGGGCTTTTATGCAGGTGAGTACCTAAAGGCTTCCTTTGTTACAATGGAAATGCATTTAATGCATTTTTTTTTTCTTTTTCAAATTAGAAAGGCAAGGCAAACATCAAGGCAAACTGATTTTTCCCCAGTAAAATTCAGATTTTTAGATTATATAACATTAAATTACGAGAAAATAGAATAAACAATTAAAATTAAGTGGCTTTTGAACATACCCAACTGTCCTGGGGTGACAACAACTCTGAAAGACTTATGAGTGACTGCAGCCAACTAACCCACTATCCACAATCTTGTTCCCCCTGAGCTTCAGGCACTCATGAAAAGAGCAAACATCACATTGTGTGTATGATCTCTTCTTATGCCTTGTTCATACATATGCCTCTGTGTAAAAGAACCACATCACTTACTCTCCTTTTTGGGCCTCTAGACTCTACAGAACTGAGGCAGGAGAAGAATGTGGTATAGAGGGTAATACTGGTATATCTCCTCATTTGTTAGCCTCTACAAAAGAGAGAAGAGGCATGCTTAAACTAGAAATAATATTGTAGGCACTCATCCAACAATATGCAGATTAAATAATCTGTTATACACAAAAATGGAATGAAATACCCAGATTAACTGCATTGAAAGATCCCTTTGGATATATTCACAGGTGACTAGTTTAATTATGTGGAATCTCATAAATTAATTACATTATTCCAAACCTGATGAGTTGTGTCACAGTAATGCTGATATAGTCAAGATTAAAAAAATGAGGATGTAACAGCCTGCCTTGTTATCACTGTGTGTGTTGTCACAGCTTTGCAGTGAACTGTGACTGAGATGTATTAGCAGGTCAAAAGGGCAAAGCTTTTCAATTTTTAAAAATTCTAGAAAATGGATGACATTCAAATAAAAGCTTAGTCTTAGTGGGGAACCAAACAAAGTGATGTTTTTTTAAAATATATTTTTAAAGAGGGGTAAAAGCAAACAAAAAAAATTGCAGACACTGTTATTAAAATGCTCTATTTCATGCCAGGCTTCTTCTATACGTGTATTGTGTACAATTTACCGGTTAAATCCCCTATAAAGCTAACACAATGACTTGGATAAAACCAGAAAGAAAAATGCTATGTCTCTTTCTTCCTAGAGTGGCAGAGGTTGGGCCACAGGTGAGATTTCAATGAATTACATTTGTAAGTACCTATCAATTATTGATAACAGTATAGTTAGATGCATTATTTTATCTCAAATTATAGCCTTGCAATTGGGTATTCACAGGAGCTCTCTCCAGCAGCTTTATGCAAGTGTTGGCAGCTGACTGAGGTTGGACCTGACTACACCTTCTTTAAAGAAACAGATAATTAAGTATCTCCCAATCATCTGTCCTCTCCTTTTTTCTTCCCATCTCCTTTTCAAAAGGTTAACACTTGAATGCTTTAAAAATCCGAGTAATGAGAAAAAGAGTGTGACGACCTGCTAAACTTTCTAACCTTTATAACTCTCAAAGACATTTTAAGCATTTAATGTCCCACAATAATTTTGCTAATGTTCAATACTTTTCCATTTAGGAAAGCCCAGTCTGCTTGCCCCCTGTGGCAATTTGAAGACTTGGGTTGGAAATGTAATCAATAAACATTGCAATAATGAGTCAGATTAGAAATTTTCTTGCAAAGGGGGAAAGGGACAAAGCTCACTACATATTTCTGCTTCAAAAAAATCTTTCTTCAAGTTACATCCAATTTTTGCTAATGTAAATATTTCTAGCATGCATAAAAAGGATGACATATCCTTGGACAGTCGATGCCTTGGGCTGAATTCCAGGGGATATCAGTTTGGTCCTAGGCTCCCCAGAAAACCTTTATGTATCTTTACACGCCTGTTTCACTATCCTTAGGCTTCATCTGAGCTCTTATATATTCACGGACTCTAAGAGAGCAATTATAAACACACATAGAGCTAATGATGTAGATATAACTGAAATTTAAATTCTCTTCCTTAATTTTCCAATTATTCCTAGGGTCTAAAAGTACAAATTATTATTTTGAAGACAAACCCAGGCCTCTTAAGTCAACATAAAAAAAAGAGATTGGGCAGGAAATCATGCATCTGTAAGCACATCCTCTTTTAATTTAGAGTTGAAGCTGGGTACTCTATAAACCATCTACTTTCAACATGGCAATATTTCCTATGTAAGGAAGGCCAGTACACAGAGCTGTAACAGGAATTCTACATTTACTTGCACCTATAGTCCTTTTTTCAAACTGTGAAAAATTTGCCTTATATAGAGAAGCTTTCAGCCTGTGAACTGATAACAGACCATCATACATCTTCATTAACATTTCAGTTATGGCATCTTACAGGTGGCCTTGTGTTAAGAATCCATTGGAGAGGATTTGACATGGTAAACCTGCCGTCTTTAGGCTTTTTGCTTACCTATAAAAGGCAAAAGTACCAAGAGAAAAGTTTGCCATTCACCTCACCAGGCTATGGATTCTGGAAACCAAGGACAAAACACATGCTCGGAACATCCCACCTACATCACTTTTTCCTTTACCACCATGTAAAACAAAGGAATTATACCTAATAACTGCTATCCTGAAGACTTACACAGCTCTATGACTTTTTAAAAATTTAATTTTTTGGGATGCCTTATGAGCATGCCTTTTTCAACGAAAAATGTCTAGAACTGTTATGTAAAATGTTATTCAACGTAGCTATTTACCATGATGATTGTTGGGAATCATCTATTTAGAAAGGGAGAAGTAAGGTCAGTTGTTTGTAAATTGTTGGTCTCAAGGCTTATAGAGCTGATGTTGATCAACTTCTGGGTAAGAGTACTGGTTGATCATTATCATAGGATTTACTTTAATGGTAAGAAATTTTTTTTAATATCCAACAACGATAAAAAAAGGCTTAATAATATTAAAAATATATTTTATAAATCCCTTCATTATTGAGTCTACAATATTAATCTACTGCTGTTAAATCAGTCAGTATTACATCCCTTTTTGTAAATGACTGAGTATTTTTCCTTTTCTGTATGTATATTTAGCACTACAAAAAATATTCTTTTACTTCTTTCATAATGGCAATAAAAAGAACCTGATTACTTTTTACTTGTCCATAAAACATGTCCCCACAACAACCTGAAGTTGATTAGGCCAGTATATCAAATATACATATGGAACTGTGCACACAAAGTAAGGCTTACTGAAATGTATGTACAAATTAGATGATTGCAATATGTAATAATGTAACACTTTTTTCTACATTCAGTTGTTTGAAATGGAAGTGATTTCTAGCCACAACATGCTGGGTTTTTAGTGTTTAAATCAGCCCTCATTTATCAACACACCGATCATGACTGCTGTAATGAAACATCTTGGACCTTCAAAGTTTGCACCCACTGATTAAATAATAAGAAAACAGTTTTTATTCTTTAGCATAGGATTAATTTCAAGGTTGTTGCCAACAAAAACAAAACATACACTTTCCCTTCTTCCCTAGAATAAGACTTCATTGAACTATAGGAAAAAAAAAATCTTAATCTTATTAAAAGTATAGGAATTGGAACACTTAAAGACACTTTAAATGATCATAGGCTGTGCACTTTCCACCCTGGGCTTAGGCCAGGAAGTTAGTTTTAAGAAGTACTGAATACTACACCAATGCTAAGCAAAGGAAATTGGCTTCAATGTTTTAAAACATAAGGTCAGTGAATATTACACTGATTCAATGTGATAGACACAAGACCTGATTGTTTAGATGTGAATCACTCATTTCACGTTCACTGCTATTTCTCCACTGCCTTTATTGGAGTCTAGAATCACCAAAAAAATCACTCTGTGTGCACTCTTCCTCAATAGCAACTGCATTTAGTTTTGCTTAAAACAGAGAATTAATCATTGCCAGTGTATTTTTTTTTTCCCTGACAGTGCTTAAAGTTTGCAGTGAAATTAGAAAATGATTGTTAATTTACACATACAAGATAATTTTATGTGACTTAAGAAAGATTAAATGGAACAATCAGGAGTGACAGTGGAAGAAATTAAATCAGGATATGAATGAGCGCTGTTTTATACTGTAGGTGTTCCTGCAAAACCTAATGCTAATACTTAAACTCACCAGTTAATCACTTCCCATACTCTTTTTCAAATACTAACCTTTTAAAAAGTTGAATTAGCTTAAGAATAACTTGATATATTATTAGGACTCATTTAAAAAGTCCATACCAAAAAAGAATGGATCTCTTTTTAAACAGTTTTTAATTATTATGAGGCTTATATGAAGAGGAAAATATATTTTAACAAGCATCCACACAAGTGGTCTGATTATGTTATTCTAATCTGCAAACCTAATTATCACCTTCTTATGGAGTACAAGGAACAGCTTTAGAAGAAAATTAATGTATCCTATCAGTGGGACAGTTTGTCACTTTATTAAATAATCATCTTCTTCGCAAATAAAATTGTTAGAAGCTTCATTGTATTAAGGAAAAAAATAAAACCCTCACACCATTACATATTAAAATTAACTTCCCACCGTTTCTTTAATGGTCTATTAAGCCTTCACTGTGGTGGATTATGAAGTACAAATGAGGGTAGCAACTGTTTCTAAAATGGTAAGAAACAAATATATTCTATGTGCATTTTTTATTAAGGTGAGCTATTATATCTTAGCAAACATTTAAACTATTTTCACTAGTTTCCAACGTAGAAAGTGTACATTAAACCCAAAATTGATAATGTAATTTATTGTTCCTCTTTTTGATCTTCATCATGAGCAGTGGGACAAAACTAATATCTCTCTATGTCTAACTCTTTTTCTGTAAAACTGAAAATAAATATTCTATACTGCAACCCAGAAGATAAAACCAAGACGAACAATCTGAAGGGCTACCAAAGATGCCCCTGGAATAAATCTTTAGACTGACCTACGCCAAAAACATAGAAATCTTGACAGAAATACTTAATACATCATTATTTAAAATATCAATCTACCTAAGACTGAAATTTGACCTCCATATATTCAAAGAATTTCTGTGAAGTAGTTGCAGAACATCACAGCTTGTAAATATATACAGGAACCCATCTTGTAAACCAATGCAGGGTCATATTGTCTCCCCTGTATGAAGAAAGTCTATTGGGCTCACCAGTAAATAAAGACTCTTTCACTGGCCATTGCAGTAAAAAAATATAGTGCAGCATGTTACCTTTAGTTTTTCCCCTCTCAGGATTCATATTGTGACTTCCATGTAGAGCTAAACTAGATTATTTTTAGCTATTTTTGATTAGGCTGTATTATGCAGTGAAACCAAAAAAAGACCCTACACATAATGAAGCCAATTTTAATGGAATTTTCATCTAGAAAGAGCTGTTAGCTAACAGATGGAATATCAGCTTAAAGCTACATATAAAAGGATACTTAACTAACCTTTATTAATTGTCTCTGGTGAGTCAACGTACATCACCTGTAACTTAGGGGACACAGTTTCTGTACACCATATTTGCATTGAAGGCATAAATTAATAGCAACATCTCAGGCAACCGCTCTTACCTTTGCAATTCTAGCCACAGTTTTCATTGTTACCTGCTGGAGTTGTCACCCTGGCAGGAGGACAGCACAATCATCGTCCAAGTCCCTCAGATGAGCCTATACTGTTCAGGTGCTCTGCTTCCTTTAAATAAACATTCACCATTTAACGAACAGAGAAGCAAAACCCCAAGCTGCCTGGCACAAGGCAACTTGTACTTTACTTAAGCAGCACAGAGGGAGAAGGTGAGTCTTAATCAGGGGGTTACAGCTGGGACTGTCTTATTTCAAGCAAGCACTGTAGCTCTCAGTAGCAGCAACTGCAAGAGAGGCAAAGTTCTCTTTCTGTCATGAAGGAAGGTTCTTATTTTTTTCACACCAGGAAAACTACTTTCTGCTCATCACTATCTCCCAAGGATCTTTACTAGTCACATACTTTCTCCTCCTTCCAGAAAGCAGGATACTTTACTCTCATGGGCAATCTACAATTTCATAAGGTTAAGAACTATAAAGATACTGATTTTCCTTAAGTATTATCTGATTCAGTTAAAAAAGTTCACCTCCTGCGGCTTGTGGGTAAGTTATTTCCAGCCATAAAAATTGTTCAATATTCTGTGATATTATACATGGGACATCACTATTAATCTGTAAAATAAGATAATCAGTCTGAAATATTGGAGGTTACTTAATTTTAATGTACAAGACAGTACCTTAGTTAATGAAACAAGATCTGAAGTAATTTTTTTATAGCAAATTCTGTCTCTCTGCATTTTTTAGCTTACAATTGTGAAGATCAAAAGCATATCTTTGGACAAAAGGTGAAAAATATAAAAACTCAGATAGATCAGGATTTCAGTGACACAGTCTGACATTGACAGGCAACAAGTCTGTGCTTATTACCAAATCTAAATTCTTGGACAAAAGAACGAGATAATATTCAGATATGTCAGAGTGCTTTCAAAAAAACCCTGAAACCACAAAAGTAAGTAATTCTAGAAAAACTGGATAGCAGTTAGTCTGCAGTGGCATTGATACTTTGATTCATGCTTCTGAACAGAGTTCCATGAAGAAAATTCCTTCTCTATATGCTTTCCAAAGGGATTGCACCTCCAGAAGCTCTCACAGACTTCTCACTGTGCATCAAAATCTTGGCACAGAAACTGAATATATCCTTTTCCAAGCTACAGGTTTTAGTGTGCTACTAGTTCAGAGCAGTAATGGCCATAATTATGGTTTTATTACTTAAATTTGCATTGTCAAAGAGTTTTCTGGTAGAAGTGTACATCACATGCAACTTTACAACTTACTTCACAGAGAACAGAAGTGTTACAAAGAAGACAGACAATATACTATACAGGTCTCAGAAAAGACTAATACACAAAAAGCAGCGTTTAAGACTTCAAGTATAAGGTATGGCTGAAAACCACTTTCCTCTTGCTCTATCAGCTCCTCCCTTTCCCCTTTTTATTAAAACACTAAACCGTAAGCATTAAGTAGCTCTTAATTTAGCTTTATAATAAAAATGGAAATCCTTCTTAACCAAGAGTATAGTTTTGTTGAAATCTGTACCCTTGATCATTTTATAAGGTGAAGGAACAAAGTTAAGTCAAGAAAGGCAAGGAAAAAAAGGAGTCAAATCAGAAAGAGAAACAAGTCCTAAGACACCAGAGGAAGGAAAAATGAGTGTGCCTTATAGCAAGAACAAATTTCTAAGTTAAAATTTAATCTCAAAGACTTTCCTCACTAGAGACATCTAAAATACATTTTTTAAGGACTAAGAAGCTGCTATAATAGGGAACCAGGGAACACTAGTTCCTGATGTTGATCCAGTGTACTCAACCGGTGCATACATTTTATCCAATACTTCTCACATCTCCATTTTGTAATGGAGCATGCTTCCAGAATGGCAGAGCTAGTGCCAACTCAGATGGCTCTGGCAGCACAAGCAAAACAGCCATAGTGATATTGCCTTGATCTTTAGTAGTTTAAATCTACCCTAAAACATCAGGAGAACATGTGGTCTTGTGCTTCATGCAGACTTTGCAGTGCCATCCAGCTTAGAAGTTCATTGCACAGGTCAACTGTGACTGTCCATGAATCATTTTGAGAAATTGTCAGAATTGGTGAAGGTTCAGAGTAGCCCTGAGAGGCATCTTCTTTCTGTACATCTAAGCAGTTCTGTCTTTGGCAGTGTTTTCTGCGTCTAATATGTCTCTCTGACAGAGACTGTTCTGCACCATGCCTATATTCCCTCATTCTACAATTTAGGCGTCATTGCACATTGTAGGTTGTCAAGCAAACTACTCAGTCTGACCATTCATGAGAGTCCTTGGCAGTCGCATTCCCAACACCAGATACTGCCACTGCTGGGACCACAGCCCCTTCAGAGAGGGTAGATCAGTAAGTTGACAGGTACCTACTTCTCTCCATACCCTGCACACACGTGGTCAGACCAGGTTTCCTCACCAGTTCAGCTCTAGGTTTCCCACAGCAGAGACTGAGATGTCTCATTCTATAATGCAATTTATTTACAGTGCAATAACAGAGAGACAACTCAGGCTGGTTCCCCCGAGGAGGGACCCCTAACAAAGGACCCTTGGGCTTTTATACCCTCTCAATTCAAGCACATGCAAATCTCTTCTTTCTGAATCTTTGTTTACTACTGTCTACTGCTTTGTCTGGCTCCCAGCGTCCACTCACCTAGCTAGCACCACAGCTCTTCAGAGCAGTTCATGGCTTATTGTCTCCTGCTGCTGCTAGCTTATTGTAGATTTATTAAAGGACTTAGGAATCTCTCATTCTGGCATGAAAATGCTGGTGTACAACACATAAACCATGACCTTTGCAGCAGAGGTGTCCAGGTTCCAGGATACTTATTTTGCTTATGTGACTAAAGTAGTGGATAAATATTTTTAGCAATTTGAGCAATATACTAAAAACTCAGAATTTCACCAGACTTTAAATAATACAAAACTGCATCTTCACCTGGCAATCTCATGACAGAGTTAAATTCCCAACTGTTTACTTGTTATCTGAGTTTCTGCTGTAGTTAAGAACTATGGACTTCGAATTTTTGTTGTAGTCCTGCTCCTATTTTGTCGTTTAGTCACTAAACACTTTCTGAGTAAGAGAGTGTATCTGATTATTCCTTGTCAGAAGGGGGACTTGAGTCCCATCTCCCTCTGCCTGGCTGACTGCCCTATGATGCCAGTGGAAAAACAGCCCCATGGCTGCAGTCTCCTGGCTGCTGTGCAGCTCTCCTGCTGCAAGGCTTTTTTGGATAAGCCATACTTAGGTCAATCCTCTCAGGTTTCATTTGAAAAGCCTAGGAAAACTTAGCAATAAAATCTGTGTTCCCAAATCACAATCACACTACAATTCTCTGAGAAATCAAAGCAGCTAAACATATTGAAGATTTCATTCAGTGTGAATAGTCAGCTGGCCCATATCAGCAAGAAGAACATATTTCTTTGATTAACACTTTTTTCTTTCTTTGAACATCAACAAACTCTTGATAAAAACCCTAGATTGACAACTTAACACAGCCTTCAGGGCTCTACTATCAAAATCCAAAACACTTAGGAAGCTTCTGCTACTTCTGCTGTTACTATAGTTATTAATATATCACCATAACTATAAGAAAAAATCCAAGAAGAAGTTTAGCTCATAAAAAAGAAAAAAATCAATTCTGCCCTTGTTTTTTATATATCGTGAGCACAGATATGCTAACCACAGAGAAAGTTCTCCAGCTGGCCATTATACTCCCAAATCACAAAGTTACTGTTCCAAAGAGCATTTGATGCCTTTAGACATCTTCATAATTGGCTCAGAAATAGCATGCTGCAAGAAAGGTTAGCAGACCTTGCTGTCCCTCATATGGACAAATCTTTATTAAAAACAGTGTAACTGAAAGGTTCTCAAGAATCAGGAAACCATATTACTTGCAGCTGCTCCCTAAGTCTAATTTGAACCAAAAAAAAAAAGGCAAAACTAACAACTTCTTCCTCTTACTATTACATTAAAATCCTAGGTTCCTAGGTAGCTTTTACCACATCTACCTATGTCCCGTGGATTTAAATGATACTCAGGTCCTGAAGTTTAGCTCATCGGGGAAAAAATAACCAAAGTTCAATATTATTTTTTAAATTAATATTAATTTCTCAACCTAAGGAACAGTATTAATTTTTGCCATAACTAAGCTGACTTACAGGGATTGAAACTGGATTTAACTAAAAACTTTCCAATCTTAATAAATTCCTAGTAACTACCAGACAACAGTTTTTATGTACAATGATTTTCTCCTTCGCCTATTGTTGTCCATTTTATGCCATGGCAGGCAAACACAGCAGAAACATCAAGCTCATTCTCACAATCCCTGATCAGTAATGAATTCAGAATTCTGTAAGTCCTGATCTTTAAAACTTTGAGAAACAACACCAAAATGATATGTTCCTCACATGTTTCTTTGCCCATCTTGTATCCCATCTTGGCAGTTTCCCCATAAAGTAGTCCATAAAGTACTGGAAGGAGGCAGGGGTACAGTGATCCCTTAGCCAACAATCTGCAAGACGCCTTATTGATCTGGACCCTTTCACTCAAACCAGAACTAAACATTGGAAAGCACTCAAGACAGGTAACATATATACAATGTGGATTTCCTGAAGGGAAAACAGAGGGCTAATTGAGCATGAACTACTTCTGTTTCAGCAATCTGGCAAAAATTTTTAAATTCCCACAATGTCTCTGTGTGACAAAGGGAAGAGTTAAGAGTAGGATCTTAGTGTCAATGTCAACAGTGAGAGAGAAAATGACCATCCATTAATATTCTGCCTCAGAAGCAGCTGTAGATCAATAGTTGCCAATCGTTCAGCAATAGAATTGTAAGAGAAGCCAGACAGGTATTCCTTCAGTGCCCTGACAGCACACAGAAATATCCTGAAATGAGTAAGTCTGTCCTAGGAATGGCAAGAACAGAAGAAATTGCATTATTTTGTTTCAAAGGCATAAATGACCAAAATAGTATTCCCCAAAACACATGAGAACTTCTCTTAGGAAGTCTATGAAGTATCATGAGGGAAAGACAGACAATAGAACTTAAAACCACTTTTATCTCTTGATATACTTGGCTTCAACAGCAGTAGTGTCAAAAATCAGAAAAAGCAACAGCCATTCCCTTTAAATCACCAAATCAGCAATACATTTTCCCAGGTGTTTTTTGGTTTGTGCTTTTTTCTAAAAATGTGTTTAAAAATTTGTTTCACAAAGACACACATACATAGACAAAGATCTTGAAAAAAAATATTTTGGCTATCATTACATAACCAAAAAATATAAAAAAAGAAATGCAAACATGAAAGAATAGAAAATATAAGTTTGGTTATATCAATGCTAAAGATGTCTTCAATATTAAGACAAATACCTCTCAATTTTGATTATATAATTGAGTCATTATCAGGGGAAATAAAAAGAAGCAGTAGTTGGTATTATTTTACAAAACCAAACTCCAAAATGATTCTGAAGGCAATGATAGCAACAATAAAGTTACAACAAAGGTACTATTGTACAGTTGTATCTATCATTCAATTTTCATAGAAATGCATTACATGAATTGCTCTATGATATATAAAACAAATATTTTCAAAATATTTTCTTTGAAAAAATATATCCTATATTAATAAAATGGAGATATAAATCAGAAGAGAATAAGAACCTTAACTGAGAGAGATCTACTTGACTGACCTTATTTTCCAAGACACACAAATTATATTTTACTTCATATTATAAACTGGAAATACCTCTAGCTTTGCACATTTCTTAGAAAGGGCTATGCAAGCTATCAGTATCAATAAAAATAATGCACTTGGAACCAGATCAGAAAACAGTCAGATTACTTAAATGAAAACACATAGGCATGGGCCACGAAAACTACATTCAAATGGGATAAAGAGAGTAATGGAAAATGTTCTCTGAAGTGACGGAGATGTTGACAGAGGTTCTTTATTTGATGCATTAAGTACTTAAAATCATTTCAGTTATACAATCAATGAAGATAAGAACTTTGGTTACTTAATCAGGAACTGACATATTGTTTGAAAGCATTACTTTTAAGGTAATTAAAAAATGAATTTTGAACAGTAGTACTAAGAGGGTTAGGAGGACTGGGTAAATTACTCAAAATTTTCTTTCCAATTACTTAAGTTTATCTAATATGATACAAACCAACTAGCAATTGCAGAGTGTAGAGTTGAAACCTGAAGTATATTAGTCACAAGATGCAGGATCTGAAGCAAATCTAGGACCCAATTTCTTGTGAGTTAAAGAACAAGAGAAGTAAAAGCACATGCTGTATATTGTATCAGTCTGTGGTGAACTAAAGGAGTATTTGGGTTCTCCTCATTATCTACAGGAACTGTAGTAGGGGCTTAATTACTAGAATTAAAGGATTAAAAAAAGCACCATAAAGCACCCACAGTTCAATCTAAAGGTTTTCATTTTTCTGATTAAATTTTAATTTCTTTGTACTAAAGAGTAATGTGTTTATGTTTAATMAATAGGGAGTGTAAAAATTATCCCTTAACAATTCATTTCATTGCTTTTAATGGATTGGATATTGTCAATCATATTATATGTAAGTGCATTGTGGCCACTTAGCAATCTTGACTGGATTTTGAAAGAAGGTTTTGGTGGGTTTGTGACATATATTAGAAAGGGCTGCTGCTTAACTGTTTATAAAACCCAGCATCTGTTGTAAACATGAATTACAGCGACATCAAACTTATGTAAAGATTAGCCATTTACTTCTGAGATTTGAAAATTAATTCATTCAAAATGAAGCTTGAAGCTGCAAATCCATGTTAGTGTTCATTAGTTCTGATTATAAGCCCTCTCAAAAAAAAMCCAAAACCAGCAGTATTTAATAAAATCCAATTTTACTACAAACTACTTTATTTAGCGTGAAAAAACAAGGAAAATAACCTTATTGATTGGTATAGAATTACTTGACCATACTTCATCAACACTGAACAAACTGCAAGCAGTAGCTTAGCAGTTTTGTTACAGTTTTTGCATATCTACTATAGACTCCTCTCACATTTGAATTTACAATTTAAGGAAGTTAGAAATATTTTTCTACCATTGTGTTTTTCACTGTTATTTCAAATGGCGTGACTATACTGTGGAAGAGACCAAGAATTAATTCCTACAGTTACATTTGCCTTTAAGACATTGTAATAAAAGGCAATCACTTTAATTAATTAAGGAATGTGTAAAACATCCACTAGGCACTTCAATACATAGAAAAGGTTCAGTGACCTGCACTCAGTAAGGAAACATCATCTGCAATAAATTTCTTAACCAGCCTGATGCAAGTTGAAGAAAATTAGATTTTATTGACCTTGGACTGTAGTATATGTATAGACATTTTGTGAATCAACAGTTTGTTACTTCCACAATGCATGTTGGGCCAATCCCTCTGTATGATTCTGCTCCATAAACAGTCCTGTCTCCTAAAAATGCTATGATTTTAACCCTTTAACATTAACCCCGATAAACTTAACAATTTCTAAAGAAACTGTTTTTTAAAAAGCTGGGTATCACTACCTATTTCATAAATATATAACTTTCTTTAAAGAAAAAAAAAAACACAACATTCCCATATCTTGTAAGAGTATATATGCCAGACATCTGTTTTTAAAGGTGCAGAATGGCGATCCCCTCAAACAGAAGTGCCTGACAAAGCCTGAACCCAGTTTAGTCCTGCAGTAGTGAATTTGATAGCTGCAGACCCTGAGAACACAAAAATTAATTCATTGSTCTGCTTATGGTCTGATACAGCACAGTGCTTTCAGAGATGTACTTTGAAATCCCAGGGGATGCCTAGGACATAGGGATTCCTGCTTAACATACATTTTATACATCACACTGCTTCTAGTCATTATAAGTCTGAACCTAAAGTTCCCCAATACCACGAGCCTCCCAGACAGCTGCCATAGAAAAATGTTTAACAGCGTAAGAAGTCTCTCAAGCAGAGGGCCTTAGCCCATTAGAACTTTCTAGAGAAATGATAAAAACATGAAATCTTGTATCAGAGAGAGGTGCAGATACCACATAAGCAAACTTCTGTGATTTTGCTTTGTAGACAGCAGACATAGACAGGCTACACCAGCTTAATGCTCCAATTGTCTTCCTTTGTCCCAACTCAAGCACACATTACATGTTTCTGGTATTATTACTAAAGGTGGGCTACTACATGTTTGAAGACTGACAAAAGAACAAGCCAGTTGTTTTTTTTATTTCTTTCTCTCTTATAAGCATTATAAGCAAGAGCTAGGCAGAGTATGTTGTCTAACTATGAGACATCTCTCGCCTGTGGGAAAATACTTTGTGCTCTATTGCAAATATTTTCACCTTGCTTTGCTTCTTCTGATGACTACAATTGCAGTAATGCTGCCTGAGTTCAGAGGTACTGTTCCCTGGAGCCTTATCTTTTTTTGAAAAGGAACCCGTGGGCTCAATGGGACAGGTAACAGATGTCTGCAATCTGGTCTCTCCATGGGGCCAAGGACTTCTTTCTAAACACTTTCATATCAGTCACAACCAGGAAGGGGGGAGACGTTGAAGGAGAGGCTGAAATGTCTGCAATTAAAGTTAGGAACTTTGTGTTGATGCTTAGTATATTCACTGAAAAGACGTGGTTGTTATTCAATCCAAGAGATTCCACCACCCAAACTGAAAAACTGGAAGAATAATGAAAATATCAAAACAGTTTTGTTCTATCCAAAATGAAACACTTTGACTGCTTGATTCTAAGCTAAAATAAGTCAACTTAGAACAAAGCTGAGTACAATTGAGAGTAGACCATTTAATTTACCCTAATTTACCCCATCATAAGTGATTTTGCTCTTTCTTTAAATGGATTTTTTTCACTTTCAGTCACATAACTTGAACTCCAATTCCGGTACTCAAGTGGAATAATTCTGTTCTGGTTTTTTTTGCTGCCAGGAAGGACTAGACATCCCTTAGAATAAAGCCTTTGAATACAGTAACAGTGTAGGCATGACAGGATTTTCTTTTTTTTTTTTTTTTTTTTGTAACTAAAGATATGATGCTATAACTACATTGTATAGTGCAGTACCCAAGTCAAGACACCCAGAATAATGCTAAAGATTCAATGATCTGCCATTTCTCCTACCTTTTCTTACTGTGGCCTTTCCTTATTCTCCTGGAGAACACTTGCACAAGATAAATCAGTATTTTCTTCTACTTTAAACTTATAAATCTAGAGATTAAATGTATAGGTATCAGCACAAAAGAAAAGCAGAATTAAACAAGTTGAAAGGGAATCTCAAAAGTATATTGTCAGGAATATGATATAAATGAAGTTATTAGGAACTTTTCTGCTTTAGGTTTTCTTCATAGAAGATGGAAATTGATATTAGGAAACTTCAAAGACAATGTACTTAAGACTGTAAACATAATTTATAAATCCTACTTTAGTTTACTGTGACTAAGAAATATCTTTTATGCTATGGGATGCCAAATTATCAAATTATTGCACCTAATTGAACTGAGTATGATTTTAGAAAAGCTAACATCAACCTGAATTATTTTTTTGTTGRAAGTATTCTTTGTTTCTTTGTGTATGTTCCAGTCACATAACTCATACATCTGTTATTCCCAGCATTGAGCCTATGATGTTTACACAGATCTCCCTGTAGGGCATTTTGGCCTAACTGAATCATTATTTCAACAGAATGTCCTAGTTTAACGATACTTTTACTTGAAATACTGCCCTTTGCAAGTTTTATCCCCACTGGCACTAACTCAGCCCTTCCACACTTACATTGGAAAGTCTGACTCTACTCTTAAGCAGAAGATGCTGGGAAGGAAACTGATTTCTCCAGCACAAGGTTGTGAGCACTTCAGACCTGTAGAGAGGGTAATGTGACAGATTTTGGGGCTTATGAGCCCTATAAACAGTTTATAAGGTTTATAGATCTTAATGCAATGTCAGTCCTGGTTTCTGATAAAGTGTGCTAACGATCAAAATATATAACTAAAATATCATATTACGATCCATTATTTTGATAGAGCTCAGGATGCTACTATTCTGTTCTCATTTCCATTCTATACTATTTGACCAGCACCAGAATTCTTTTCTTCTGGACCTGGGTTTAAGAACAAGTAATATGTATTTAAAAATCACTGGTAGACATTTACGCTGAACCTTATTTGGAAAACTATATGGAGCCATTCCATATAACAACTTACAAGTATAACAGTTTCAAGATATTAAGGCATGTATAAACTAATTTTTCATTGAAAATTAAGCTTCTGAAAACAAAAGATCCTTTTTACAAAGGAACTTGATCTAAATTTCTTAAGAATCTCAAATAACCAAGTGCTTCATTATAAAGGAAACAACTGATAATGTGGATTTATAGTGCAGGAATATTTTACATACTTAAACTTAGATTTTCCAAAGACTTTTGTCTTACTATCTCTAGGCAATTTAGAAATCTAGAAAATAAATGTATTACTTTTTATTTTTAAAAAGTCAGTAATACTAAGTGCTGGTGTCCAAAATCTGTGAACACTGCAGAATTTCAGAATATGACACAGTTCAGAAGAGCTAGTGATCTAGCTCCAAAGAATGCCACAATATTGGCTAGTAGTAATTAAAAAGAGGCCTTCTAAGTATGGGAATATTCTCCCATCTTCATTTTGAGAAGATAAACAAGTAGAAGAAGACTTTGCTTCTACATAAGTAGAATGTGTCAGGAGTTTTCCTATTAGTTCTCATATTTACACATAAACCTTCGGATCAGAGTGGCAAGGAATATCTTTGGGAATTTGAGGATCATTAATAGGATTAAATGTGAAAGATTCCCTAACTCCAAACTTTACCTAACTTACTTCACTGAAGCAAATACAACACCTGTGTATTTCAAAAGACTTCTGCACACAATATAAACTTAAAGTTTCTCTTCAGTAAGGAAAATTTTTGCCTGTTTGTTATTCAGAGGAGAACCTCAGTGGAAGGACCTGCTCTGAATGATAGCTGTGAAAGTTAAAACGCTGGAAATTTAGGCAAGAGGAAACTAACATAAAAGCAAAAAAGAATTATTTTTTTTAAATCACAAGAGATATGCTCATGTGACAGTGTAGGATTTTCAAATGAGTAATGTAGGGTTTTCAAAGGAGCAGGTGCTGTTAACTATGGAGTCCACTATGAATCAGACTTGAGTTGGACTTGCTGAGCCTAAATAATTTAGATTGCATAGAAAATTCTACATTCTGGCGAATTAAGATTTGAATCTTAGCAGACAACTAAGAAAAGGGGTTTCTTTTCATACCCTCCAGGAAAATGCTGCTGCAACATGTTATCCACTTATTTCGACACGCAAATAAGTGGTAATGAAAAAAGCATTTGTGAACGAACATCATCTCTATTGAACAAACATAGAAAACCCCCTTTTGTTCCTCATTATACAAAAGAAAACACATTTTAAAATATCAGTTTCTATTATACTTTGTTCAAGTCTTGACACTGTTTTTTAGAAAGGCACAACCTTTCTGAACAATTTTTATGTATCTAGAGAATCTTTGCTTTTTTCAAGCCCTTTCAATATCTCAGTACCAAAGTATGTAGGGACTGGGACTATATATTTTTGTAACTAATTTCCTTAAGATAATGTTAGAAATATCAGGTTCCTTAAAATATAGATGAATTTCAAGGTGAGTCTGCTAGCAGATGTTATTAATGGCATATGATTTATTGTGATGTGAAATCTGATCTGAAACTCATGTTATTAGCTGGGCTTTTTATAAATTATAATTGCCAACTGCTGAAAATATGCAGAAAGACCACTGATAAACTAGCCTAATCTTCAGGGCCTAGAATATCATCATTCGCTAAAAGTCCAATATCTCTAGTCCTGCTGGGAGGGTACAGTACATTGGGATGCATAGATTAGGCTTGACTTCAGATCTTATCATAGTGTAATTTTTTTCAGAATGAGAACCACCAGAGCAAGGAAAAGGAGGTTATAGAAAACAAATATGTACTACTACGTGACTTAAAAAGAAACAGACACTTAGGTTCACAGTATATTATTGTACAGATGCTAAGCAAATTGAGTATTTGCAAAAAAGAGACCCACATTCTCACTATTAGGTATAAAATATATACTTTTAACAAAAAAATAGTAAGCAAGATAATTTTCAAACATATTTAAACATCATTCTGTACAGCTCTTAGATGAGAAAACAAACAGCACATTTTATCATCCTAAGGTCTACAAAGATTTGCATCTACAGGAGACTTTCCAGGTCACCCTCATGGAAAACTAAACACTCCATGGTTAGGTTCACAGTGACAAAACATTTGTTTTAATAATTATTTCTAGACATTCTCTGTTTATTCCAAATAATATTGTATCTTACTTTTCTCTCCCCATGTGTCTTTAAATGTTAATTAAAGTTTCTGAAATGTTGCTTTTACCCACCACAACTTACTTGCTAAATTACCTAAATAAGAAGAAATAAACATAAACATTGCATTATGAATGTTATCTACTCAACAAACCAAATATTGAATTTACAGTAAACGTAATGCATTTTTAATCTCCAGAACAGTTCTGCAACAGCACTAAAGATTCAGAGAGCAACACAAGAAACAGATGCAAAGTCTCATTCCTGACTTTTTTTTATAGAAGCAAGTTGTTTAGTGATAAAAGCAGTTCTGTGTAAAATGGCATTCACTTGCCCTTACTAAGAGCATACATAGAAGAGCCCCCTGTCAATGTACCAGTGCRAGTGTGGGAATGAAACATAAGGATCACCATCTGCAGCTGTCTAAGAAGTGTTCTTCAGTGCCTAATGGCAGTGTCAGCTCAGGGACCCTCAGAAACACAACGTTTCATCTTGTCCATGCTAGCCTTACAAGACAAACACTTCACCTGTGAGAAGAGTTTATTTATAATGCTATTCATTTCAGTTGAAATACCAGATATCAAAAAGTTACACTACAAGTAGTCTGGAAGCATATGATTAACATAAAATGAACCAATTTCCTCACTTTCATAAGAATCAATATTTTAAAAGAAGTGCGAAACTTAACCCCTCAAAGAACAAAATATTTTTATATGCATATATTTTTAGATTCTTACCTACTGTTGAACTTCTCTGGATGTTTTTCCCTCATGATATGGAATCTGTGGGCAATTGAAGCATCCTAACACGACAAAAAAAAAAAAGCACCATAAATCCTTTGGAAAATTGCAAAACAGAAGACCCAACCTGTACACAATGCACACAGTTTGTGAGGTGTTTTGTGAACTGTCATTTTCATTAACAGCAATGTTCTTATCACTTAGAAAGCTTACAGGTACATTGTTCCCAGAATGGGATGTATCTGAACTTAATAATTTATTATTCTTGTTGCAGTCTCCATTACTTCTTTTTACAAATCAGACATGATAGTTTTGCGTAGTGAAAGTGTCTTCAAATTTTATACAGCAAATAATATCCAGATATGGTAAAGGTTTACTGTAAGACCACTGAAACAGTTGTCTTCCAAAAAGACCAAATAAACTATTTGAAATCCATTTCTTTATTAAAATTGAGTGACAGATTCACCAAAGTTACTTTACATGCTATGCAAGTTGATATTTCACACGGAATTCAACAGCTTTCTCTAAAACTGGGTAGCAAATAGGAATAATTGCTAGAAGACTCTCCATTTGCTGTATGTCAGGATGTGAAATCATGCAGGGAAATACTGCTCAATATAAAAAAGATATTTTTAAATTAAATATTTTTATCAACATTTTAAAATTAACTAAATTATGCTAATAATATAATAAAATAACATGTATGCAAAATGAAATATTTCATAGCCATATGAAATATTTATATGTGTATAACATTTAGAAGAGGATCAATCCATTGTGCTGGTGGGAGTTGTTGAAAATAGAATACTTGGAACTGATGCACTAGATTGGTTTTCAAAGGATTTTATATCTCCTTTGTAGGTATGAAGAGAATTTTTTCATCAATTCAGATCATGTGATTTTTATTTCTCATACTAATTATTAAAACTTTACAAACTGGGAATTAATCATTAATTTTTCAATGTTTGTATTAAATAAATTGTGAGAGTATGAAATCTACCAATTCTTGAGTCTTGCAGCAGATAGTAAACACAAAGAAATCCATTTGGATCATGTATTTGTAGTTATGTCTTTAAATTCTGGATGCATATGAATATAAATATAAGAGTTAGTCCAGTTAGTAAGAAATTTCAAAGAATTCCAGTTCCATGCAAATAACATTTGAGAAAAACTACAAATAAAACTGTCATTATAACCAACTATCATCCATATATTAACTTCCCCACCTATTATTTACCAATTTAAAAGATTACGGAACTATGAAGACTAAAAATTTGAGAGAAATACTAAATTCAATATAACCCTATATCTAGCAACATTTTAAATTATTTTCAAACAATGGGAATTAGAACTTGGAGGAAAAGCCCCTAAAATTCAATACTTACATTATTTACTAACGATTCCAAACATGACGAAAACTTTTGTTCAAAATAATTTTTATTTAAACATATCAATGTTAATCTAATTCACAAATAAGCAAACATTTAATGCAGATATAAAGGTATCCACTAATATAAACCATGGCTTCAACATTTTGTGTTTTAAAAAGTTTTGGTTTTACTAGAATCTTAAGCAGGGCACGCACCAGAGAAGTGACTGGTCCAACCTTCAATGTTTGGTTTACTAACTTATGGGTGCTTTGAAAAGATAAATGTCAAACTTTAATACCATTAAATTCAAAGGCAAAATTGTTCAGATAGATTGACAACATATAAATAAACTTTTACAATTATGAATAAAAGCAATGCATTCATAAAATTTTACACACACTATCTACTTAAGGGTGTAACACAATATAGAATTTTTAGGCAGAACTTGTGACCATTGATCAAATAAGATTAGTTAGAAGCAACATTAATGCATTGACTCCATCAAGGYACTCAATTTTTTTTATGAAATTGTTATGTGGTTTCTAAAGACGTCCACAGTTTGCTGCTTTATGCACATTGCATAATTATTAATGTATTTTTCTATCATATTTAAGAAGGGAATTGTCATTCAACATTTCACAGTTCTGCAAGGAAATGACAGCAAAATTCACTTGATGCAAGTGAATGGTGTTAGTCAACAAATGCCTTATTGTTCTGTCCTGTTATCCAAACTGTCATCTGAAACTTTCAGTGCTGTATTCTCAAACTGCACTCATTTTTAATTTAAATTTATTTTTATCTGCAATTTTATAAGGCAAATATCCACAAGTATCCAGGTGATCCCACAGTTCTTGGAGGCGGATGAAATAAAGCTGGCAGTAAACCCTGAGACAGCACACTTCTAAATAATGGCTGCTAGCTGAACTAAAATAATAACTCTGTTAACTTTAGAAAGACCCATCATTCATACTTTATCCCGCATTAGATGCGCCAGCATTAGAAAAGTATATTTGTTAGCTAGTTTCATATGAAAAAGAAATGAAAGGACTATTGTAGTTAACTGTTCATTTTCTACACCCTGAAGCATAAGACAGACCAAGGCAAAATGAATAAAGGAGTAGAAGCATTTTTGAGAGAAACTAGGAAACACTAATCAAGAACTAACTGTCTAATGAATGAAATGAAAAGGCTAATGTGCTTACTCACGCAGAACAAACGCAAGGCACAAACAAGCTAGGGATCAATGCCCACTGCAGATGGCAAACAGGCAGTTGTTTCCATGCAAGGTTGATTTGATCAAAATTTTCCCCTCCCTGAACACTGTCTGACTCCAAAATGAATCAACTGACTTAGTGAACAGAGAGGTAAAAAAAGGAATACACCCAGCTAATTTTGACAGGCAAAGCAGAAGACAGGAACACAACAGGTCAATTTCACTAAAAAAATTGTTGAAGAGCTACTTTTATTGATGGACACTATAAACCAGAAAAGTAACTACACACAGATAAGCTCAAATGTAGGGGAGCTGCTGTGGCTTCCTTCAGATTATACTGCCCAACTGTTCTTTCAAATCCAAAGTAGAGTCCTTAGATAACGCAGCTCCAAGGATCTGTTCTCAATCCTAACTCCCCACTATAAAAACCAGCCCGTGCTGGCTCTGCATTAGGACAACAAACCTCTGCTTTAGGGGAAAAAAAGGTAAGAGAGGAAAAAAACTAAACCAAAACAAACAAAAACCACGACCCAAGAAACTACATTGACTTTTCTGTTTTTCAGGTGTCTGTATTCTCGTACTTGTTAAGACAGTACCACATTGACTGGTGTAAGTAAATTAAAAACAATGGGAAGAATTGAAAGTAACAGGAACTTGATAGTGAGTAGGAATGTAAGTACTGTCTCCTAAGAGCTGCTAGAATTAGCAGATACCATCCCTGAATCTTGAGGAACAACCATTAGAAGTTTCCTGGCTGAGGAGAGCAAAGAGTCCTTAGTTGTGAGATTTTGGCTACATTTGTAACACAACTGATTTTAGCAGACTTCATTCATCCATTTCAAGTAGGGGGAACCAGCCCAAATTGTTTATACACACAATTGTTGTTGGACCAATGGAGAAATGATTTATTTTTTGTGTCAAAATCTATACTAAAATCACCTAATTAACTATACAGAAACAGAGTAATGGTATGGTAAACCAAGTATAGTTTCCAAAATATGCTGACCTTTCCTGGTATCTGATATTGCGAATGGCCAGAAATATATGAGAAATTATTTTTGTATTTTACTCTAAAACTGATATGAAAAAGAAAACCCAGGATTCAGTAAAGCAAACTCACATGCTTCATGATATTACCTAGCAAAGAGAATAGGATTTTTAAAGAACAATCATTTGACAGTCAGATACTGGTATATAATTTATATAATCTCTCAGATTTACATTTTAATTGTTATTAGTAAACTGATTTGCATTCTGGCCGGAAATACAATTTTCCAGCATTACTATATCTGAATCTAAATATTTTCCAGTTTTATAAGGAACACACCATAAGTAAATGCAACACACCCAAAAATGGAAAAAATTTTTTTATTAATAATAATAATCTGAAGAGAAACAATATTGTCAAGCCTTTTGCAAGAAGAAAGGAGGAGTAAGGTCTTATGGCATAACTTTAAAATGAAACGACTTCCTTTCCCTTCACCCACATTTCAGTCACAGAGCTCATTTTATACCTCTAATTACAATATTTTTCACCAAACCATCCAAGAATTAGGATTTTTTTTCCAGGAGCAGTTTTGCATCAGAATCAATCTTGGGCACAAAGTAATGCTGAACACAGAGCATCTACAGCAGAACTAAGCAGCCAATTAGGTAATTTTGTGTTTCTGTGACTATTATATGAATACTTGAGTTGCACAGTACTATTCTAAAATTCTGCATTTCTTTTTTAATATATACAATATTTTTAGTCATTCAAATGTCACATGACAATAGCCTACATGATAATTTTTCTTAACTAAATTCATAGTACCAATCAAATCTGAAAGAAATTGCCACATTGTGTGCACTTTTATATGTCTTTCTTGTTTAGATGGTTTCCTACTACTGTAGCATTTAGAAACGAGATGAAAGAATGGGTATTTGAAGAACAGGAAATGCAGTTTATCTCAGTTTAAATTCTACAAAAGTGAACAGACTCTTAAAAAAATGTATCTTTACATCACACAAGTATTCAACCAGGACATTTATGTGATGAACACGCAGACATATACACACATATGCACCCTTACATTTGAACTGTTCAGGCTCTGAAGCAGCTGGGCTATCCTTATACCTCACTCAGGTTTGTTTTAAATCCTGACAGTGAAGATAAGATAGAGAACAGACAGAGCATATCTGAATCTACTCGTAGGAAATGGAAAAAATATTTTAATTGAACTAGGACATTTCTCAAAGTGACCTGCCAAGAAGAAAAGAAGCTTAAGTTGCTACACCTCTTTAATACCTTATGATTGACTTACACACATATATATTCATCTTTTTAATGGGTATTAGCATTACCGGAAAGCAATCTGAAGCAGTCTTTTCAGAGGAGTAACCTTATACATTGTGAATAACCTTATAGAAAGATTAATGCATTTAATATATGTCTGTCTATAAGTTTGCTGTGATTAAAATTTCCATTAAATAATAATTTTTATGCTGCTGAACAAACAAATGACCAGTGTGCATCTTCTTTGGATACAAATGGACTGATTATTTTTTTTTCCTAAGATGCTTCTTTAATTAAGGCTTAATGGATCCACAAGGCTAGGAAGCTTAAGGGATAATTCAGCAACCTGTAATCTTTGGATCAGAATGCAAATCTAACCCGAAGAACCAGTTAGCTCACATCAGTTATTAATAAGGTATAGTACAGATGCACAAAAAATATCATTGAAGATAGATGAAGAAAGTTTGCTGTGGTGGCTTAAAATTAATTTCTAGATAACTATTTACTAAAAATTATTTTCTAGATAAACAAACATCCTCACAATTCTGCATTCTACTTTCTGTACACATATATAAAATACAAAAAACAGAGGTATACCCTTCATTTTAGTATTTCCCACCCCATAATAAAAATCTCAGATAAAAAAATCATATTGAACCACTGAATGACCAAGTCTAGAAAAAGGCAGTCAAGAAGCTTAAAGTTCTGCCTTGTTTGAATCAAGCTGTCAGTTCACACTTGACTCCCAGGTTTTAGACTAAATTACATAAATTAACCTGAAAAGGAAAAGGGATTTAAAAAAAACCTTCATTAATACATTAGTTTTTGRTGAAAAATTAGTTACTATAATTGTATTTCTACTGATATTTTGGGCCTGTATAGATGAGAAAGATGGTAGTTTGAAAACATCAGAGCAAGGAGAGATTACAAGTACTTCTTAAAACAGCTTTACTAAAGGATACTGGTAATTCACTTTTTAAGAAAAAAACCTGAGAACAAAAATCTGAGAAATTTGTGTTCCTGGCTTTTCAAAAAGAACACAGAAACTGTGAAGATAATGCTATTTACWTTGTCTGTGATATACTCTAATGGTCAAGTTTAAACATATTTCAGCAGTACATGTATTGCTAAGTCAAGTGACAGTTCACACCATAAATACTCATTTAAACAGGCAGTATCTCAAAATCCAAGACAGAACATCAGAACCAGAGTATTTATAAATGATAGACAAAAGAACAGAGGATGGTCTATCTGGAAATAGTAACAAAAAATTTGAAACAGGCCTACAAAGGTAAGCATATTTCATCTTTTCATTTAAAGTCAGAATTCTGTTAAGTTTCTGATGGTTCTACATAGACCCAAAATGGAATTTTCCATTTTGCCAAAAAACCCCGGTGTTTGTGCAAAAAAACTCAGCCACTCTTATGTTCTGCCTGTGCATAACTCTATAAATTGTGGGCATGTACAGCCATTGATGCCTTTAGCATTTACTATCGATCAGTTTACATGGGGTGACCACACGTTCCAGCTGTGCAGGGACCAGCCCTGTAAAAAAACCCTCTGTACCAGTATCTCAGGGACTTTCTTTGAGGAGCTATTTTGAGTTTTAGAAACTGACAATACATTCCTTTGTACCTATATTTTTAAGTCATTAATCAAGTGCTAGACTGGGAGACAAGACAAGCTATTACCTGACCAGATGTGTCATGTTCCCCACGACTCAATGCAATGCAGAGGACATGTACCCTGTAAGATGATCTCTGCTGAGGATATACTGTGCTACATCTTCCCTTCTTTATATTTGGGCACCCTAAATTTACCGTAACTAGAGAAGAGTCCTTCTAGGTCCATGCTAAGTGTTTATGTGGTCACTAAAAAGAGAAGGAGAAAAGTGATCACATGGCAATAAGCCAACAATGCCATATAGACAGTGTATTAAGTATCTTGTATATTAAAAAGATCTCTGTGGTAAGCCTTTAGTAGCATTTCTGATAACTGCTGATCGAGAACTATGTTGAAATAGCCCCAAATTATCCTGCAAAATGAGTTCGAGCAGAACACAATCAAGGACATAGCTTAGACTGAAAGTCAATACAGGCAACACTAGGCAATGCAATTGGTCCTTACTTTAGATGCTCTTCAGAGAAACATAGAAATGGCTCACAGGTGTCTTCAATAAAAAGCACAGAAACAAAGTTTACATTAAAAGCCCATCTAGCTTGAAATGAACACAGACTTTCATGCCCAGCACTTCTGCAGTTCTTAGGAGAGAAAAGTGAATAATTAGCTCAATTACTAAGGGTTTTTTGATGAAATACTAATTAGCATCATCATATTAAAACTTAGAGAAAAAAGAAAATTTGGGATAAAGAATAACTGCTTGTGTAGTGTCTTGAAAAATTATACTCTAATACAATTTTTCAAACATTCTCATAATTTAAAAAACCCAAACCACCCCCCAAAATCTCCCCAAAACCCCCAAACAAAAATAAATCCCTTTGAGTATTTTTATTCTGAACACTGATTATGTTTGCATTAGAGTAGTATCCCCAGGGGCTGAATGTAGGCCCTTAACTTCGGTGCCTAAACTGTCAGGGTGATTTCCCTATCCTGCCAGTATGCTTAAGAGTTAGAAGAAAGCCCTTTGGAAAGACTCCAAAAAGGCATGTGGACATCTTTCTGCTCTGAACTATTATTTCAAGATCTTTCGTTATTAATCACACATGAAACTGAGCACATCTAGCTTCTCACATTTAAGAAGGTATGCCTGAAATGCAACAGTTTGAGCAGTCCTCTGAAATCCTCGATGGGGTTCAAGCCAAAGCTTGCATCACCACCCATTTTATACACTCATTTGCTTGATAGGGATCAAATAATAAATGTTCACCTGACTTCTCCCTAGCAACTTCCCATAACTTGTTAGTCAAAGCCTTGGCAACAGAGTCATATAATTTTAATACATATTTATGCTATTCATTTGTTTCCATAGCAGGTATTTATTTTTATAAGAAATATGCAAACCACTAAAACATCTCCCATTGATTTACACTCTGAAAGAATATTTTTCTCTTAATTGAAAAAGGTCACTGTTTTCCTCATTCATTATGTTTTCTATTTGAAATTTAAATTTTTGCATTACAATATTATTTATTATCTTTCCTATTGGACAAACAAATATTAATTTATAAAAAACACCTCTAACATACTCATAAATTAGGGCTAGATGTTGGATTATTTATCTACAGACATTCACTTTCTCTCTCTGCTGATTTACGACAAACTTTTTAAGATCCTCTCCCTTACATCTTTCATATAGCCTGTTTGTTCTGTCTCAAAAGTCCAGAAGTAACTTTCTTAACTTTTGTTTAATATCTTCATTTGCTCTTGCGTGGCATCAATCAAAACAGTTTCTGAATCCTTCTCCCTTATTTTTTTGCTAAGGTGTACATGGTTTCTAACTCCCCCCTCTGGGGAGGCTCCTTCGAACTTACTCCCTCCTTTCTCCTCTAACAACACAGGCCACCTCCTTGTACCTGTAAGCACCTGAGATCCAGTTCAGACCCTAAGGATGTGTCAGTGTGATGTAGCTGTGGGGAGGCAACAGTACCAAAATGGCAGAAGAGTTATATATCAAACTGAGACAATATTTAACAGTAAGTCTTAAAATAACTGGCCAACTAAGAAGCTTCCAAGAAAGAGCTAGATTCACTTGAGCGACTCATGCCAAGTTAACTCCCACCACAGTGGTTTCTCTGAAAAGGTACTGCAGAAATTAAATTAAATTAAATTAAACTGCTTGTAACAACATTAGATGGAAGAGATTACACCCTAGGAAATCATCTTGATCACATACTGGTTTTACTGCTACTGTTAATCAAATTTTTAACTTAAAAGGTGAATGTGTATTTGTTTCCATACGCAGTGTAAGTGGTCAGATTCTTTTTTGAAGTGCAAAACCCAATCACATGCTATATGTCAATGACCAAAATTTTCATCAAAAACAAGGAGTTCATAATCTCTGAAATATGTCAGCCCAATGACTTAATAGAAGTAGTTCAAATTAAATAGCTCAGGCTTTACAGAAACAGCTACCTAAAACATCAAATAGACTAAATAGACTAAAACATGAAATAGACTAAAAAATATGCCCTTTTACTGAGCATTTAAGGATTCTAAAAAATATTCTCTATGAATAATAGGAACCTGCATTAAAAAACAACCTAAACACACTATGGTTTAGAGAAAAAAAAGCCTTTTCTGGACTTAATACTTATTTGGATATATGGAAAAGTGTTAAAATATGTCAAAATACAAACATGTGTTGTGAAAGATGAATTCAAATTTTAAAAAATTAATTCACATATATTTTCCTTCCAAAACAAATCAAGATTTTTATACAGCTGCTTTAAATAAGTAATTTAGATATGCAAAATACTTTACAGTGATGATCTATCCAGTGCACAACATACAAAGGTTATGCAGTAACTATTTTTGTAGACTCTAGGCAGTGAAAGGCTTTGAAGTTAAATATATTTATTTACTCCATAGTAAATAAAGAGGTAATAAATAGAGAGGTTATGTTACGTGCAATAAAGGGAATAAGTTACAGACTATTATCAGAATATTGATACTTAGGACAACAAAAACCTTGTTCCTAATTGTAATAAAGAAACTAATAATTGAAAACAGTAAAATTTTTTTTTAACAAAATAAACATGGAGTTGTTGAAAACGGTAGACCAAAAATGGTTTCTACTGAAAAGAGAAAAACACCCAGCAACTTTACAAACTACAAATTATGCACTTCACTCTTGGTTTATGTAAAACTGTTTACTATTAAGTAATCCTACAGCAAAATAAAAAATAACATTCTTGATGTTGTCAGAAACCCAGGAAAGTGCACTAAAGCCCTTTGCTATAATTTATCATGTACAGAATTTTGAACCCAAGAAATAGTAATGTCCAAACTGCTTTCAAAGTACTGAACTAATCCTTCACAGAGGGTCAAAGAAATGCTTTTTCTGCCTTTTCACATTCCAAGGATCCAAATGTGCAGAAGACTAGTGAAAATGTCTAGAGTAGTGTAGTGAAACTGAGAAATTCCTTAAATTTTTCTATCAAAAAAAATCCCCGAAGAGTGCACTTGCATAATGCTTTTTGCCTAACCATCTGGACAGACTCAGTGCGTCATGGTTGTTTAGCAACTTAGGGCTTTCATGGTAGCTTTGAATATATTATACCAGTACCCTATTCTCAGCCTCAAATTGTTTGGGAGGATTCTATATCTGCATAAAAACTCTTTGCATAAGACCCATTTACTCAAGAGTTCCAACACATAGGAGGTTTTCTAGAAGGCTAAGTTGTTTACACTAAATACTAGGGTATAATTCCCCAAATTAATGATCTACTGTACAAAGTTACTCCCCAGGTGACCAAACTAAGGGTGCAGACACCTGCAGTGCAGAGGCAGGATGAGCAAGAGTAAGTTCAGGAGACAACTAAAGCATATAGTCAAAGTTAGGCCCACAAATTTTCACTGCAAACAACATGAATGGGGCAGTTTCTCTGAACTTTAGGCCAGACAGTTATGCTATAAATACATTTTACAGATGGAGAACCCCATTGTTTTTTGACAATATATCAATTTGCTTCATGAGAAAGAAAATGACCAAAAAAAAAATCTTTGGTCTCATGAAAGCATAGTCAAATCACCTTTCCATTTTTTTACCTTAAAAACAACAATACAGTAGGCTGAAAGCTGCTCCTAGATTTTTATAAATTTGCAAATCAAAGAGCACCTGTTTGTAAAGTGCTGCTTTGCTCAACTACTTAAATAATGTAATCAATACTAAATGACAAGCTAGAATTCCCAAATTTGCAGCACAGTAAGCAGACACTTGTCTTGCTGATATTTGTAACAAGTAATCCTTATAATGTTAGCCAAGACAAATGTTGTTAATATTAACTTTTACTCAAGCATAAATATCACATCTATATGACATCAGATATTATCTCAGAGGAAGATTATCCTAATGTTTGCAACTATTTTGTATAATAATAGCATTAATAAGGGCAATGTAAACCAGTTAAATCCTACTTTTACTACTGGGTATTTTTTTGCTAATGAACAATCAAAACCTATAAAAACATATGCAATTTAAAGATCAGTGCAAACAAAATGTTTCCAAACATTTGCATTAGTCTTTCTTTTAGTTTCAGTTACATACATTGTATTCAAAGGCACTTCCTAGCCAGAAGAAATGTACTATTGAGACACTGTTTAAAGGAGGGCAGATGTAACACACATTTCAGAATCACAATCACAGACTACTCTGAATTGGCAGGGACCTACAAGGCTCATCAAGTCCAGCTGTTAAGTGAATGACCCATACAGGAATAGAACCAATAACCTTGGCATAATTAGCACCATGCTCTAAGCAACTGAGCTAATCCCAGTTTCCTTCTGATAAAATGAAAACTGCGATTCAAACTGCCATTACTTTCCAATTAAATTAATCTGTGTCAACGTTCCTCAAAGAGGCATTTCATAATGGCCTTTATGTATACATTATGTGTGACAACAATTCTGTCACTGGAATAAAAAGCATTTTTTTCCCTTAGATTTCTTTTAGTAAAAATACTTACACTGTTCAAAATTATTAAAGTATCATGCACATCAATTTCAGTGTTATTGCTCAAATTGTAAATTATGCTTTCAGAATTATGGATGGAATTTTAAAAGGCTTCAATTTTTATAGTCTTTTGAAAGGACAAAGAAATCTATAAAAAACTCAAGACTACAATTTCAGCATTTAAAATCTACACAAAATAATTCAAACAAATGTTATGACATTTAAGATAATGAAACCCTTCATTTATGCCAATGTGTCCTACTTCACATGTAAGGAGTCAGAACAGATGTCCAAATATTGTAATGCCAGAGAAAAGTTAGGGCATATCTTGATTAATACTCTCAGAGCAGTCCATGGTGTCTCTTTAAAACTGGCATGAGTTACTTGAAAATAGCTATTCAAAATCCATTCTAGGAAACACAGCTAGACAAAGTGTTCCCAAGACAAAAGGAAAACAATAAAGCTCTGTATAAGCCTTTTAGCAATGTAAGCTGCATATTATCGACAGACCATTCATTGCAATCAACAAATGATTAATTGCAAATTTGTTGCTAAATTGACCAAGAAAAAGACAAGCTTCAGGGTACTGTTAAAGAGGAAAAACTTACGTTAAAAATGATTGGAGACTTTTTGTAGTGAATTAATTCTAATCAATACTCTTGTTGACTGCACAGTGGAATAATGACTTCCTTAAATAGCATATGTACCCATTATTGTAGACATTCAAATTAATATTTAACCTAATGCCTTCCTTTTTTTTCCCTCCTTTTGAAACAGCATTTTCTAATTTCACCTTTAAGAACAAGAGTCTACAATAAACAAATTTTTTGTGAAGTCTAATATCAATCATCTTGGGAGGCATAATACAAAGGCAGAAGAATTCAGAATACAAAAGTAATTATGTTTATTTAGAGTATTTACATGAAAGCCTTTTTAACTACAACTGGCTTGGACAAAATAAAAGGTGCCTTTAAGCATATCAACTTTACAAACTTCTGAACAACTATGCATTTTGTTTGGTGCAAAAGTATGATTTCAGAGTTTACTGGATGTCCCTTTTTCCTCCTTTTGTGGATGCAATCATATACCTAGAACTTAAACCTTTAATGACAATTTCATTCCTGTGATGGTCAATGTACTATCACAAAATAGGTATGAGGTACTTTTGTTATACCAATAGTATTTTGAAAAGTGTTTTTCTTCTTGCATTTGACCAAAAGCCTGGTTTCAAATTTTTCTTCAAGACAACGAATTTCCATGAATTTACAAGCACTGCAATTGACAAAGTAATTCTTTAATTATTTATATGCATTCACAGATAATGCCCAAATTACAGTTTTGAAAATGAATGGATTGAATCATATGTTTAAATGTATCTCATTAATGAAAACCTTTTGGAAATAAAGTTTCTTATAAATGTGGTTTCGATTGAACTGCACAGCTGAACTATTATATTCTTTTATATTCTTGGGGCATTGGGTGTTTTTTTGTTTGTTTGGGGTTTTGGTTGGTTGGTCGGTCATGTTTTTGTATGATGGGAGAAGACATTTATTTCAGGCACTAGAAATCTTTCTTCTAATCCACAACTACTCCTGTAGTGTATATTAAAAAAAAATCCAAATAAACAAAACATGTCTATCTATATATTTATAACTATCTATATCAAGGAAGTAAATTCAAAAATATGGAAACTCCTCAGACTCCAAAGGAAATTATAAGATCATCTAAAAAGCAAAAATGGACTATCCAAGGATACAGTTCAGAGCTGAAAGTGAAGCTGTTGACAAACTGAAACAAATTTTTAAATGTCTAGGCAGGCCGCATTAAGTTTTCTGCTTTAAATATCTCTGTTATTTTGTCTTCTTTGAGGCACTTAAATGACATAAAGAATGGACAATACCTAGCTTTCAGAGTCTTAGACACAGAGTAGAACCCAAAACCCAAATCTCTACCCAAACCTCAATATTGTAAGTTACTTCCAAACTAGCCTCAAAATCCCATGATTCAAGTACGTCTGGCCATACCACTATGCCCTCTTCACTGGAGCACTCAGGAAAGTTCTTCCACTGGCTTGGCAGCCGGAGACCTGCAAGGAGGTACTTGCATCTATCCTTAAGAAACCTTAGCAGAGCTTATACAATAACTCCACCTAGTCCAGTTGGGCTTAAAAGTGGATTCTTAATGCAAAATTTAGGAAGGTTAAGTGTGAAGTGGTACTCAACTAGTGTACTCTCTCAGGTCCCTCAAATTTCTTTCTGCTAAAAAGTTGGGCTAATAGGAAACTCCTGAATTTCACCAAAAGCAAATGCAAAGATTTGCATCCGAGTGGAATAAGGCTGCCACACAAGGTGGTGCTGAGTGTCAAGAAGATCTGCAGAAAAGGACACAGCAAAGAAAGCAAACAGCATCCTCTGCTCCATCAGAAAGACTGTATCTACCATCCATGCCACAGCAGTAATCCTTCCTCTCTGTTCACCACTTGGGACGCCACATTTGGAACACTCTTTGGTCTTGGGCTTCCCAATACTGCTAAGACATGGACATGGAGAGACCATATCTGTAAAGATCTGAAGGGAGGGTGTCAAGAAGATGGATCCAGCCTCTTCCTCCTGGTGCCAAGCAGTAGGACAAAAGGCAATGGGCAGAAACTGATGTACAGGAAGTTCCACCTGAGCATGAATAAGAACTTCTTTACTGTGAAGGTAAGCTTCTTTACTGTGACCTTACACTGCACATAAGCACCCAAATAATCTTCTTAAATCATGGGGCCCAAAACTGCATACAGTACTCAAGTGAATCTGCATCTGTCTAAAAGCAGGTCTGTAGTTTCAAAGGTCTTCCTTCATTCTTTTCTTGTAAACTACCATTTGCTTGCCTTGTATTTTTGGCTTTTTTTCTTTTTTTTTCTTTAGCAGGAGATAATTATGTGCTGTATGTACAAGCCATTTTTAAGGCTTTTGTACTATTCTGTGCTTAAAAAAAAATACCCACAGTCAGTAGTAGAAAGCTTCCTCAGCAATAGTGTCTCTAGCAGCTAAATACTATTAATTATAACAGGTTTTGGGTGTTTTTCACAAACCTGTATTGTCCCAGAGCAGCAGACTTTATTCACTGCTAACAATAAGTGAAGCTAATAATGTGTTCTCAAAACATTAATAGACAATAAAATGCTGTTTTCTTAACTAAGAAATGAGGAATTATAGGATAGATTAGATCTTACAGCCAAAAGTGCAAATGTTCTGTCTAGTTTTCAATCATGAGATATAAATGAGATACAATAAAATGGCACGAATAACCCCAAGGGCTGTATGACAAAATAGCCTCTACTTGGTATAATAATGCTTTTAAACTTTGACTTACACTGTATCTTCATAAAGAATATTTTTTGTAGGGCATTTTTTTGTTTGTTTGGTTTTGGGGTGGTTTTTTTTGTGTTAACTTGGTGGTTTTGGTCATTTGTAATTCCAATATGTTAACCAAAAAAACTGACACGCTATGTGAATTGAGTAGCCTCTTTGGATTCCAGCTGGCTTGGCTGTATGCCTTTCTAATGGTAATGAAGTCACACAGCTGCTAGGACAATCAGCTGGAGTTCAGATCAGTAGCTAAGTGGATATCCAGACTGGCTTCTTATCAGGACTCATTAAAGTTCAGTGTTAACAAACTGTAGGGTTACATAGGTTTACATGGTTACAGCAAAGTGCCTTTTAAAAATGAACTTGTTGGAGCTGAAAAAAACCTCTCCTTTTTCTGCTTATAAATGTTACTTTGTACTGGTCAACTCAAGAAACGTTCAACCCTACTCCCAGTGAAGTGAAAGGAAAATTCCCATTCATTTGCATGGAAGTAAAACAAATCAGTTCTCAATGTTTCAGGGATTTTTGAAGAATACTGCTATTCAAATCACTTCAGAATGCCTCAGCTAAAGGGTCATTCGGTATTCAGCTATGTCCAATTTTCAACTTAGAATGCAGTGCACACTAGACCTGTGAGAATTTATCAGCTTTTACTTTGCCAATCAAATTGCTAGCATTTTTATGCCACATGAAAGTGTGAAGTTCCACCATTCCCACAAGAAAACAATTAAAAACCAAGCAGATGTAAAATCTTACTTTTTAGACTAATGGTACTGCTGTAGTATACAGGTATTTCCTGCCAGTTCTGTAGCTTATTCTGGGATCACAGTGCAGCCAGTGCAGGCTGGGGGGATGGTTGTACCACCACAAAGCTTCAGTGTGAACCAATAGATTTCAGTATTAACCATTTTTCCTACAGATAAATGGGAAAGTACCAAATGTGTCAACTCTTACAAAATCATTACTGGTATCTTTTTCACCTCTACAGTTTTTGTCATCTGTTTTTATTGAACAAAATTTGAGTTATAAACCCTTTATAGAACATGGAACACACAATGCTAGCTTGACATACTAAAATGGGATAAAAGGCTGTATCAATGTACTGTGAATGTGCAGTAACAGACCTTCTAAAGCATTCTCTACATTCTTCAAAACTGATACAGTCCTTAGACAACATTTCAGCTGTTATGAGTAATGGAACCAAATGGTTTGAATCATGGCAACAAAAGCAATTGCTCTATGAGTGAAAATTTCAGGGAGAAATAACAGCAGTCAAACAACAGCCTCTTTTAAATTAATGAGAAAAGAAATTTTTTTACAGATACTCAGGTGATTAGGATTCTGGTCATCAGCTTTATGCATCACCTCACAACACATGAGCTGCATAATATAAAATTTGTAATGAACTTGAAAGTACCTTGTTAGTTCTTCTAAATAAGGACTTTATCTTATCTTTATAGTGGTTTGTGCAAACAAGAAAATACCCATCCAAATTACAAGCAAACTACATCCTGCACTCCAAACAGTTCTGACTTTTGATCCCTTTGCTTTCTTTTTTGAGGTTTACCCAGCTCCTTACCATTGGGTTTTCTCCAGGAATCAAAACCTAGTCAGTATTACTTATGTGAAACTAAGATGAAGGGCTTTGGCAACATTTCCAGATTATAATCAGCAAAATATCATATCTCCCACTAACCAATATATGGAAACTCACCCACATAAATGATATCATCCTGATTCAACTAAGCATGCTCAAACTGAGCAGTGACATTCATGCACAGGGAGAAGTCCACAGAAGGAAAAAAAACAATACTCCTACAGTTAATTATACTCAAGAGAAACAGGCATATAATTGCTTTACACTTGCACATACTCTGAATTCTACATTGTATGTCTTGTTAGAAACAAAAATATTATTCTAGTTTTGATTTTAAAATTATTTYAGTGGCTATGAAAACTGGCAGGATGACAGCATTTTTTACATAAAGTCCTATATTTATCCACTGAGCTTAGGTTTTCTTGCCAATATCCTTTGGCTTTTACCTACAGGAGCTGCTTCTGCTGGCAAGCAGTAAGTTCACTTCCATGGTTCACAGTTGAGGCTGTCAACAAATGTGCCAATTGTATAACATGGATATCTACTCAATAGAGAGGACTCAGCAGAATTATTCTATAGGTTGTATAAATGTCACTTGATGATAACTTTTAGCTACTGTATATCTCAGCTGAATTTAATCCTGTAACTTGTTAGTCTTCTCAGAAACTTATTCCACAAATCAACCAACTGACCACAAGTAGCCACTGTCAGATGACTTGCCTTGGCCCACTAGCAAGCAAACTTAAATATAATTTACAACTCTATACTTATATCAGTGCAAATATTCCTATTAACTTCTGTCAGCTTTTGATTAGCTCTTGCCAACTTGTAATGAATGAATATTTTTCAGATGGAAAACAAGGAGAAACATTAAACTCAATTGACATGTACTTTGCTTTTCCTTCTGAGGAAAGTGTTTAGAAAAGATAGCTTCAGCAGTAAAAATAGTTAGGAGTAGCACATAATCTTTTTCTGTTTCTAATCACTGCAGTATACAGGTATGTCCACAGGATATAACAAAGTGCTAAAGTGGTGTCCAAAAGAGAGAGACTTCGTAGAAAATAGGAACTACTTGCAGTGTTTTGCAGTGTAACCATCTAGAGCAATTGCTCTTGGCACAGGTCTAACCAATTTGTGAGCAGGCAAAATGCCATCTGAACAGATGGCATGAGGTACACAGCCAAATAGCCATGTATGTGCATCGGCTGTGGGTAGTAATGGCATGATTCCCAGCCATGAAGGTCTAAACAGTTGTCCATCCTGATCTTAAAAGCYCATGTTTATGGAGAATTGTCATCAATAATCCAGCTTTGTACTAAATTATCCTTGAAATAAAAAATGTTCCTGGAGATGAAAATGACAGATAGTTGAGTTTCAGGAGAACTCTTCTGTTAATTTCTTTATTGCTTCATTTAGCAACTTTTAAAAACGAAAAAAAAGCACAGTGATGAAAACAGGCTTCAGTTTCCTAGACCCTTTTTACTTGTTGCTTGCTGCTGTGGTAATAGTGTGCAGTAAAGTTCTTGATCTGAGGAGCTTTGAGTAAGAGAATTTGGGCACGCTGCAAAACTGCACATGGAATGTATCAGCATCGTAGTCCTTCTTCTTGTTCCCAGATTATATAACTGCCCCAAAAAWTAAAAGAACAAAATGTTTTTCTGCTATGGAGGTTCCCAGGACTTACTCAAAGCATCATGAACACCCCCATGGCTAGGAACACTCAACTGTACCTGGAGCTTTACAAACCCCATTTTTCCATAATCATGGAACTAAAAACCAGTTCTAATTCTACTTTGCCTGGAATTTTTACAAACAGTGTACCTCAGCTATTTCTGAAGAGACAAAGCAAATTTCACTTCAATACTTCAGTCCTTTAGTGCAGCTAATAATTATTAACCAGCTATTTTTATCCAACAGAATTATTTAATTTTCTGCTTACAAACTGCCCAAGAAAGATTAAGTTATCTTTGTGATCATTAGTTACTTGAAATGATTTTACATGCCCTTTCAGTGCTTGGCTCTCATCTTTAAATCTCCACAGATTTTCATTATCTATGTTTAGCACAATTTTAGTTTGTTAATTCTTCACAAAGGTTACAATGTTTCTGTTCTCTGTCAGGATGAACTGAAATTCTATAATTAAGATTTTGATACAAACACCTGCAATTTCAAGTTCAAAATGAAAACTCTGGCAAATAAATTCTGCTTTTCTTAAAAATGTTCCCTGCTACTAAATGTACCTCCATGCAATCTAAACATTACCTTGCTATTTTATTCATCGTTTTTATCTTTCTAAATGTCAGGGGGAAAAAACTCACAAGAGACAGACTCAGTTCTGTAAACAGAACTGACCATCTGAAAAAAAATAAAACATGCTCACTTATTTTTTAAAATATGATACATACTAAACTTTAATCCTATGATACATACTGAATGTTATATTGAAACAATATTTGATTCTATATTAGCATCTATCCAATTGTCCAAGATATTTTGGCTCACCATGCAATAGTATCAATTTTTAGAGAAAATGTTGTCAGATGCAATTTAATTAGTTTTACTAAATGATCCATCCTTACAAATTCACTGGTACAGAAAAGTGGATTCTCTGTGGGTAAATTGGGCTGATTCAATAGCATACCTACTAGTGCTCAACAGAATACACAAAAGACTATCAACTATAGTCTTTTAGGACAGGTCTTGATGGATGCCTTTTGCATATGCCAAATAATCTGGCAGGTAAGAAGATGAATTTGGTGCCTTTGAAACAAAACAGAGAACAACACGAAAAGGCCTACTACAAATTTCAATAGGTTCAGGCAAATGGACTATAAACATATTACAGATTCCAGATTATCAAGATTCATATATAAGGAATCACAGAGAATTGTAGGAATATTTGAGGTGGAAAAGCTGTGTTACTTTAAGCAGTTTCTTATCGTTAGACTGGAACTGACCAAAAGAGAGCAGTTTGCTTGAAATGGAAAACAAAATTCAGGGGGAAAAAAGGAGCATGTAATCTGAAACAAAGCTGTGATCGTCAAGGACCTGCTAAAACAGCTCTTTGCTTTTGCAGTATGTCTTGAACATATTGAACATTTCAACCTTACAGAGAGAATCTGTCAAATCTTAGAAGGATCTAGCAGTACAACTATATGTAAAATAGGCTAGCAGAGAAGAAGTTTACATGAGCAAAACATATTTTTGACTCAAGAGCTGAAAGTTTCAAGTAGTTTTCAGTAAATGATAATTATATGGTTTGTTAAACCCCTTCTCCACATTGTATCTTGAAAAAAAAGTTTGGCTTGGCAGGTGGCATCAAAATCACTAATATTGCCTGCATTGTTAAACTGATCAGGCACACGAAGGAGAATAAATTCCATATCCATGCAGATGACAGGGATGTTGTGTGTTAAGCAGAGGGATAAATATTTGGTGATGGCATCCATCTGCCCTCTATAATACTTACCATAGCTGGGCAAGTAAAAGCCTGTCACATTTCCTGTGTGTCTAGGGCAGCTGTAACAACAGTAGATAGAGTAAATCATTCAGGAATCCAAAAGAAGGCCCATTTCTACTAAACTTGCCCTATTTAGACATGGAAGCCATGACAGATTTGACATTATGAGATGAAAATGGAATGTTTATTCTGTACAGGAGGATACTGAAAACCAGATTCATGAATGACATCCATCTTTTCAGGCTAACCAACCTGCAAACAGCACTGATTAAAATGGGAAAGAAAAAAATTTCAGAATGAGGAGGTTTCTTGTGGGTCATCACTCTGAGGACCCACAAGAAACCTCCACATGACAGCTACTTAAAAATGTTGGTCAAAATGCTAGAACAAAAAGATATAGACATTTTGGAGATCAACTGGTGAAGAACAGGGACTATGAAGATGTCAAGAAAGAACTTAGCCATTCCTCAAGATGGCAAGAGCTGGAAGGTTGAACACACTAAAATAAAAATCAAAAAGCACTGATTATTAGAGATTATAATGCCAGTGAGGTACTCAACAAAACAGATTAAAAATGGTGTGGATGACTGAATATTAACGAAGTGTTTTTCAAGTAGCAGAACTTAGGAAGACTTTTTTTACTGATATGTCTGTCTGTTATGTTTACAAACCAGCCTGTTATATTTATATATCTCAAACTCCCAAGACAACTTTGATGGACAAGAAACTGTGCCATCTTCTAGCTTTCAAAACTAAATGCATGATAGTTAATGCACTATTTCCATTAATTAGACTGACAGCTCAATTCTGTCTCTACTTTTCCTTCAAAAGCAGCCTCTCTCCGACACCAGCTACCAATTTTCGTAAATTATGGGGAACTTCCCAAGTCTTTCACTTCACTTAGAAATCAGCATGATGCTGACATAGATCCACAATATGTTCATGTTACATTTTATTTCATTGGGATCATGTCTAAAATTAATGAAGCAACAAAGATGGCTGAGGACAAAAAAGAAGGAAGAAGTGCAGGAGTTGTTTCTCAGAGTATCTCTTGAGCTTATCCACAGGTAGAGAATGATGTATGGCACTATTCTTTTCCATTGATGAAACTAAATGTGGATAAAAATATAAGGAATTGGAAATAAAAACCCAAAAAGAAATCCAGTCTTCCTGTAATAAGAAGGAACGTTTCTACCCTTCACACTTCAGTATGGCACTGGGAAAAACCACATTCATACCAAGCCTTAAAACCAAACCACTAGCTTCTACAAGAAGTGGATGATAAATTTCTGTGCTGAAATCCAGATGTGCTTACACCAAAGGGCAGGGTGTTTTATGGTCATTTAGCACATTCTGGGAGTTAGAAAGTACTAGTGTGTCTTTGTGACTTGCTCAAGTCACTTACAGGGAAACTGTCAACTAAAAAAAGTAATTCACACACTTCTGCCTCAAAATGACTTAGCTCCTGTTATTACGATTTGTCTGGTATTAGTATGCATACATCTACTACCATTAGGACATAAATGAAAAATAATGTTCTCCATTTTCCATTTTGTCAATGTAGTGAACTTCAGATGTCTTTTCCTGCATCTTAGTATTTACATGTGTAATTCCTGTTCTTAAGCATGAGTGTGTTAAGACAGCAATGGAGGATAGTAACATGAATAAATACATAAAAAAATGAAAAGCGTTTATCTTGCACAATCCTTAAAAATTACAGTAGGAGATTTAAGTAGAGGCATAATGATTAACATTAACATCAGTATTTCAAATTGCCCAGATTTGGATTTAACTGCACACTCCTTCTGTTCTGAATCTAACTGAATCTAACAAGGGAACAATTACATACCTCAAAGAGGTATAATAGGACAATGTTAAATGATTTAACATCACAAAGGGAAAGATAAGAAAAAATACTATTCTGTTAGAATCCCTACATACAGACAATAAGGTTTAGGTAGTCTGAAGAGCAGGACATCATGTCACCTTTATTACAAAATGACTTAGTTTATTTATGCCAACTGGGAAATTTTACAACATTTACTGTTTGGTTCACATCAAGAAAGCAGTGTATAAACTTCAGTTCTCTGATGGAAAATGTGACAGTACATTGCAACTTCAATTTTCAAGTGATTAAAAAAAATAATAATTGAAAAACTTATATCTTGCAGGACTGTAAATCACACCTTTCTAGGGACTTCAGCAAATACTAGGCAAAAAGTGTGCTTGTGAGATGGATCCAAATTGGAATCTAGTATTTGAATCAGCCTAAAATATAGTCAGAGATATCCTCTACACCACAGCCAGGCATAATTTGGTTTTTATAATATTCTCTACTGACACTGCTCAGACTCACTTTGGAAACACATGTGCAAAGCATGGCAATGAAAGGGTTATTCAAGTACCTTAAGCATCTGCTTTTGTGATTAGTATTTGAAAGGAGATGAGTGCTTCACTTGCAAGGCACAAAATGACATGGATTATAACAGGTACTGTTAATGACAGTATATGAATGTTTAATAATGCAGAGTGATTAAGACTGGGTCTGTACTTTATTATTCTATCTTCTACATATGTCATAATGGCTTGAATACCTTTTGGCATGATATTTAATTAAAAGTAAAAGTTAATTTTTCTCATTCACCTCAGGTATAAGAGTTATTATTATGCTGGGTTTCCTACAATTACTTTCTTTCTTTAATTGATTGGTTACAGTGGGAAGTAATACAACCTTGAGTTCTTTGTTTTGTCTACAAAAATGCAAAATATCATATTAATTGACTGAACATTGTTTAATATATCTATTTTAAAGGAGGGCTTCAACCCCCCAGTGTTGTAAAGAACTAGATTTGCAAAAGCTCACAAGTGATGCATACATTTTCAACGATGTGGCCCTCATAAAATGACTTGAAGACCTTTCATCCTGTAACTCTTTCTTTCAGCTTCTTTGAAAAACACAGAAGATGCATTTCATCCCTTTAATAAAAAAAACCAACCCAAAAAACAAAACATAAACCACTCAAATAAAAAATCTGGAACCAAATATTTTGTCCATGTCACGCCCAATGAAAGTGACAGTAGCAAAGCTGCAAAAGGGACCATCTTAATACACAGTAAATCAATTCTCCTTCTAATCCTATCTTGTCATGTTCATACAATAATAGTCTTGCTAAAAACCCAAATATAAGCAGAGAGGAAAAAAAAACCAATTTGATTTGAAGTCATTCTGAACTGAGGAAGGCTGACACAGATTGGTACATCTGCCTTCTGTATTTCTAGAAGTCCCCAGCAGAACAGCACTTTCTATAGACAGAAAAATTAGATACATAACCTTAAATAGAAAGCACTTCTGCAGGAAGTCAACAACTCAAAGAAAATTTTTGTAGACCATCACCTCATGTTACCTGTTTTTCTTCAAACAAATTCACTATAGAACATGATTTCCTGGAGATTTAGGTACTTTCAAATACTTGTTCTCAGGCCCTGCATTCTGTAAAATGGGAATACAATTTTCTTATATTAAACCTCCCTGTAAAATTATACTAATTTGCAACCATTTCTACTGCAAAGAGAGTGATATAAAAGTCTATAAATAAACAACAGTGTAAATCCCATTTATTCAGTGAATACTTGCCCACACTAGATTGCAACTCTGCTTCAAAAAATATGTTTGGAGGCTTCAAGAATAAAAGCCCATATGTTTATCTCCTGTATAAGAATGTGAAGAGAGGGATAAATTAGTTTAAGAAACTCAAAGTGGTCCAAAAGACTGATTTAAATGATGTACAGTTCCCTGGTCTATGTAGCTGAAGGTGATGCAGCATGGTTAGATTCAGGTAAGGAAGAAACAAATCCTTGCCCGGTATGTGTACAATTTTGATCTGAAATGTATCTGTAACTTATCACCTGCTATTTTTGAGGCTTAAGCAAGATGTCTTTCCTAGGTATTGTGACATTCCATATCTGCACTTTTGTTTTTATATATTTTTTTAAAGAAACCTTCTTTTGCTTCTCTGATACTCTCTGCTACCAACTAATCACTTGTTCCTGCTGTCTCCTCAAGCTCTCCCCCTGCACCCAGGTTTCTCAGAGTGACGAGATAAGAAAGGCAATCAATTCAGCCTTAAGGAACACTGTGCAGAAATAACAAGAGTGAAAAATTATGGAGAAGGACCAACAAAGCAAGAAAACTGAGGGAAGGTTCATTTGCTTTCCACCATTCATGACATTTTTGATTTTGTAGGTCTGTTTCTAGCACTGAGTCAAATTTCACATGGCTAAACAGAGATTATAAACCTCTGCTGAAAGTCACCTTGCCTAGCTGAGTAGTGCTACTGAATTTAAAAGAAATTGCTAATGATTTATATTAATCTGCTGTTCAAATAAACATGTCATCTTCGGGAAGATGCTCTTTCTTAGCACTTTTATTTTTGTGCAAAAATAAATTTACAATAATACCAATAGATTTGCACACAGAGTTTCAGCAAGGCTATATTTTATACTTTTCAAGCAAAAGGAAAAGAAATGAAGATGAGTTGAAGTTCTTACAGTCCTTGGAACTTTTACATATGAGAGTTATTACTTTACAGATCCACTAGCAATTCATCTTCAGTTGAAATTTTAATGCAGCACAACATAGAACTATAAAGAAATGGAATCCTCCTACATTCCTGTTTTCATAAAGGAATTAGTTGCTAAAGTTGTAATTTTCGTTACAGTTTAATGTTGTTTTTTCATTTGCCCACAAGAGACGAACCAGATTCTGATACTTGACCTCATACACAGCAATACAAGTAAAACATATTCTGTCAGCTCTTCTACATTTTAAGTAATTATATGCATCTCTATCTGTAATGATATTTCTATAAAATTCACAGTAATGAAGGCAGAAATATGAACTTCAAAGAGGAGAAGAAAGATATGTAGCTAAATTTCTTAAAAGCTTCATAATACAAGAAAAGGTTTGTTTTTACCAGAATGTTTCCCTTCTACTTTAAAATCTGAAGCAGATGAAAAAATCCAGATCAAGAAGGTTAGAATAATAATACTTAATAGAAAGCAGTACCCAGACAGCCCCCAGGGACATAGATCACTTTTCTTTCAACACTGTGTCTCTAGACATGGCTAAACTCTTCTAGTAGACCTATGAAAAATCAAATATTGATATAGACTTTCTATCTGAGCTGGATCACTACTATTTCTCTCTACTATCTACCCAGTCCCACAAAGGGAAAAAACCCAAAAAAACAAAAAACCCCTGCACCAAATAGTGCCTGCCACCAATCTGAGAAGTCTCTAGAAGCAAATTTATTTTAAATTTTAATAGTATATCTTTTAATTTAGATGTTATTTTATTTGCTCACTGTAGGAAAGAAAGGCATGAATGAAATAAGGAAGTGGACACAGTTGCATATTTGTTGTCTTGTATTTTTAATCTGTTAACTTTTTAAGCAGCTGATTTACAAAAGTAAAGGTTTAATTCCTATGTCATCTGCTGAAAAGGATGGTGCTTTATAAAGACTTTATTAAAAAACCCAAAAAACCCAACACACACCCCCCACTTTTCCCAAGTGCTAAATCCTTCACAAAATATATAGAACAGATGAATAAACAGGCATTAAACATAAATTTAAACTGAAAAATCAGGTCTAATGATAGTAACTATAATTGTGCCAAAAAACCAAAAACTGCAGGCACACGGGCACTACAGTACTATGAAGTTTATGCTTCTGTAGGCATCCTTCAGACTACAACTACAGAGAATGAAAGTACTTACTTTGCTTTGCTCCTACTGTCTATAACTCACATCCACCCCAGTTCTCAAGGCATCCTTGTCTTGTGGAACCTGAATTATGCAGCTCTAAGCAGATAGTTATGTATTCAACTATTTTACCCAATCRGAACATTCTAATTTCCAAAAGCATTTTATAACCAGATTAAACCATGCTGACATTTATTTACAAATTATAGTGTTTCCATGTATCATAACCCTTATAATCATGAACAGCTTTAGAAGAATTCTCTGTGGAAGACAGCTTTGATAGAAAATCGTTTCTGTACTCCCAGTTAATTACTGATTTTTTTCCACCAATTACAAATTTGAACTCAATCCCACAGATTTATAATTTACAATCAGTAGCCAATGCATACAAATTACTCTCATTTCTCTTTTAAACATGACTAAAAGTTCAATTTATTAAATGCTAAATCATATGAATTATCCACAGTAAAATGCTGTGTAGTTAAACCTTCTCTGGCTACTGGATATCACAGAATAGTTATTTATTTTAACTAATCAATCTTAAAAGCTACTAAAGGCTTTTCTATACTCAGCATATGTGTTTGCACTCTAACCTACCAGATTAGTATTGCCAATTTAGCCTCTTAATCAATTTAAATATATATATATTTAAAAGCACTAGGATAAATAATACAAGTAAAACAAAATTTGTAGGTTGAAAAAGGATGATTAACCTGCTAGAAAATCCCCTCAGCCAGCAAGGCAGAGAGAAACATTAATTTAGACTTCCTGCTCTAATAATTCAGTAACTGACTCATAGTAGATTGAGGTTTCAAAATTTACCTCAGTTACAAGGAAACTGCACTTCTCTGCAATTTATTTCACTCCTTTACTCCTTTCCCACCTGACTCATCAGGTGTATGAGAGAGGGCTCCATACTGACTTATTTGAAAATAAGTAAATAGGGACAAAGCATCATTTCCTGCAGCTATGCTCCAGAGACAGTGCACACACAGAAGAATGTGCCCCAACTTCAACAGTGCTAATGAACCCAGAATTCATGTATTTTCCTGAAAGCCTCTTCAGCAGAGGTTATGAAAGCTTACATCAGCAGATGTTAGAAATATTATCAATGGAGTCTCTTTTCTGATGAATACATCAGTGAATGAAGCTTTAACACAAAGAAATAATGACCAGGCAAAACCAAATTCATAACACCCAGCTTAGGACAACTACATATACAGCATTTTGATAGTTTGTTTTTTTGCCAACTAATGCACTAGAGGATATGATGAATGACAAAAATTAAAAACTTTTGATTAGGTTTAGTAGAGTGCTTCCAGGCAATTGCAAAGGGAAGAAACATGAGACATCATATAGAGGAAGCATCCTTACATGTCACCAAAAAAGTACTGCAAGAGATGACAATAATAAAATTAACTTTAGCTATGCATACTACAGATTTGCCCTCTAAGCTATCAAAAAATAGATGGCTACCTTATCTACAAGATAATAACAAGCAGCCAGTTCTGTAAATTCAACCTGAGTAACTTAGATTAAAATAGGCGACTGATTAAAGGAGAACTTGTTACAAACATTAATTCTTGTTTACCTGMATTCTTTTTATAATGAAGGCTGTCCTAAAAACATCTGAGCAACAAATTCAGAGTGGCAATCCTTTCAAGAATTATCTTACTGCAATGCTTTCCTTACCCTTTTTGGAGAAGAGCTGTTCACTTTTCAGTTCAGGCTATCATCAGTAGTATGGTAGAAGGTGCTGTCGAGAAGCTGCTGCTGCTGCTACTCAAAACATTCATATCCAACTGATAACTTGATCAATTTTTCTGATCCTTACAAAGTAACTTCCTCTACTTAGTTTTCTGCTTTCAATTACAATAGATTGTGCTTGCAACAAAATATACAAACACTTTGCAGTTTAGTTTATCATAAGAACAACTTTAAGGAGACAATTCTTTGACTTCTGAAGTAAAGCAAAAGATTTTAAAAGCTTTCACAGAGATAACAAAAGTTATCTGAACGTATACTCTGAGCAAAAGCATCCATACATTTTATTAAATATAAAGCAAATGTGAAGCTACTGTAGTGAAAAAAAACGGTTATGCATATTAGGTATATGTCTGATATGTATTTCCAGAAGAATTCTTTTACTCCAAAATATAAGCATGCAACTCTTAACAAAAAAAAACAAAAACAACAAACCGAACCAAACAAAAAAGAGTAAAACAAACCAAACAAAAAAACCCAAAACAAACAAACAAAAAACCCAAACCAAAACAGTAATGTTGTAACATTTAAAAAACCTCTCAAAAGCATTTTCTAATGATTTTGCTGAATCTTTTTGACTACAAAATCCCCCTATGCATTAGGTGAACAGTACTTTTATCCCTACAATCATACCAAAATAAGTCTTCATTTTAGTGAAATTCTGGTTTTGACACGAATTAGATATACAATGCATTGCTTATCATATATTCACACTTTTTTTTTCTTAAACATCCTTGAAATAAATGTTTCTCAACTCATCATTACAAAATTGAGGTTTAATCTGATGATTGCACTGGATAAACAGACATATTTTGGTCTAGATAGCCTTAAATTAACATGCTTAATGGTAAGAATTCAGGAAAGTAATTTTGTACATACAAACAAATAATCAAGACTGTAAAATATGCATTATTGCTAAAAAGAGACACAGAATCTCCTGAAAAACTAGTAAATTTGTTACTGCTGTTTCCTTTAAATCTGTATACCACTTGGTTTCCCCCTGCCCCCTCTATCAGGATTTCATTGCCACAGGAAACCACCAGAAATATAAATGAGTCTGTAAGTAGACAAAATGCTACCTCAGATGTTTGTACTAAATGGTGTTTGTTGGTTTTCTTTGATTTTTTTTATTTTTATTTTTAATAAAACAGTAATAATGGTTATGGGAGCACTAATGGATTCCTTGACCAACCCTTTTACCTAAAATCTCAAAGGCTCTGTGTGAACTCTTACTAAGGTCTACAGGAACACTCTCTTTCACTTTAATAGGGCTAAAGTGCATTATAGCATTTAGCAAGTATTAGACTCTTTGTCTCACAAGGGGACTTGGTACACTGAACAGTGTCCTAAATTTTCCTATTGTTTTTTTATTCATCACTCGGCTACATTTTGCTCAGCTTCATCTCTATTCACCCAATGTGACTGTTTGTATTTTAGCCTCCTCCTATCACCAAATCTCCAAAACACTGGAATAAAACTCCTTCACACTAATGTTTGTGAATTTCAGGAGGCACACTAGGGGCTGGCTTGAGTTTGAAACCTCCTCCATAACCACGACATAAAACTGGCTTCACCGGTTCAGTCCCAATCTGCTAAAAATATCCCCAGCAACTGAACAGATGCCCCTGCAGTTTTATTCTCTTACACCTATGATTATTCTCAAGCTATCTGACGTCATCTCACTGAAAAAATGGAATCTGCAAGGTACAAATATGTCAAAGAGAGGAAGTTACATCCATAGCAAACTTGTTTGGCTGAAGCGGAAGGGATCCACACCTGAGGCAGACAGCATGGAACAGCAGGCAGGGGAGGGGGCTCCCGCACACACTGGCAGCACCACCAACAGGAATGTACCTCCTGAGAGCCAAAGCACAGTAATAGGAGTACCTCAGACTCAACTCACAGCCAAGTGCAGAACCTACAGGACAGTATTTTCTTTTTGTTTGGGGGATGGAAATCACAGTTTCACAAATCAAACAAGACAAGATACCTTAACTGGATAAAATTATACAAAAACAATGAAACCAAAACAAATCAAGCCCCAAACCTTTCTATGACACACTGGCATGTTACACACCTTTCTTCAGTGAAACAGAACTTCTACTTCTTGAGCTGTGGAAAATYGGAACTGGAGAGAGAGCACAGCCAAACCAATAACAGGCAGAAGAAGTGTTTCTTATTGACAGTGTAGAAGAAACTTGAAGAGAAAGATAAGTTTAAAATCAGTTTTGTATTGTTAGTCTGTTACTTTCTTCTTTGCTTTGTAGAAGAAGTCAGCACTAAAATTGCTGATTGTTGCTGATACTTGTGGGTTAAGACTAAAACAACAAATTCTTTCTCCCATCATCCCACCGATTTTTAAATTTGATCTTCTAAAACACTGATGTAAAGCTCTTATCATTTCCCCTTGAAACTAGCCAGAGCTCAGTCACCAATACACAATTATACAAGTCAAATTCAGTAGCTCAGCATCCCTGATCACAGATCTCAACTACTTCTAATATCCAGATTTCAACACTAAACAGTTCTCTTTAAAAGAACTATCTTCAGTTTACTAGCCATTATTAGTGTCAGCCTCATACACAGCCATTTTCTCATTGACATCATAATATCTTGCTGCCATGGTTTCCAAACAGCAATGGTTTAGCTGCTAAATGACAGAACCATGAATTTTGCAGGTATATGCTGTTCCAAATGCAAACTCCTGAGTTAAGCAGTTCGACACGGACCCTCTAGAGACCCCAGGCTCCTGAACCTAACTGCATAGAGATTAATTCTAAAAGATTAGTTCTATTTGCTTAAAAATGTTGGTGTGAACAGAGAAAGCAGTATTACTTGACCTACAAAAATTCTGTCTTTAGCAGCCAAAAATACTGATTGCCTCCCAAAAGTTGTTCCTGTTGCCCTGTGCCAGGCCACAGTTATTTATTATTTGTATTAACACAGCATTTAAGAATTGCTGTCATGAGCCCAAGGACAAAGAAAAGCTATACAAATACAGAATAAAAGGTCACTGCTTGTCATAAGTGTCCTGAATTGGAGGCATGAAAAGCTTTATCTAAAACATCACTTCCTTTGGATTTATCAGCTCTGTTAAATCTGGCATTTGATATTTATTTACATCATAGTTCACACTAAATTCTACATAAGCTTAAATATGAGAGTATTCTAGAAAAAAAGAGCAAGTTCTTGATTTAAAAATTCAGAAGTCATTCAAGCATGAAACATAACATAAAAAATAACTATAAAACACATTTCAATACTATCTTTAGTAATAAAGATCTCTCCCAACCTCTATACCACCTTGTCTGACTAAAGAAACTATTCCACTTCCTAACCCCCATAAATGAGTAAGCTTTGCGGGGTTTACTGGTTACGTTCACCTTCCTTATTCCTTTGTTAGAGTCACACACCCATTTTCCTCTCAGTCTGGCTCATATTACTATTCAATGTAGATGTGTCAAGAAAGGTATATTTCACTTGCATCCTCTGACTATTTCTTCTGGCTTAAATAACATTCCAGCCCACTACAATATTTTCAAGAGTGTTACAAGTCATAGAGCACAGGTCTACCACAGATGTATAAATCATGGACTCTAAAAAGTTATCATTGCTAATACATCTTCTCAAATTCACAATATTTAGTTTATCTTCAACAGAGACCAGAGACAGCTTATTAATTACAGAGTTCCAAACTTGGCATTTAGAGTGCTCTCACCCTTCCCTCACAGCACTTGTCAGTTTTGGGCTCTTGCCATCACCACTATACTATAGAAAATCAGTAAATCAGAATTCATTATATGATTCAATCAGTTTTCCAAGTACCTAATTTACCCAAGAAGACTTTCATGGCCTCTGAAATTATTTTCATAATCCTTTTTAGCCCATGTTTCCCTTTCTACTCCTTGTGTAATAAAACACAACCTTTTGAGATGTAAAAAAAAAAGTAAACCTAGAGATGTAGCTCAGGTACATAAGGTGTTACTGAATTCTGCCAGAGACATAAAAAACTTCTAATTTTACACACGAAACCTTTAGGAAAACATATGGGCAGTGTATTACATGAGATCAGCTGTGATTATCTGTCCTCTCCTTCAGCATGAAATGCTAAAAAAATTACTGAGAATACAATTTGAATTTCATAAGATTTCTTTATATTTCATAACCTTAATTTTTATATTCTTCCCTTTACATCAGCAAATGCACTCCATGATCACAGTTAATAACATGCAGATTCACTAAGCTGATGTTCAGTGCCCTTAATAAATAAACAAATGCTTATTTAACACAACAAGGGTTGTGTTGCATTTGGTGGCTGTCTTTTTTACTTTTCTTCCTAAAACCAGCAAATACACACCAGTTCTACACTGATGTGAACCAGTGAGGCACCAGCTCTGCACTTCGATAACTATTCTTTTCTACTTTTCAATTGCTACGCATGTCCTTACTACTGAAGTTCAAGTTGGTGTCAAACCACTGTACACGGTGCTTAAGTGATACAGCCAAATCAGAAAAACGTCAAGATTTCTTATCATTTGGCCTCTGAGTTGTTGTATTCCAACATCAGTAGCTACAGAAATCCATTAAGGTTAGCCTGAAATGTTAAATAAACACACACACACATATATTACATATATATATATATATATATATATAAAAATATATGTCTAGTCCTATGAGCTTTCATGCATATGGCTGAGCCTTTTTTTTCCCATTATTTGAATCTCCTGAGGTTATGGGAACTAACCTGACAATGTTTTAAAGCAGCTCATGTCAGTCAATCAGTTTATCTCGAGAGACAGCTGTGAAACTTGATTTGGATTCAACAAATATTGTATGCCATGTGGATAGATGCCTAAAAATCAGCTAGAATAGGCTACTTAATTAAAGCCATATGTTCCCATCAGTTACGCACCGCACACGGAAGCAGCTGGTCACAAGTTATACAACTTACATGCAAAGTGCTAGTAAACCCTTTATGTGGGAAATTAATGTCTAGATGGCATTCTGACAGTGCTGGCTAGTACCCTTTCATACTTGGATGTACTTCATTCAGGTTCAGTGTTGTACTGTACTTAGATGCTTGCCAAAATATTATTTAAAACTTGATCCTGTGCAAGAATAAAACAGTCTCAAAATTTTTTGTGTGTTTATTTTGTAATGCAATATGGAAAACCCACAAATTAATGTTAAAATAGCACCAACAGCTAGAATTACCTGCAGAGGTTTACTCAGCAGAGACTGATGACCAGAACAACTGGAATTTAAACAGGTAATTCTTGGGGGATTGTGGATTCTATGGGACCGTGTGTTTTTATCAGACCTATGAAATCAGTAAGACCTTGATCACRGGTCTTAAAATTTCACAATCAAATCCCTACATTGAGAGAAAAACCACTGACTGAGGACTATGGTAGTGATTTATGCCTTGGTAGTGACTGCTAATTAGTTAATACCATAATTCTTCATAATTCACTGGCAGGCACTTGCCAGTGGTAATGGTAATGAAAAAAAAGTACAGTTTTACTTGCAGTGAGACTCTTTAATCCAGTCAGTATATAAGATGTCTTATGTCACTGCAAATTTAAAAGCACAGTTAAAAAGAACTCTGCCCAGGTAAAGGGACAAGACTTCAGTTCATCAGAAAGTCTGGGTGGAATAAATGTTCCCTGGCTTTTCTAGGAAGTATTGACTTCATCTGGCTGGCTTTGCAAGAGATAAATACAGGTACATCATAGAAAGCAGAACTGTGCTAATACGGGTTTTGAGTTTGTTTTCCCTTTTAACAAAATATGTACAATCCGGCTCAAAGTATTGTGAAAAACCCTTACAACCAAAGGAAGTCCTGTGTGATTCCTCAAAGGAATGTGTTTGGAAGCAGCAGCTTATAAAGAGTTCAACRGTGCAAATCCACAGGCAAATTTCATGATGAAATTATAACCTATTTTACCTCGTGTGGCATCAAAATGCCACTCTCCAGAAGGGCTGGAGTTTGACCCATACTTAGAGAACAAACCTTGGTTCTCATTTCTATCATACTTTTGGGCCCCTCACTTTCTGGAATGGTAATAGCTGCACAAAGCAGAACACAGGGTTTCAACCAACTGGCTAGAAAAGCAAACTGGAGAGGAACATATTGACTCTCTGATGGGACCATAAGCCGAAGACATTCCAGTCCTTTATCCCAAGTATGGTATAAATAATACTGCATAATGATGCTATTCTGGGCACATGTGATAATGATGCTATGTATTTATCTAAGAGAAGATTAACTTTCATTCCTGTTCTAAACCACAACAAACTAAGGTACAACTTCATCATCATCTTTCACAAACATGAAGACTGTGCCTTCATAGCCAAATGTTTGTGATATTAAATTTCCTGAATCCCAGAAAGGTTAAAATATGTATTGCTTTGGGCACAGCACTGGGAATAAAAGGGCTATTAACCATTAACCCCATTAACCATTTCACTAAATATGCACTGACATGAGACATCTTTATATAGTGACTGAATTACAAAGAGCCTCATTGCAAGTAAACTTTAGTCTGGTTTTATTTTTTCATTGTAATTACCATGCATTCTGCATCCATTTGAGACACTAGCTGCCAGTTTGACCTTGCAGTCTCATAGCTGTTAAGTACTTCAACTAATAATACCAATTTTTGCTCCTGTTGCTGAGAGCTAAATCAAGAATGGAAAGATAAGACTCCTATATCCACCTGSTGTTTGTAACTGGTTAGCTGTTCAATATACATGTTTTATATACCCAAGTTAGCAGAAAACACTGACTTTTGTAGCCATCTAGAGGGATTTTACATCCCACCCACCAGGGAGTACATGTCTMTATATTTTCAAGAAGACTGTAAGGCCCAGTATGCAATCTTCTAGCTTGACCTGACCAGCAAAGCTATGTAATACATTCTGGAGCTACAGATTACTCAGTAGCACTTTCATAACTGCTTGCAGTCTACATATGAAATTTTATGCAAATTAATGGTAGGCAGGGGCTTCCAGAAAGTCACATCTTGGGGAATTAAGTATTAATTTACCAGTTTGCATTTTACATGTTTTAGATTTAGAAACCTTATTTTTTTTAGTCTAACTTGAAAAAACATCTTTAACTGCAAAGCTTAGTTATTCTTGGCAGCTGACCATAAATTATCAGAACAAGCAACCAATAAATATACATGTTAAAACTCAATGACTGCAGCCATGAAAACACTCATTGGAATATTTATACTCTGTGAAACAAGGGAATTATAGAAGCTGTCACTCTTTTTGACAGAAAAAAGACACCATACATGCTGTTTAACTTCAAATATAGTTAAAAAGGAATGGTACACAAAACGATACAGTTTAAGCAATGAGCCAAGGGTGAGGAAGATCTTATAATTATTCTCGGCTGCTTTTCAGCTGTATTTCACATATGTACATGCTCTTTTTCTGCACCATTTTCAATTTTTTTTTTTCTGTGAACTACAAAATTATTCTTGCCATTAACCCCACTTCTAAATTGTCATATGAATCAATTGGGTCTTTTAAATTCAGTAGCCTTTAAATAGCTTCAGTGAAGCCTCATATGGCACATATCAACTGCAATCACTTTTGAGATTTTAAACAGAAGAGGGAGTAAAGGCTGAGGAGATTGACTGAAATGATGTGATGAAGGAAGACATTTAAAGAACAGAATGTTTTTTAGTGAAGTATTTGCGTTGACAATACTTTGGGAACATTATGAACCATTCTATGAAGAAATATGTAATGTGGTTCAAATCAAGCAGGCCAGCTTGTTAAACATCAAACTGCTATATATTTTAGTTTTGCAAGAAATGGGAAATTTGCCCACTACTTTTCCACACACTTTCCTTCACATAAAATATTCTTCCTCATGATAACAGGCAGATAAAAAGTCTACAGTATTATACATCAAATAAAAGCTACTTAATAAGTACTGTGGTCATTGAGACACTATAGTCTGATATCCTTAAATTTTATTATTATGCTCTTTGCACTACTTTGCTACTCAGCTGCTTTCAAAGAATCATGCTTCTTTTCATTTCTGTATTTTCTCTGTTGAAATTTCTTTTGCTATACATGTGCAGCACTATACCATTAAGCACATTAGAGCAGCAAATGACTGTGGACAGGAAAAGGAAGCAAGAAGTCAAGAGGAGCTCTGGCAAGCTGGAATGGGAAGGGCTAGCTCCAGTAACCCCAGCAACAGCCTCCCTGTGCGCTGCTGCTTCCCTTCCTTCTTTCCGTTGGAACTGGAATTCCTGGTATTGTTATTTGGGAAATGTCCCACTGACCAAGGATTCCCTGCATATATAGAGTTTATTATGATTCCTGTCTAAATAGGAAAAAACATTGAACACTGCCATTCCTAAACACTGTCTTCTTGAGCTATATTTTTTTTCCCAGAACTGGTACCATCCTGAACTGAAAATTCAAGGGATGAAAGCAAGCAGATTATTATGTCCCTGACTAATTTCCTTCAGTTCTAAGTTTCAGTGGCTCATGTCCAACCTTGGTTTGTCTAGTTTCAGCTTATATCTTGAGGAACTTCACTATCTTAACAGATTGCTGACTACCATGTATTTTTTTCCCATTAAGGTACATTTAGACTGATCAAGTTGTCTCTTCACTGTCTTTTGCAATAAAGCTCTTAAACCTTCTGAACCACTCTTGTCACACTTTTCTGAAATTCCTTGAATCTTTCAACAGCCTTTTTGAAATATGGATGTCACAGCTGCACAAATTTATCAAGACTGCATCCAAGGCATGTTATGCTTACTCAGTCTTCCYCTCAGAAGAAATTCAAGGATCATATTATTGTTGTCCTTCTAGCAAGAACTTATATTTAAGTGATTACTAAACTAATTTTATTGAAAATTAGTGCTTCTGTGTTGCTGCTCTGTGGTATGCAATCTTCTGCCTGCAAGTCCTGTGCTTCATAGCTAGCTATCTGAAAGGGTTAAAAAACCCCCTAGGATTGCTTAACAAGATTAACTATTATCACCTAGAAATGAGAAGAAAGACTGAGGTCGATCCAGATAACATGCTTGTAAAAGAATTCATTCCTGAAATTTGCCCTTGCTATTTCCAATATTTGTTATCTGAGAAGCCCTGCTAACCTTTCTGATAGGCTGAAATGTACACTAATCAATGACAATGAATTTGATCTCCAATAACGTATTCTGTACCCTAGTATTAAGTTAATCACAGTGTTGTGCAATGAAACAGAGTTTGTCTGAAACCATTATTTCTGTTCTAAAATTTTGTATTTTGCAGTCTGATAATCTGAAACAATTTTCAGAGGTATTCCAGAATCAGCCTGGTCTGAAAATTAGAGTACTAGATAAAAAAGAAAATGTGTGGGACTCTGATCCGGTGAGAAAGAATTTGAAAAGAGATACTAAGGGATTACAGATGCGAAATCTGCTGATTTGTCTAAATTAATTTAGACAAAATTGATGCACTCATTTGTGTGGTTGCTTTTAAAGTGGTTAAAGAGTGGTCAAAATTGATTTAGCTTAATTGGGTTACGCTAAAACTGTTTTAGCCACTTTTAAACTGCTTCAACGTCCACACAAAGCAGTTGAACCTACTTAGCTAAATGGAATTAGAAACTGATTTTGTTAAGCAGGAACAATTCCTATCACACAGATAAGTAACAGAGTTAAAAAGAGAGTGGTGAAGATGAGGTTGTAATAAATGGGCATTACAGGATAAATGAATCAACCTTAAAGAGGGAAAAAAAGAGTGATGGGGTGAATACAAATGAAGATATGAGTAAACAGATAGATGGAGGAAGTAGAAAAGAAGGCCAAACACACACTGGGGAAAGAAGAGCAGTTTGACTTTAAACTTACCAGAGAACAAACAAGAACAGAAATAGTTAAAATAAAATAAAGATTTTATAAACCATAGTGGTAAGAACAGTCACCTATGTCTTGGTCTGGCAAAGCTGCTATTGATTTTTGCCCGAGTAGAGACTGAGCTTCTTATTTGGCTCTAAAAGTGGAAATTTGTTAATTCTTGCCATGTACCCTCTCAATGAACTATTGTAAGAAAACATGGTTATTATGATCTTTTGCTAAGAAGCCAGGTGGTAGCACTTAAAACCTCTTGCTATGGGAGCAGAAAGGGGATTTATTTTCATTATTCATGAGAGCCATTTTTAAGGGATAACTAGGAACATGAATGTAGTAGCAAATCAAGTGATAACAAGTGTACTTACTTCTGGGGTTACAAAATGAAATGAGGTGAGGTAGTTGCTTAAAATTTTGACAATTTGTTATGAAATGTAGGTATAATGTGGCAACAAAAAGGTACAAGAACCCAATTTCATTAGCCCCACGACTTTCTAATGTTTTGTTTGCATAAAAACATGTTGGTGCCATGTAAGCAAATCTGATATCTAACGCGCACACAAAGATTAAGTGCTGCTTTACATTGTAAGCTTCATTTTATATCTGATCTGAAAACTCAGAAATATTGATCCTCATGATTATTTGCTGTTCATGTAATTTTCCCTTGAAATTCTGGAAAATAAAAGAAAAAATCCAAAACAAATCAACCAAAAATAAAGAAAATCAAACCAAAAATCCAAACCAGAAAAAACCCCTAAAACAAACAAAAAAATGAACACAAACCCTAAGAAAACAAACAAAAAACGATAATGCACAACAACATGAAAATAATTTTGCAGCACTATAATGAAATTAGAAATTTTCAGAATTAAATATTAAAATTAGATAGATAAATCTGACTCCACAGAAGTGACCCAGAGCTTTTCAGAATTCCTGAAAATAAAAAATTTTCTCTTGAGACAGCGCTAGYGCATCTCAAACAGATAAATCTAGACTAAGTAACAATATGGCTGAAAACAGTATTTTAAAAATACAACTACAACTCATTTACTATCTCTTCATTTCACCTCCAAAACCTTTATAACCTAGAAAATTAGAAATCCCAAGTATAATATTCCTTCTTTACTCATCAAGAAATTATTTAAGGAATTTATTTTCTTCAGGTTGTGAAGACACTGTGAGAGTAGAGGGATTATATAGGTGTACATTATGTAACAAGACAATTTAAGCTTAAGGTCAAAATTTATAATTATAAGGCACTTTCAAATATCTGGACTTAGCATAACTTAAGAAATAACCATATTAAGCATTAAGTCAGTTAATCTATAAACACAGGAAAAAAAAAAAGGTGCAACAAAGGAAAAAATCTGCTGCTGCAAGTGATCATCCCAAGCTACCTCAGACCTGATCTGGTATGTGGACACAGAACAGCATCATATGAAGAAGGCTGCTCTGATTCTGGGCTCACACTCAGGCAGCACAATCTGTATCCTTACCCATGTAATGGACAATCCACAGAACAGATTACTTGAAGATGAACAAAAGTACACAAAAGTACAAAAATAGCATTACTATTTTATCTGTGCTTTATAGTATAAATTTAAAACACACAAAGAAAGTTATGGGATGCCCCATGAACACCCTATCCCTGAAAGTGTTCAAGGTCAATTTGGATGGACCTTGGGAAACTATTTTTTTCATAGGCTTTTGCCCTCTGAAGCTACAAAAAAATGTAGTAGACTGGGATTTTGTCTAGTAAAACAATCAAAAAACCGAAGGTATGAAACAGGAATTTTAAGGATCTGTCTACTTGTCTGCACATTTCTTTGGCAGCTAATGTACAGTTTACATAAATGCTACCTTTTTCACATGAGAACAGAAATCACCATAAACTCAAATGTTAAAGAGATCATATGTTGAGCAAGGGAGAAAATTTCAGTCTTTTCCCATGCATTTTCTCTGGGTGATGAATTAAGTTATATTGCAAGATTAAGCTTCAAACATTAACTCACACAATTAGTCAGAAATAATTAGACAATCAGGTGAGAGTATTAGTCGTCATTCACTGAGCTTTTTCATCTTATGACCTGTACAGATTTTCATAAGGTGAAGGCCAAAATGGGCTACAGCATTTTTATTTGACTAGCATTTATGAATTCATGTATCATTATATAAATATTACATTTGATTGAGATCTCATTAAAGGTCTCTCTGTCTCATATCAAAATGTCAATAACACTCCTAAGAAGGGAAATGTCAATTAACTAAGGCTGTGCTTATTAATAAGTTCAAAAATGATCATAGAAAATTACTTTTTTCTTATTAGACTCCCGTTTTAATTTTTTTAATTCATACTTTTTTCTGAGCTATTTTGCCAAGAAAGCAGAAACCAGTCAGTATTTAAACTGATACTTATCTTCCTGATGAACTACCACAGAACCCTCCTGCCACAGTGATCCTTTTTGGATTAACACAGCATTTTTTTCTAGGCACTGGCACAGCCTTTATTCCTCTCAGTTTCACAACATAATCAGTGCAGAACAGAATAAATATCACCACCATACCAAAACTATCCCTGAAATCAAGAGAGGCAAGTAGAAACCTAGAGTGAAAAAGCATTTTAATTATTACCCAACTTCTACCTCAGCACCAATGCTTATGACAATGCTTATATTCCCCTCCTTTAAGATTCTTCAGTCACTGTTTGAAAAGTAAGCACACTTCCTTCCTTGTAATCCTAGCAGAAGGCAACGTGGTTGCCTATTTCAGGTAAGTGATAAATCAGTTTTGTCTGTTGGGTTACAGACAATATTTTCAAACAAGGAGACACATCAGTAAACAGCTGACATCACCCCCTTTGACATGGAGTTTCCTCAAAGGGGAAGACTGACAAGGGAAATTCTTTTACTCACCAACTATGGGATTTTACAAATGCAAGGCAGCAGATCTTTTCCCTGCCACTCTCTATGGGAATCAAAATGCTGCAGTAATTTGGACAATCCCTCTATGCATGAGAATTGGATTCCCAGACTATGTTCTTTACATAGTTTGGGGTTTTTTTTCTCCATTTGCCAAGATTGGCAGGGCTGGATCCATATAATTTGTGCATCTTGCTATTCCTAAGTACTAGCTGCATAGAAGTTCAGAAAATCCCAGCTTACATCTGCTTCTCCAGATAATATCAAGACTTGTCCCATTTATTTTCTTTAACATTCTGGATTACCAGATCTGTTTGAATGCAAGAATACTTCTAAGAAAGAAGCAATGTAATATCATGCAATACAGATTAATTATTTTTTAAAATATGGGATAAACATAGCAAAGAATTTTTAAGATAACAGCTCTAGACAGAAACTGTGAATGGCTAATACCATGAGCAGCTCTGAAGTGACTGGTGCCAATTTTGATGCTTCTTTCATACCACAGAATCATCTAAGAGGGAAAAGACGTCTAAGATCATAAAGTCCAATCCACTGGCATATTCATTCCTAAATCACATCTCTAAAAGTGTCACAACCACACATTTTTTACCACTTCCAGGCATGGTGATTCCACCACTTCCCTGGGCAGCGTGTTCCAATGCCTGCCTATACCTCACTTAACTCAGTGAAGAAATTTTTTTAATATCTGATCTAAACCTACTCTGGTGCAACATGAGGTATAAAATATAACATCATGAGTTACAGAGCACAGTGAAAAGAGAAACATGAAAAGCCAGGGCAGAATAATGAGGAGAGCATATGTGAACACCCAAGACAATTCAGCAGCTGAGGAGCCCTTCCTTTGTTGGTGTAGGGACTGCAATGGCTGCATGAACAGTCTTTCCACTGCAGAAGTACTAAATGTAATGCCAAGGACAGCCCTCCACACAGAAACCTCATAACCAGGATGGTACCACAAGCTGCCCTGGAAAGGTGCTCTGCCTACTAGACACAGTTACTGGAGAGTGTGCATGTGGGATGGTGGTGCTGAAGTAAGGTGCAGTTGCAAGGGGGTGCACGCTGTACCATGGCACACTGTGGTGTGCATATGCCTCCAGGGACCTGGGTGGGAATCATTGCCAGGTGAGACTGCTTGGCAGGATGCTCTGGAAAGCTCTTGCTCCTGAGTCCCTTCAGCCCTGGTGACATCACCAGTAACTTAAAATGACAGCATAAGAGCAACAATTTTGACCCATTTTTTTGCATTTTATAAGCTTTAGTCTTTGGATCATCACCGAAATAAAGAATATGCTATGTTAGACCTTCAGAGCTCCAGTTTAAGAGAAGAAACTGTAAAATCATAAATAGTGAATAAAGAGTTCCTTTTCTGCTGTGTCTGTAGAGGCTCTTTAGTACAAATTGTTCCAGTAAGGACATGGAATAACTTATGTTCAGCAATTTGCTTCTAGTTCCACCTGGTTCAGATGGTAACACAAGACTAAGTGTTTCTTGGCTAAATCCACCCACTTTCAGTTTAGTTAAATCATGTTTCTTTTGGGATTTTGCCATCAAAATGTAGAAAACATGCAGATCTGGAGATATAAAGAATATTTTTGTACCACAGGAATATCAATTAAGCTACCATCTCTCCAGATACGTAAATAATGTTAAATGACAAACAACTCTAGGTCTCTGAGGTTTTCATATATTTCCTCCCTGGATAACCTATATCATAAATTCAATAGTGTATATAATTTAAATTTATGATACACTATTGCTATTTTAACATATTTTGGGGCATGAGATCTTCTCATATACATATGTATATATGCAAGTCTCTCCAAACCATAAACTGCTTCCTAAACAGCATTTGTTGAGTATCTTAAAAAAGAATCTCTATCTGGCCTCAAGACTGACTGCAGTTATATACTATACACATGATTGTATGGTGGATGACAAAGTAACAATTCCCTGTGCCTACCTGACATCCAATTCACACATCAAATTCCTTTAAATCTATAGAAGTACCCACGGTAAATCAAAGATTTCTTTAGTTGATTTGTTCTCTTTATCCCTCTGTCTGTGTCCAAAATGCCTTTCTTACTGATCTTTCTAACTCATAGCACCAAGAACACAGCAGTTATGACTACATAAAACACACCAAATAGCAACATATCCTATTCATTATGCACCCAAAGGATCAGTATCTCTGATGGATTTCCTAGCGCTAACAGCAATTTTGCATGTAATCAACAGGTGGACTGTTCTTTTAAACTAAGACAATCAGAATTATGAGACAGAGGGAATAAACTTCTAATGGCCAATCACACTCCTAATTTCCTAATTAATAAGTAATTCTAAGCAATTAATTAAGAATTTATTTCTTAAATGTATATAATTAAATAGCTATAAATTTAACTTGATCTAAAATGCTTATAAATTGGATCTCCCTCTTGGTTACCTGTAATAGATTGGGTTTTATACTGTGTTCTCAGAAATAACAGTACTTCACGTCCTCAATGGCCACTTGAGTCAGCATGACTGTGATTTCTTTGGTCCCTCTCAGCTACACACACACAGTCTGAAAAGACTCTGTAGGGATCTGGCAGACCTGTGAAAGTAAAGTTCTGAGACAGGATCTTTAATGGCATGGCAAAAAGGTAAATGATGTTGTCAGGGAGAAGTTGGTAAAGCAACTAATTTACATAAACTTGTTTACATCCATCAGGATTAACTCTCACATGAAAACAGAATGATTACAATTTAAATCTGAGCTTTTTTCACATAGTTCTACATGTGTATACAGAGACATATGTCTTGCATCTTAGCCAGGTGAAGGTATCAGGGTACACACAGCCCACCTTATGTTCTGTACAGATTGCATATCTCATAAAACTTTCCCAGATTCAACTTAATTCCATCAGCTAGCATCACGTCTTAAAAATCTTTGCCTTCTTAATTCAAGCCATTTCCTCAGTTCTTCTTCCCGCCTTAAGCTCTGAATTAGTCTTATGACCAACTTTAAAGTTTATTCACGTTACTCCTGACTTCAACATTAAGTCTTGTTGGCTTCTACCTTTCCTTGATACAATCCTGTCATCACTAACAAGCAGAATTACAAAATCTAGACAAGAACTAAAACTTCAATGTCATTTGAATATAGATGCTTCTTAGTGTGTGTGAAAAAAATCCCACATCATATTTTCCTGACATTTTCCTTGACATTTCTTTTAAGAACAAGTAGGAATAACAGCATTAATAAGATGAACATACATCACAATTATATTGTGATAATATGAACAAAATACTATAATGAACTCTTAATCATTACTTAGTATATTACTATTTTCTCCATATGAAATTTGTAACTTACATATATAATGAATAATATTGTAGTAGCACTAATACAGTTATAAGTTAATTACACACTGTGTAGCTGATTTAGTTGCATTTAGCTAAGGAGCTGTTCCAAGCTCACTGCAGATTAATTATGTCTTTAGGTATATACTCTCATTTATAACTGTCACTTGTAACCACAGCTGTTGATGAGGCTGCTCTGTAGACCCTTCCTTTATGAAAACAAATGCATCACACTCCCAAAACAAAAAAGCAACAAAAAACTCCAGCAAAATCCGTGAATGAGACTCAAAATCTCCACTAGCTAGGGTATGCAATGACAGAACACCAGAGGACTGCAAGTTTCATTTTACTGCATTTCTTCCCAAAAAATATCTCTTGTAGCATCTCCTTAGTAAGGTTATGCCTCACAGCATTTTATTTAATAACTAGCTTTCACAAATTTGACAGATGAAATTTAACATCTCAGTTGTAGAAATTGTTCTATTTTACAAATCCCATACATATTAAAGAGAAGGATATAGGCAACTGCCAAAAACTCTCCCTATGATTTTTCTCAAACGTTTTACTGACTAAGGAAACAAGTCACTTTCTGGGCCTTTAATTCCATGCCAGAAGAATAATTTTTTGACAGGAATGGGTAGTAAGTACTAGCAAGTGCATGAGATATCCATAAAACTAAAACAAGAGAGCCTTTCTCAGTTAAAAGTTTTCAGCCTAGTTCTCACCACATCATGAAAAGTTAAATGAATCTCAAATACCTAAAATGACAGAAGAAAAACAATCTACATGGAGAAACTAGAAGTCAAACATAAGTCAAAGTTAGACACACTGTACACCTGTTTGACTTTTCCAGGTTCACTGGGAAACTGTAGAGAAGCAATTACATTTATTAGTAAAACATTGCTACTTCCTGTGATTCTCTCTGAAGCAAACACTGGCACATGTCAGCTGGATATCTTTGAAAGATAACATATTTCGTGTGGCCAGCATGCTCCTTCCATATTATGAGGACACAGCAGCACAGCCAATGACCAGTCATTTAGGTCACTTTAGGACAAGCATGTTTAGGACAGATCATATCAGGGGAACAGACTATATCCAGTTTGAATTAAGATTCCCAAACTATGTGTTTTGCAGACAGAAGGGACTCAGCATCAATTGCTACACTCCTACTGAGCAAAATTACTTGCTACTTTAAATATAGCCCACAGAACTGTATTTTCACTGAACCTGACAAAATCTACAATGAATTCAGCACAAACCTAGGTATTCTTACTGCACTGTAAGAGAAACCACATACASAAGTCTAAATAAATTTATTTGATATATGTAAATATTTTCAGAAAGTTACAGCATATGCTGGCATAAAATTACACTTTAGCATTAAAATAAAAATAAATAAATGACCAACCAAATAGGAAGAACAATTTCAATTATTTTAATTTCTTTACACTTATAAGAAATAAAAGAAACGGTACCTCAGGCAATCATTCTTCTTTTGCAGTAGTAAGACTCATAACACAGTAGAGTACGCTACAAAACTTTAGTTCTCTGCATAGAGTACCTCCCATATCCTGTGCAGCGCAGTACAACTCACAGCTAGGGTGCCTCAATGTACATTATGAATGGCAGAATAATATAATGGCAGGGATTTAGAAGGTAAAATAAATCCACTCTGGCAGAAATAAACTACCAAACAGGGAATACTACCAGCAATGTTGCAGTAAGACTTAAGACTAAGATAAACTTAAGACTAAGTGTATCTTAGTTATGGAATTTGCATTCTCCATGTCCAGGGAAATACTGCAGCACATTAGTGAGAGGAAACCTGCAAAGAGCCTCCTATAGCTTCTTATTTTTGAATTTTTCTACATATCCAGCTTTCCATGACATGCAGTATAGGCTTTCTGTCATATGCAAAAACCAACCACCTGCAACAAAAAACCCTACATCATCATATTTGCCATATATTATATCCAAAAATTTCTGCAGAAGAACTTCAATATTTCAGCAATAAAGCTGAAAAGAGTAAAGAAGATTCAAACATGCAAGTAGCAAAACCTGTAAAAACAAATAATTCGCAAAAATTAGCAATGTGAGGAAATTAAACAAGATAATAGACTGAACTATCATTGATTCCAATATACCAGTATTTTAAATCCGGGATTAAAGTGTTCTGAACATGCTCCTTCTGAATAAGAGCAGAGTTCTCCCCACAGATACAGCAAGCATTTTTATAGATTTGGCTATGTGACTGAGACTATGAGAAGCCCAGTATCACTATGGATCTTTTAATATTACATTTGAATTCACACATGGATGAATTGTTCATTTTCCTAACCCTTTTTGCAGGAAAAAAAGTGGTTCAGATTACAAAGCAGTAATATTGTTTACTACGAAGTGTTCTTTCCCTCCTTRGCACAGAAATAATGCTATATATCACAGCATTCCATTAGCACATTCAAAGTGATGATTAGGATTCACAAAATCACTTAGGCATGTGTTTATGTTCATATTAGTTCAGCAAACCACTAAATATCATTTTTAGTTATGTATCCCTAAAAATCCCACTTGAATAATTAATCAGTTTACACCAAATGCCCAGAATTCAACATATGCATTCGTCCAGTCATATTAGTGAAAATGCAAAAAATGCTTTAAAAATTACCCAAGTATTTAACTGCTTCATTAGATCAGGAAAGCTTAAACACATACTTAAATGTCACATTGCATCAGTGTTAAGATCTGCATGCTCCTAAATTCTGCATTGAATCAGCAAATGTCCGTAGGATATTTTCCCATGCAGAAAAAATATTCCTATTTACCATTATGAATAGCAAAATGCTATGAGGATTAAAATTTCAAAATATGGGGCCAGCATAAAACTTAAATTCATTCACAGCGGCAAATATTATATACAATAATAAACACCTTTTTTTTTGTAGTAACAAATATACTCTAAAATAAAACATCCTTTCTTGAGAAAAGAAAAAATATGGCTTCTGTGTAAGATATTTCTTACTTTTTTCCCTCAGTCTCGCAAAAAAAAAAGAAGGTTTAATGGAAGTGTAAGTTGATGGCTTTGACTATAGTGATGGGGAAGCAGACCCATAACAAGCTCAAATTTATGATTATGAGAATTAAGAAGTCATATTTTTTCCCTACTGGCAGAATTAGAGGCTCTTAGTGACCGGTTAAGGTTGAAGAATATTAAATCATGAGTCCCCAAATATCTATTTGATAGTGCATTTGGGTAGTAACATACTAGGTGTCACAAAAGTCCACTTGTCTTTGTCACAGACCTTTACTACTTTATGATAATAATTCTTCAGAGAGCACATCTTGATTGTAGTATTACTTACTAGTATTAATGAAATTTCCCCTCTTTGTGATAATTGCTCTTTTTTTATTCATCCAGCATATAATAATGTCTTGTTTCTCAAACAACTTACAGAACATTTCCAGGCACATTCAACTATCTTTACTGCCTTAACTTAAAACACTTTCAAAAAATATTTTTTCCGTAGATCATCCAAGTGAGAATATCACCATATTGCAATGAAATCAATTACCACATGTTGTAAAGACTGAATGAAAGACTGAGGTGTTCTACTTCCCTAAGTTCTGTTTTAGCCATAAAAAATTTTACCTATTGATTTTAGAAGAGAGTAATGTAAGTTTCTCAATTTCCATGTACAAGTTAATCAAATGGACAAAAACAACAGATGGAACAGGAATCTGGATACCCCAGTTCTCTTCCAGGTTACTGTCTTAATTGCTGTCCTAGAGCATTTTTTTCCTCCAATATGTTCTTGTGTATGCGTTTGCACATGTAGTCAAAATTTCAGCTGAATGGAAGCTGGAAGATTCTTATTTAAATCCTGCGTCAGTAAGGAGACAGATAAGATGTTTTCCATATCCTAAATACCTCGTGTAAATGAAATAATCTGAATAAGATCAGCTGTAGCTTTAAGCTTCCTAAGGAACTTGATTCTGCTGACAACGACTCTTTAGGGTATGTAGATAAAAGAGCACCAATAGCAAAGATCCCAAGTAGGCTTACCCTAAAGCATGTATTCAGGTGATCGGTGTTGATAAGGGAGAAGCAATTCTGGATCTGTAAAGAATGTAAGCCTTTAAGGGACTGCTGGTATCCTAAAGGGCAGCAACCCTTGCAGTCCTCCTAGCCAGAACACTAGGCAATCACTCCAGTGTGAACAGAGACCGTATGTATGTTCTTTACATAGGTATGTAACATACCTATAACTTGGTCAAAAACAATGTTCAAAAATTTTAATGCAATCTGGCCCAAGAGGAAGAAATTAGAGATGAATATCAGAGAGTTACCTAATCAGTCATTCATACAGAACACTTCAAGGTGAACACAAGGATATATGATTGCTAATACGATCTTTAGAATTGTCTTCTGTAAATACCAATAAGTACCATATCATTTGGTTTATTCTTACACCTTGAATATTACCCAAACACCAGTGAGAACTGCTTTCATTTTAGAACAGTATTCACTGTTTTACATAGGGAAGGCTGCACTGTGCCACACTTTTTCTAGTATAATTTTCCTTAAAGTCTAGCTCAGTAATATTTCTTTATATACAAACTTGTGCTAAAAGACAATGCAGACGTTTGCAAGTTCAGTTTATGATGCTCCAACAGTCTACCTACAGAACTGCAACAGGCTTAGCAGCATATGCTCTGCAATACCCTATGCAATTACAAAAATTCAGGTGATAGTTAAACAGCATTGATAACATTTTATCTCCTCTTAACATCAAATAAATTTGTGATTTATTCAAACGTAAAAAAAAAGAAAGAAAACAGAAAGAAAATGTTTATGGTTAAAGATCTTCAGTACTTATTCATGTTGACCTAATTATGGCTCCATAAAGTCTAAACTCTAAGCTAATTCAGTGGCAGAACAGTAAATTCAAAATTATGCTTGCTTTTGGAAAATCTACTTTAGGACTCACATCCTTACATCTATTCATGATTTCTTTCAGCATTATTACCCACAAAATGGAAAACAATAAAAAGAGCTATTAGTAACTAACAGGAAAGTCAAAGAAATAGATGAGTTGTTTAGTTTAAAAATTGTTACCTTTTTTGAGATAAGCCATTGTCTGAATCCAGTAATTGTTTTTTATTTAATATTTTCAAGTAGTTTACATAAAAATGTAAAAATCCAGGGTCCGGGTTCTCAGGTGACTACGATTATGCCTTTGGTTTGGCCTACAGCTATTAGCTCCAATCAAGGAGGAGCCCCTGAAAAACTCATTATCTTTAAGAATAAGATTTATTAATTGTGAGATATCAGATAGCAATGAGATATTTTTTAAAAGAACTTCATCATAGATTTTGCATGATTTCATGTCTATTGAATACTCACCTGGAAGAGAAAGCACAGAAAGGAGAGATATTGTGCTCTCTCACACATTCCTACCCCTAAGCATGTAAGATGTTCTCTTCCCCCTTCCACGTGCTCCTTTCAACAAAGCATTTGGAAGCAGTGGAAGCCAAGGTTTCTAATGTTTAATCAAAATGGAACACTTAATGATGCATTTCTTCCATTATCAAAACACCTATTTTGTCTCACTTTGAGACAATCATTTGAGAAGCACTAAAAATAAGCAATATAGCTTCCCTACATATTTGACATTCTTCACAAACTTCCCAATAAAAGATAAACAGCCTTGACAGTCACTCTCTTTTCAGTGACTAGTATCAACAATACGATATTGCTTGACAACTGAGCTACTTACCCCTAAGTTTAAAAGAACTCTTTCTTCACACCTTAGCACTATGTAACGTTCCTGGCCATGCCATTATGGAGTTTCCTAACAGCGCACATGGGAGTTCTTCTCAAGGTAACAATGTTCTCAAGTTGCTTTCCTGTTTCGGTTTTATGTGAGAGTTTGCCTCATTGTCTGTTGCTCACTCATCTTCCATGGCTGCTGCCYAGGTCTCAATCAGCACATGATTATTTCACCATCTTCCATGTTTATCTTGTTTTGTGTGYACTTCAATTGAGTATATTTATTGTGAATAGAATATAGGCCCATCCATTTCATTATTAACAATGTGCATTTATGCTTTACTATGACTGCATCACTGAAGAAAATGGCTCAATCTGGGCACAATCTGAGAGCAGACTTCAGAAAAATCATTTGCAAAGATAGGGTTTACTTTTTAGGGAATCATTATCCACTTTTTTCCTCCTGTTCTTTGAGTAATGCACAGTCACGAGTATATGGCAATTCAGTTTGAGGCTTATTTTGTTTGCTTGGGTGTTGTTTTGAGGCTATTTTGGAGGGGGTAATTTCAAGCATTGAACTGAAGAATTATTACTGATTTTGTGAAAATACTTCCCTGTTCTAAGACAGCATTAGATTAGGGAARTGTTGGCTTTTTGGTTTTTTGGTTTTGTTTTTTTTTTTTACAGGCTTGAGATATAGATACAAAAAAATAGCTAGGGTAAAAGAAATCAGGTGTTTTACAAACATAGGCTTATCTGAAGCACCTGTCCACATATACCTGTTGAGCCACCATTAATGTTATGCAGCTGCGTGCTTGAAGAAAGCAGCGAAAGTTAAACTGTTTTATCCATAGGAAAAGGTTAACTGTGACAAATAATATGTCCAATGAAATACTCTGTCTACACACACACACTCCCTCTGATTATAGCAACAGCAAGTTGGCAAAATGAAGTGACAAGACTGAAATTTCAGTACTGCAGCAACTGCAGAAATGCACTGCAAGCCCACAAATACAGTCTGTGATAACAAAATATTACTGACATTACTGAACTCTGATGATCACTGGGATAATATCAATCTAGTGCATGAATGTATGACTATTAAAGCTGGCTGGGTAGATTATGGGGAAAATAACTTTTATTTGCTCTAAAGTACATCAGTAATTGAACTGTCCGCTATTGGACATTGGCCTGATGTTTCCCATCTCTGTCATGCCTCCTCATTTGTCCTGTATTACTACCAGCTATGTCTGCCGAACTCCCCAAAACTGTGACCTTCCAAGGCAAGCTTTTATTCTCAGATTACCCTACTATATWCTTGAAAAGATTTTTTTGGTTTGATTTTCCTTGAGGTGATGGTATCRTTGTTTTTTAAAGCAAATATGATTTGACTACTTTAATGCACGTTTTTCTTGGATATTTAGCTTGTATCAGTGACTCCAGTATTATTAGGAAGCAGATGGAACTTCTCTTCTGGTATCTTGCCATCCTGACAGAATGATGGATGTGAGCAATTGAAAAATCTTTATCTTATTCTACATTGCTCTTAGATGTTTTCTAGCTACTGCTTTGAAACTGACACATGGCTTGGCGTCCGCTTTTTATGGTCCYTTCGTGCTTTGTGTTTCCATCACGTTGAACATTACCCACATTCATTCACAGCTGGTTACACATACATCTCTGTTTCTTACCYTTCTCTCTGTACTTAGACATAGTACAGTACTTATGTACATATCAGAGCTTTGAGATTGCCACAGGAAAAAAAGGGCTTGTTTGGCTTGAACATACTAATCAAACCTTTCACATACATATGCTACTGTCTCCAACACTCCTATCAAGTTAGTGTATCATTTTCCTTCAAAGGGGTAAATTGCTTTCGGACTAGTACCTTTGATTAAACAACTAGATTTGYGGATTAGGAGAGAGCAAGGGATGTTATGCTCAACTTCAGCAAAGTTTTGAACACTAGCTACCCCAGCATTCTTGTATCTAGCTTGGGATTTTATGGTCTTGGTTGCTGGAGAGATTTAAAAAWAAAGACTGACTAGATAAGGTGATTAACAGGTTAAGAGGGCAGCTCCAGAGAGGTCTAATAGCAGACTGCAACTACCTATGAGGAGGCATCAAGAGGACAAAGACTCTTCACAGTGGTACATATGACAGGAGGATGGGAGACAGATAATTTATGTTGAAATGAGAGATCCAGACAGGATGTAGGGGAAAAAAGCCCAAAAAACCCAAACCATTTTCATCATAAGGACAGTCAAGCACCACAACAGGTTGCCCAAAGAGGCTGTGCCATCCTTGGGAGCTTTTAAAATCTAAATGGATAGTGCCCTGAGTAATATGATCTGCTCTCACAGCTGATCCTGTTTAGAACTATTGACTTCCTGCAATCCCTTCCAACCTGAATTATGGCTCTAAAACATCAAGAGTTCCATGTCAAGYACAGTTTTATTCAGTTTTACTTTCCTGTCCTTTCTATACATACACTTAGATTGTTTGTTATTAAGCACAACTTCTGTTGTGCTTAATTACAAAGTTCATACAGCAAGTTCCATTCATGTTGGATTAGAGACTGTGCTTATTATTTGGCAGGAATCTATGAGGCAATGTGCAATATGTTGTAGGTCACCATTAGTTTTCACTGTGCCTTGCAAAAACAGTAAAAATTAAAAGAGAGTGTAATTCAATCAAGTGTAGGTTTCAGCATGTAGGCAGGAAGAATCACCCGGGAAAAACCCAAACAAGGTATGAAATAATGACTCTTCAGAATAGTATCAGAAACTAACAACGAATCACAAATCAAATATGAACAAAGAAATTCTGCTAATATTAAGAAGCGTAGATACTACATAGAAAACCACAGAGAAACACAACCAGAGATGCAGTTCCTCAGACATGAAGAGCTGCTTAAAATCCTTTTCCTTCTAATTCATTCAAATTGTGAATTKGAAGTGAACTTCACTTGCCTACAAGGCAGAACCAAGAAGATACCAAGAAGAGGCTTTCTTTTTTGTATTATAGTTTTATTATTTAAAACTGCCCTGAAGAAATAAAGAATGCAACAGTTCCTTTAAACAGTTTTGACTATGTAAATGCTAATGGAAAATATTATTAAGAGTTCTTAAAATATTATTAAGAGTTCTTATTAAGTGATTTGTTTTTCCTTTATATTTTTATAGGACCTTCAAACTGACAATATAAATTTAGTATTATAGCTGCTCATAAACCATTACGAACAACACAAATATCTTCTTTATAAATGGGAAGGTAGAAGGTCCTGAAAAATAATTCAGATTTGAATGTGAGGAAGTAAATTTATGCAAATTGMTGTCAGTCATCTATGTATTCATTTCACTAGCAAAACAACATTATAAATGATCTCTAGCCAACAGTTCTTCATTTGAAGGCATGTGATGCAAATATTTACTCAAAACAGAAAAAGAAAATCACTTAAGGATAAACATAAGTCTTACCACGCCAATAGAAAAGTAGTTATTGATGATGTTGTAAGGCACTGGGTCTCCCTTCTCATCTTTATCATTGGGTATTACTTCGAATTTCCACCTGTCCAGTAAAATCTCTGAGCTGTTCTCAATGTCTTTTAAGATCTTCATCAAATTCTCACCTTCATACCCTAGCAAAACATRAAACCAGTTATTTAATCAAGCATAATAAAGTTTCATTACTTTTTTTTTCTCTTTCTAGATGATTGAACAGGACTCTGAGCAACCTGATCTAATTGAAAATGCCCCTGCTCATTGCAGGGRGGGCTGGACTAGTCAACTAATCCTTAAAGATCCCTGCCGACCCACAATATTCTATGATTCTGTGACTGGAAAAATGAAAGCAATGCATATAAGACCTTAAAAGAAGTAAATTGTGCTTGAAGTATTCACAATTTTCCAGCACTTGTCGTTAAAAGAAGCACAAATAGAAAGCTAATTAAGCATGTAAATTTAGAGTAATTCTACAGATTTCAGTGGACATCAAATTTGTGATGAAGAAAACAATTAGATCTTCAAACTTTGCAAATCTCTTGAACTTTCCAAATGATCTATAAAGCAAAGGTTGTACTTTGCAAAATGTTCTTGATGAGAAATTAATCTTAATATTCAAATTYCTTTGATTTCAAAATTTTTGGAAAGGAGACATATTGCTGTTTTGCCTGACAAGACACTGAAAGGTTAAAAGCTATCTTTTAATTTTCATTGATTGTTTCAATCCGGTTTAACATAAAAAATCCAGAATTTCAAATCCATATCTGATAGCTTTATAGGCAAAAGTAACATTTTTGATTTATCTCAACAACTTCTTCATGAGCCTCATCCTATTTTGTAGAGAGAACTTACTCTTAGTTGCAAGTAAGTACTCAGATGTAATTCACTAAACTGAGTAGAAAACTTGTTTATGCCCTCATGAGTATATACAACACACACATGTGTGCATGAAGAAAACTGGGAGGGTTTTACTAAGKGACATTATCAAGTCTGAATATTATTCAAAACAAACAATTTAGTAATAGATAGCTAAGATCTGGGGATTCAGTCCTTCTTCAAAGCAGAAAAACCAAGATTTCCTATTCAAGCAGTATGTACTGCTGGTGTTATTAACAGCTTTAGCAGGGCAAGCCACTCAAAGCCTCCTTGCTCMAAACCCACAGCTGATGTATTTGTTTGTGGTTGCCTAGCACACTTTTGCTAGTTACTGCTAGCCACCACATGACAGCAGCATGCACGGTTCCTTTCCTCTGCATCCGTGAGATCACTCACCAGCAATTTAGGTTCTGTCTCCTCTCCCATCTATGGAAATTCCAGAAAATCTGCACTATGGTATTGCTCACCACAAAGCAACTTGGCAAAGAATGATGAAACACAGAATATTTCTCTATTGTTTTTTCTACTTTAGTCCAAATGTAATCACTTAAGTTACAGAACAAAAATAAAAGTGAAGGTAGGGACAGGTCCCAGCTAATGCAATTTTATGTCCTCATGGTTGACCCTAYTTAAATCAGCACTAGTGACTTCCTATGACCTCTTTTGGTTATTCTATGGATCTATGAACAATTCAGGAAGTTAAGCAAGGCTGATTTGAACAGGTTTTGTCTCATTTGTTTTTCTTTCTTCCACCAAGACTATGAGAATGTAAACAATCAACAGTTGTGACAGAGAAAATAAAGGAGGTTTTCAAATTATTTGACAGAACATTATGGTTAACAAAGTGCTACAGCATGAAAACTACTGAGAATTTGCTAAARACTATCTGGCAACAAGGCAGACATTTGGAAAGGAAACTGATGAGAAAGAAGAAGTAAGATATCTGCAAAGGCTGAGAAGCTCYAAATAAAACAACCAAGTTCCAAATGCAAAACATCTCAACTGAAACAACCAAGACCTGAAATAGACCTGGCTATGATCCCATGAAGTGAGGTGCTTTCACCACAGACTGAATATTTTCTAAGATTTTCTTCCTTGTGTCTCTTTCAAGTTATCCTGTAATATGGATTCTGAATGGAGGGTTTTGGAGGAGCTGAGAGTAAGTCTCCATACATCCAGGAAAGGATGCAAAGGGTATTAAAGGTTAGATTTTCTAAATATTCTTCTTTCAGCATTCTTTGCCTTCTCATTTTCTGATAAATAGTACCACAGCACATTGTCTGGAATCCTCTGTAGGAAAACAGAAAGGGAGTGGATCAAAGGAACTAGTCCAAGGCTAAGACATGCTTTTCATTTAATATTTTTAAAGATTAAAAAATATTAAACTAACCCATTATTAGATATTTTCAGTAACCCTTTCAGAACAGTCCCAATTAAAACCCATGTAAGACTTCTCCCTATCCAAGGTATTGATCAAAGCAATAACTGGAATATAGATGGTAAAAAGCCAACCAAACAGCTATACACTATTCTCATTACACCTTGGAACATTTTTGGCRTCAGCAGAAGCCACAAACAAGGTATGAAGTGTGACTGCAACCTTTAATATCTTACATATGTATACAACAATTACAAACAGATCATTCCAAAAATAGAGAAAGTGATAATGGCTCTTTATGAAAAATAAATCCAAATGTAAATGTTGATATAAGTATTTTTTTAAATTTCAATTAAATAACAGATTGCATTTTGATTACCTCCTCCCCATCTCAGACACCTTGCTAAATCATTGCCAGTCCCAAGAGGCAGGATAGCAACAGGAGGATGCTTAATCAAGTTTGCTTTCTCTGTGAATAAAGAAGGGAAAAAACACAACTAAGGAACAAAAATGATCTAATTGCATGGTATTATATAAGTGTGTTGGGTTTTGTTTCAGTGGAAGACTTGCTTTGTACATGAAATCATGCTGCCTGCTCTGCGATGGGCATTTCACCAAGTGAGTCGATTTTGTAGTCCCTTCTCCACTGGATATTCAACCCTTAATCYTAATTTACTCATTTATTTATAAGGATTTTGTAATCCTAACTGAATCCTTTGTTATCACTAAGACTTTGTAAAGCATAGATATGACAAACATTCACGAAAAATGATACTCAAGATCTTTCCCAGAGTGAATATGGTGTTCTTGCTCTAGTTCTCAGCTCTGCCATTCCCAGCTGTGAATACAGAAGAGTGATAGTTAAGGGTGTGAATAATGAGGTGAACYATCTACTTTGTCACCTGGGTGACCAAATTTGTGAGAAACTGTGTATTCACCTGGATTTGCATCTACACCTGAGCACCACCACCAAGAAGTCATTGGAACTAACACAAGACCTTAGACAGGTTTGCCCACCAGGAATTAAACCTCCAAAGAGAGCCCTGACCTGTCTGATCAAGTCTTTAAGTAGCAATTTTCYATTTATTAAACAATGCTTTGAAATGAATGAATTTACAGCACCTTTTCAGTCTTTACTGGTATTTTTGTAGCATTGTAAGCCCAAGGATCTTTTCAAAATCTGATGAGAAAACCCTTGTCAAGAAACCCAGCCTCTCTGAAAGCTGGAACATATATTTCAAATATATAATTTGTCAAATTTCCCATTTAATGTGAATGAATAGCATGTCTAGTTAAAAAGTTATATTTAGTTAATCAGTTATTTTGTTTATAGAATTTGCACAATTATCAGCAATAATCAGCGGGAGTTTATCTATACAATGGATGTAGCAGGGAAATCAATATTTACCAATATTTTAGAAAGATTTAACATTCACATAACCAGTTTAACGGAAATCTTTCAGAGAATGTAATATTTATTAGAGTGATCAAAGAAAACTTTTTAAAGTTTCAAATTGATGAGAATTATTTTTTCCTTTCATTTATTTTTTCTTTCTTTTCTTTTTTTTTTAACTTTCTTTTTTCTTGCTGTGCTCTCAGCTAAAGCTCTTTGTACATCAGGATATCAGGGAAGACCAAATTAGAAAGTGTTTAGAAACAGGTGTACCCTTACACTTTACATGCTAAAGTGCTTTTGCTCCCTAAAAGGCAGCATTGAATATATATTTTCTGCGCCTACGAAAAAAGATGGTTCCTGGACTCCCGAAGTAATTTCTTAGTTCTATACCACAAAAAATGGTGCAGAACATAGTATGTTACTGAAAGAGAAAATAACTGCATGACATTTTAGGACATTTTAGACCTCATGAAAAAGGTGATGACACAATAAACAGCTGCAAAACTTTGTTTCTTCCAAGTTTAGGCAATGCACTTGATGTTTCTGTACATTAATTTATGAGTCTGAAAGCTATTTGAGAGCTACTTGCAGTAGCTTGCATTTGCAAAAGACTTTTTTCCAACCAAGATTAGAAATATTCCGTAGCTATCATTCCTTCATGACATCAAGTTTACTTTTCAGTGAACTTTTCTGGTCCCTCACAAAGCACACACTTTTAAACACTTTAGTTAAAACTTGAGTCTTTTGACCTCTCTTGACCCACTTCCTAATTTCCACTGTAACACAYGCCCATTGTTTTTCTCTGCAGCCTAACACCAAATAAATGATCATGTGATGTGGAAGACATTCTCCTTAATAATCTTTGAGAAGATTAAATATATTAAGTCTGTAATAACTAGACTTGTGGGCCATTCTTATGATTTTTAAAGAGGACTTTGCAGACAACTGACTGAAAGAACTCCAAAACAGAATTACCTCTTAATACATTATCTTCATTTTGGGATAATATAGTAAAAACAAAAATTTGGTAACCAAAAAAGCAAGTGACCTAAATTAAATTTTCTTAAAATTAGCAAATTACGTATGATTCAGTTGGAGAATAGTCTTGAAACTAAAATTGAAATAGATTAATTCAGATGTCTTGCTTTCAGGAAATCCAGAAACGCTGAACTTGTCTAGAGATTTTAAATAACTTTTGTTATTTGAGTACCCTTAAAARTAATCATGTCCCAAACTAACACATTTAAAAAATTTAAATCAACAAGCTGTTGTTTGAAATAGCTGTATCCATGCATTGGTATACAAGGAAGACCATTAAAATGAAACCCATGAGGCAAGCAAAACTGTGTGAAGGCTATAGATTACCTATGCAATCCAAAATCCAGCCCACTGTTCCATCTCCACCACATGCTARTACTCTGAACTCAGCAACATCTCGGAAAAAATTTAACCTAAAAAGAGTAAATGAAGATAACTAATTATGATGAATATAAYTGTGCATTATGTAAACATGTTATGGCTTAAGACATTTTGTTTAATAGAAAATAGCAAATGATCACTTAAAAGTCACTTCTGCTTATCTATTCATTTTTAGACAGATAAAATCCAACCTTATTATTAATTACTCTCAGTATTATCTGAAAAATTTCAAACAAAATTAATGATTCAAGGGTTAATATGGTACACTAACACTAGAAAAAGTTTGGACCCGATGGTTGGGCCAATCTTTGTCTGACTTCAAATCTTGTTTGAAACTATTGTCAAAAAGCATTCTCTGTTCACTTAGTTGTAAATTTACTAGGTAGTCTCTCAAAACAGAAAAGTCTAAGTTGTCTAAATGTATTAGCCATAACATTTATTTGTGAAGTTCTTTCTATAAAGCTATAWGAAAACTTCATACTTCTGGTAGAACACTGGTACATCTTAAGCTGAACAATCAGTGGTTGGTAAAAACAACTTCGCCTCATGGTTTAATACAAAATGAGAAAGCTTCAGATTGAAGATCCCCATTCCATCATCCTAAAAACTGTATTTTAAATGTAAAATACCTTTGGCAATATTTGCCTGGCTATTTCCGCTTCCATATCCATCAAGTGAGTACCACCACCTCCTCACCCATTTCCTTCTATAACAACGTTGCATAATGTTGGAAAGTGAGGATATTTAAAACAACATTAAGGTTCAGTATTTTATATCGAAAGCATMACCTCAGGACAGCTTTTGACACATGCTGAAATCAGTCCTTACACATAAACTGTCACTAGACAAAAAAGTTCCAGTAATTTTTTCATATTACTATGTATGCATGTGTATGTTCATTCACATTTATTGTATTCATTAGTGCTACAGATATTTTAATGGATATTCTATATTCTAGTCACCAGAACTGATATCCAGTTTGCAATCTCCTAATAAATGCACAACTAATATATTTTAAACAAATTCCTGAATACAAATAAATATAGACAATAGCTTGCAGGTGTTTAATTCCAACTGTTTTCCACACGAAATTGTAATGCTGCAGGGAGAATTAGTTTCTGTCCTTAGGAAGTTGTATAATTCTTTTGGACCTCTTGATAAAATCAAGAACACATGAAAAATTACAGAGCAAAAAAGCAAGAATGGGAGAAGGAAATGAAAAACACAATGAACAAAAAAGTTATGTAATATGTAGAATAATAGAAAGGACAACTTCTTGTTTTATTAGTTTTTGACCAGAATTTCAATTTTAGCCAAGTTATATAGAATTAAGCTCATCACACGTCCCACTCCCTGTAATTTTCTTTGCTCAGAAGAGCTCTTAAACAATTTCAAGTGCAAATATAATGCCTGGAGGATGCCCACTTGCCCTGTATTAAAGGCTGCCTTGCCCTTCTCACCCCTTTTACTTCACACATCTGTAGGAGAAGCGCTGTAGGATCTCCTGTGACCCAAAACGTCGTGTGCCAAATCTGACTGGGTACACGTGGGGAACACATCTAATAAGAGTATGTGCTGAAAGATCCTCTGCTGGGAGTCCCCTCCCTGCCCTGTAAGGGCAGGCACTGAGACATGCCCTGGCCCACAGGCATGCATGTCCATCCTTGCTCATGGCCTAGCACAGAGACAAACATCTCCTGCCACCAGTATTCCCATTGCAAGCCAATGTGCTCGGCTGGCAGAGAGTCACCAGGTGTAATTACATTGCTTCCTACACTGAGAGTATTCCARTTTAATTTAAAGTCAAATTAGAGCCCAGAGATGATGGCAGGGTACTCACTGCTAAGTATTTAAGCATTTCTACCTCACAGAAAAGAAAGTCTGGAAAGAACCAACCAACCAAAACAGGACCAAAAGCACAGGGTTGATTTTAGCATTGCTCCAGACTGGGAGAATATAGACTTAAAYCTCTGTCTCTTTTTATAAACAAGCTTCTTCACCATATGGATATCAAAGATCCTTTTGTTTTAACTGTACAGCTAATCTTCATCAAAAAAGTSTAACTTTTAAAAAAGTGGGGTACTGAAAAATCTGGTGAAACCATATTGTCAAAAACATTTTCAATAAGCTGCATTTGTATTTCCCTTGGGGCTTTTTATATTCACAGACAGTGAATTTTCCAGGCAAAGTGTAGCACTAAATTCACATAACCTTTTCTTTTTATAATATTAAATATAAAAATTATTCACAAATTATATAAAAATCTATTACACAAAATACATWAAAATAATGCATGTTACAGTGTATATTTGCATGTATAAATGCAGTGTATATAAATATACTATAGCAGATATAAATATTTATAAAATCAAATTAATTTATAAAATTAAATATAGTTATATAATTATATATGTAAATAAATCTTATTCATTGAATTMGAATGTGCAGCCTACATTAGGAGTTGGGAAGGGAACACTGTTTTCTGTTTTGTAAGGTTTCATTCAGACCCAGTAAGTGTTACAATTGTACAGAAATAATTCGACAGATTTCTTTAGAGATCTTAGGGAGAAAGTCAGTASTGTTTACCAAGAAAATTGTACTCAATATCACCTGTTAATTTTTATCTACCATTTTTCACATGGTTTGAAAAGAATTTAAAAAAAAAGACTGCTGGAGAAGAACTTAGTAAAAGTGGTTTAAAGTGAAACTAAAAAAAATCGAAGCCATCGTAAAGATTTTGTGCAATGTCAGCCTAAGTTAAAAAACCAGAATATAAAACTTTATCTTATTTTCTTGGAAAAATTTGAAACACTGAGAGTGATCACCACCAGTCTAATTTTATTTTACTTTGCCAGAAACAAGGATTCAAAGGCAGTTACTAAGTTTCTGCTGATAAATCAGTAACTTCCAACTGAAAGAGGGCAACTCTTTCAGCTACCTATATTAGTCTAATTCAGTTTTCATAATCACCTCACCAAGTCCATAGGAATGCAGGGGATCTATTAATGAATAAAATACCAATGCTAGAAGATGTCACTATTTGATTTTGAATCATGCAGTTAATTGATTTATGCATAGGTGGCAAACACATACACATTCTTATAGAACTGTTCAAAGAAAAATCTAAAGTATTTATCACAATCTAATTAATTTAGTTTATTAGAGTAAAACTGAAGTTTTACTCACAGTAATGAAAAGATAAATTGCAATATTTTCCATTTAGTTACCTGTACATGACTACTGATAACCAAAAGCTGTGCACTATGCAGAACTTCAAGTATTCAGCCACACAAGGTGGCATAACAGCAATGCATGAAATCATTCAGCATTCTTCACTCACAGTTGAAGCAAAATTTAAGACGGCCTACAGCCCAAAAAAAGAATCCACTAGTGGATCTCAGCATAGGTCTCAGGTGCGAACACAACAGATGTCATAGAAGCAAAAAATATTGTYAAACAGCTGCTTAAAATATATCTCTAAATTCAGGATTTAAGTATCATACATGAATTCTAAGTACTATTGGTTTGTGGTGTACAAAAATAATTTTTATCATTAGATTACAACCAACCCACCATTGCTGGCTTTGCCATTCTTTGGCAAAAATGAAATTCTTCCAAGAAAATATAGACCAGATCMAATATTTTGTTTGAAATAAAATAACTATGCTGTTATTATCTTCTAAAAATATTCTTGGTGTATACACCTTCCTAGAATACTCTGGATATTCCAAAGTCCAACAGCAAAGAAATGCTCAAGCAATCAATTCAAATATTTAAGGAAAATAGTATAATTTTTAAAACAGACCTACTGCTTTGTGAAGGTAAAAAAGCCCAGACGCTGTAGATTCCCTATTGAATTACAGTGTAAGTTGCAGGGATTCTGATTTTGTGTCTTGAGCATCTTTTAAGTGGGCAGAATTTAAGATTTAGAAAGGCTTGTTGAAGCAAACTTGCAACTAGAATTCAAAAAATAGATGCTCTCCAAATTAAATGCTTATSGAAGTTACAAAGAAATACAACTCTTGTGGATATAATTTCTATAATAGAGTATAAAAATACTATAAATTAGACATTTTAAATAACAGAACGTTAGGGAACAGAGGCCTTTTCAGAGGGACAAAGACTTTGTGAAACGCTGACCTCTCTACAGAGTCCTGYGGCTCTGTGGCTCGACTGCTATTCATCCTGCTATTATTTACCTCTCTGTGAGGTGAACAATAACTGAATTTCAGATTCTTCAAGATCATTAAATCCACAATGACAGTTGTTGTCAGAAATAGAAGACTCCCATAGAGATGTAACAACCAAACAGGGAAACTCCTTTCATGGCAAAAAACACAGGTGCCAGGCACAAATTACACAATGCATCAGCCCAGCAATTTTCTCGTCACTGTGTTAACTGTGGCAGTCTGTAACTGTGGAGCACCTTTCATGCCTGTGTTCAGCTGCAGAGCTTACAAGGTTTTTCCAGCTCATCTATATCCCTCTACTGCCAATTAAAGAATGTCTAAACCATTAATTATTATACCCATGTTTAAAGTGTGCTGTTGCCCTTTGGCTTAGAGCTTCTTGATTTTCAGGCCTCACAGCAGATCTCCATTGCGGGAAAGGAATCAGTGCAAGAGTCACTGCCATGAGGTTTATTTGCATCATGTACATCTTTTTATACAGACTATGTACAGCACGTGTTTTGACATAAACTGCTCCAAAAACTGTAGCTCAGACAGGAAAAGAAGCTGCAAGAAATGTCATTGCTGCTGTTCTGGCACTTCCCCATGTACCACCCCATCTATTATGAAAGTAGGCAACGCATGTACTTCAGTAATTGTACATTGAGGTTGTGATACTAAAATTTGTTGTCATTTGCTCAAAATATTTTTCTGTTGCCCTGCTGTATGCCAGCATAGTTATAGAAAAATATAGAATAAATGGTATTAAGAAAGGTGGGGCTTTTTTGTGGTGTTAGGGGATTGTGTTTTGGTTTAGGGGTGCTTGTGTTGTTATTTTGAAGTCCTTTTTTCCAAAACATTTCTCTGCAAGAACATGGTTATCCCACTAAACAGGCAGAACAATAGACACAGCAATTGAGCTGCTGRCCATTAAAAAAAACCCAAACCAGTTTCAGCACCCATACGATTTGCAATTTTCTTAGTCTCCGAGTTCTTTTTTCCCCTCTCTCTGCCCACTGAAAAGGAAATACATAGATTTTTTTAAAATCTATGTATTCCCTCTAAAAATTAACTGGAAATAACAATTCATGTCAGTCACAGATGTTTGGAACACAAGTTACAAAACTTGTGAATGTTATCTTTTTGCTTGAAGATGGCAACCCATGAGAAAAATACCATCAAAAATTGTAAACATTAACTTACGGGTTAAAGCAGACAGGGTGGCTCTAACAAAAAAAGAAGCAAATTCTTAGCTAATACTATAGATATTCTCTAGTATTCAGCCAGTAAACATGGCTGAAAATAGTAATCAAAAGTAAAARACACATCTCAAAATAGGCTCAACTAAAATGTACCACAGGAATCATAAATGCTTTAAAATAAATATACATTATGCTTATCCTTTCTACTAAATAACTTACTGGGATAAAGAAATACATTTCTGCTTTTCTCTGCACTGTACAGTACCCAAATCTGTTCCATTTTGACCCAAATTTCACATGTAATATGAGAAAATTAAATAAACATAAAATTTGGATTGACAATCCAGTATAAYTGGCATTCTAGAGATGCATGAATGAGTGGACAGATGGATGAATGGGCAGGTTTTATTAGGCAACTCAGCCCTCACAGAAAACAAGTACTGCTAAGTGAAACACCAGAGTTTATTCAACTTCTCACTTAAGGGCCAAATTATATGCAGCCTMCAAAGTTTTGCCAGGGGCAAGAAGTGATGGCAGGAGACAAACTGGAATCCAGGATTATTCATTTCAGTGAAATGAATTTAAGATATACCAAAACAAGCAGCGTCTGTTTGAAAATTAATTAGAATTGTCTTCAAAGAGATTCTGAGCTAAAACTACTTCGATTTCTAATAGAAAGCGAAATTGAAAACATTTTCTGAAAAACACTGTCCTGGTTCAAAAGACAAATGTTTAAATTGCTTCAGTGCTCGGTTTCAGCTTGAACTTAACACTGCCCTCTTGTGCCTCTGCCTTAAAATGCATTTTCCTTCACAGCAAGATCCATGAAAACTAAGTCACTTATGCACAGAAATGCAGCCAGATTTTTTTAAAATTTCGAAGAAATAAGATGACTATGAACAAAAATATTTCAGTTTTTGTTTTTTTCTTTTAAATCATCCTCCCAATTTCTAGCACGGCCTTTCTATTATATAGTATGTAAAACAATATTAGTTACTACTTTTGTCTCAGTTAATTCTTCTAGTCTACTTATTCTTTGAACTAAGAGTACTTACATTTTTCATACATGCTAAGAATAGTATAAAAACAAATTTCATTCAAGTACTAAAAACAGCACTAGCATTCAGATACAAGACACATGCGTGAAAGAAATCATGCATGTCATTATCTCAATTTTTGGGCTGGTTTTGCACCATTCAGCAGGTTAACATTAGCTATACTGCAGTGCACGGTATCTTAACTTCTGAAAGCATTGAGCCCAGTATGCTTTTCACTTTCATCAATGTTGCTTTTCACTTTCATCAATGTTACACACATGTAAAGGTCTAAACAAAAAATGCAAAGATTGAAAAGCAAAGTATTCAAACAACAGTGTAAACTTAATGTCAGTGAACATATGCCTCCTTCTGCAATCTTTTCACTGATGTAAAATTTCATGTATCAGTGACAAAAGTAAATAGCACCCATTACATACAAAATAACACACAGAGCAGATATTTAGTGCTGCTCTGTCTAATTTTCTTCTACCAAAGCACCCACTACTTAAAAAGGAGACAATACCAGGCGGCAAAGGTTGGTGTTTGATACACTGTAATTCTCCCGTCCTCATAGGAATGCAAATTAAGAAGAATCACAGAGGAAGCACACTAAGCAAGGGACTGCAATGCCAGCCAGTTCAGAGAATGCTTTGGTCCACATTATAAGTCACTGCCAGCACAATCCAGCCCGGACAGTTGTTTTCCAGCCACTATATTTCCAAGATCATGTAACTGATAAGAAGCATGCAGTCACTCATACATTACAGACATACATGCATGTGCACATATGTTTATGTAAGTAAAAGAAATTGATGTCTTGCTGGTCAGTCTTCAAGGCTGCTGACATCTGCAACACAAGTAACCCCCAGAACTCAAGTTGCTGAAATGGCAGTTAAAGATGGAATCAGAATTAAGTTTCTCCCACAGTTCTTATAGAATAATACATGGTTTTCAGCAAAACATCTGAGACATAGCTTTACTTGTAGAGGTAAACAAGTAATACCTATACATTTCTGCAGCCATTCAGAGAACTGCGGTGTTGATACATTCCAAACATGCTRTATGTACTTCAGTCTGTTCATTTGATTACACAGTATTTTATTAAATGAGTTCCTGGTAATAATATTAACTGTAGACTTACCCTGGCATTGGTCCATTTCCAGAAAGACTATAAACTTGACGAGGATTTAAGAGGTACTGAAATTTTCTATAAATTCTGAAGAGGTAAAAGAGACAWGGAGAAAATATTTACTTACATGTTTGGAATTTTTAAAAAATCTTTCATATGAAAGAATTAAATAAATTAGAGCATACTACAATTATTTGAACTGCAGGATCTCATTTATACAAAAAATCAAATACTTGAACACAGCAATTATAATTCATACATAGAGTGTATTGTGGGGTATAAAGTTGACACAGAAGTACTACAAGCTATTTACATTCCAAATGCTGTGTATAGACAGAAACAAAATACGATAAAAAGCTATAATTACACAAGAAAAGGTGAATAAAAAAGCATTTCGGAAAGCATATTGATTTGTATTAAAGTAACTCCATGGCAAAGGAGAGATTTCTTCCTGAAATTTACTGCAAACACAGAGCTACAAATATAATTAATTGCAAGAGCTAATTGGCTTTGCCACCCACCAAAAATGTCCACATAGACTGGAAAACATTCTGATAAAGAAAACCTGTGTTCGACTACATTTCCTCAGGATTACATTTGAATGAGAAGAAAATGAAAAGATTTGAAGSATTGTTTTACTAAATTACACTTATTTTAAAATTATCTGAATAATAGGAAGCAATTTATTGATACAGCATAACAGGCATTGCCCTGTTCCACATGAGACCCCATTTGCTGTCCTATCCTGAGCAATTATTTCTTCCGAAGTGTAAATTTAGAAATTCAAGTTTACTTGCCCTAAAAGTATGACAGAGATCTTTATTAAAAATATTAGAAATTTAATTTCCTAAATTGACTGGAATGCAGTAGGGATTCTTTTCTCACACAGAACCAAGAAAGCACACAAAAGAGCTGGAGCTCACAATAAATAAATATACATCTGGGATGTATGGCAATAGTTTAAATTATAAACCCCTGTTTCTTGGTTTGCATTTTAATGTTTCTGTCCTTAAGCTAATTAATATTTTAATGTTTTTAAGAAAGCAWTTATTTTTTCATTGAAATATTGCTTCTTTTCTTTATAATCTCTTAAATGAAATAGAAACATAATAAGAGCTGAATTCTAGGTTAAAATGTCCACRTTTTCAAATGCACCACAATAAAACTGTCTAGACAGAATCTATGTGCACATTCAGGGATTTTTTTCRTATTTTTTTTCTTAACAGAAATGCATAATTTATCAGGGTAGCTGGAAAGCAAGTTTGTAAAAAATACTGAATACAAAAAAATTCATAATTATCTGTAAAATTGCTCAATTGGAGTATTTTCTTAACTTCAAAATTATTTAGTGATGTCAGTTTCATCAAGCATTTTACTCAAGCACACTCACACAATATTTTCCTGCTGCTATTCCTGACAGAAAAAGTGAGTATGAAATGACTAGTTTCATTTCACAAGTATGCACACATCATTGTTGATGGCTGTGATGATGATCCAATTAGACATTTGACAATGGGTTTACAACACAATATACATATTCCCACTTCACAAATGTAAAAAGGAGTTTTCTAGCTAGTATGTGTGATTTGCTTCTCAGAGATGTGTAGAATTTGATCTGGTCAAAGGTGATGCTAATTTCATTTGTGTAGCTGACCATAMGAAGTTAATGAACAGTATTTTTATGAAGTCCCAAAGGTCTGAGTTATTTTTCTAAATTTTGGTGCTACAAAACACACTAGCCAYTACCTWCACTCACAGTGCTGTTCTCAGGTAACAGTGAAATGCTATAAAAGCCTTTATTATAAAGAGGAGGTCTGGTTTTTCTGTTTAGAACACAGAAGTCCAACTGCATAATGAAGAGATTATGCTGAATTGTACTTGACTCGGCATACCATTCATGGCTACCAGTTGAACATCAATACCTGCTAATCACTTCATGACTCACTGCAAATGACACATCAAGTTTTAAGTTATTAAACACATTTATGTATTCTAGTCTGTGTAAAATTCATAAATTGATGGCTCATTTCTATTCACACATTCTCAAAAAAAAATTAGAAACTGTTTATAAATGTTTCCCTCACACTGAGCTGTACACAGACCTAACAGGGTGACACAGGGAAGCCAAAGAAAAGGGACAGTAAACTCAACCTTCYAGTTTTACATCTACAGTACTAAACAGAGACACTGACTTGGCTCTGAATGCCTTGCTTCCACATGTGGGGAAGGAACTGGATGTGGTTTCCTTGTGACTGGAGATTTGTGCTGACAAGGCCATGAGGTGGTGTGGTGGGAAATGCCCCAGAAGACACTTTTGCGATGAAATACAATTTCATGAACGAAGCCAGTTTATGAAATTACCACTTGTCAACAAACAGCTGTGCTTCTATAACTACTTTTGGGGTTATTCTGTGATCTGGAAACTAAAAGGTTCAATCTAAAACAAAAATCCACAGAAAAGTTTCTTCATYGTAATTTTTCTTTATATTTAAATCATGCTCATGATCTCATATGAACCTCAAAATACTTGCTATAATAACTGAGGAGGGAGAAAAGTATCTCAGGAGTGGCCAAAGGAGCTGGCATCATCTATTAACAGCTCAGCTGCTGAAGAAAAKACTTCTGAGTGCACCCTGAGCTGAGTTAGATTAAGCTGTCTTCTGGAGAAGAGAGAAAATAAACGGCCAAAACTAGCTGGCAATTCAAAACTGGCAATAAAGTTGACTACACTGTGGAAAAAAAGCTGGCCACGGCAATGCCTTCTGCCACAACTAGGGGCTATTAAAATGTGGTTAATATGGGCTTCATTTAACCCTGATGTTAGACAAGGAAGAAGCCAAGGACTCCTCTCCTAAATAAAAAAAATTCTAGTTATTCTCTTTTCCAGACATACCACATTTGAAAAAGAACATTTGAAACTGCTTTTACATTCTGTCTCAATGCTAAATGAAAGCTCAGAAAGGCAGATTAGTTGGAGGGGAGGAGGGAAGAACTACTATGAACCCAAGTTATATGAAAACAGCAAAGGTTAAAAATATCATCAACCTGTATTGCAGAGACACTGAACGTGGAGTCAGCAGGAAATGTGAGTGTACGGAAGCTGATCTCCAGTGCATCCAACAGCACATTTGTCAAGGAAACAATTGTGTAAACTCACCCTCTGGTCAGGCAAATAAACTGGAAAATGGGGAAGTGGAAATCAAAGTAATGAGTATGGCAAAACAAAAACATGATTTAGAAGGACTCTTACGTGGGAAACATTACCCTTAACAACAGCCTTTAGAAGCACTWCATGTTTGTATATTCTTTCTGTTGAAAGAAACTATTTTGTGAATGGTGTACTATATATATGCACTTTATACACAGATTATTGAAAACTGTTGCCTTGACTAGCCAGATCATTAACACAGACATCCCAAACTGATAGCCCTAGAATGAAATGGATGTTCTGCCTTTTTTTTTTGGATGAAACTAACTGCACCTGCYCTTTTCCAGCACAACCACTGAAAATATGTTATGGTGTGATATAGCCTGAGCAATTCACTTGCCTGGGTTTGATGAACTCCTATTCAGTCTCATGCTCAGTTAAAATCCATTTCTAGTATAGGAAAGCCTTAAATTAATCAACTTTAATTCTATTTTTCTACTTTCTCCTTAATAAAAATTGACTGATATTTTTATTCTATTATAAACATATGTATTGTCCATTAAAAAAATAATTCAAGTCCAAATAACTGCAAATACACTGGATTGTCACATGATGGGCCATTATTAAGCTCCTAATTGAGAAGAAAATATAACAGGGCTATTCTCATAATTCTTGATTTTGCAATTATATCTGAAAGTCATAGCACTGGTCCTTAAAACAGAAACCTATTCAGAAAGAATATATTTATCACTACACATTCTGAAAAACTGAATTTCTAACATAATGAAAGTTTCAAAATGTATCGATAAGATATAATTGCAGAGAAYATATTTTTGTGTTCTGAATGCACTTTTTCTACATATCTGTTTCCCCCACGCCTCTGTTTGAACATTCACAAACTAAAACTAAACAAGCAAACATCTTTCACCTTTAAGTGATTCTCAGTTTTGCATTTGAGACATTTGAGAAAAATTACAAAATARAAGAGGAAATGATCATGTACTACTGGGGGTGTGCATTTATTCAATTGGTCTTCAGCTGTATGCATAAATTCTCTCCAAGAACAACACAATAAAATGGTGGGTTACCATACAGTAAGGCATAAAATCTTGTATGGGAAACTGTGGGAATGCAGGAGATTTGACAATCTGCAATAACCTTTCCATGTTCAATGAAAGTCAATTAGAAATCTTGTCTTCATCCACTGTGACCTCTCAAATACAAAGAATCCTAAGACTGAGGTATAGTTTTCAGAAGAAGATTTTCTTAATCTGAATGAATCAAGATAATGAAATTCTGTTCTACAAAAATGAAGGTTGTGAGTTTGCTTTGCTTTTTTTTTTTTTCCCCTCACTGCTGGGGAAAACCTTACTTTTGTTACAGGTATCCTCTAGTCCCACCCTCTCAGCACCTGACCAGATTAAAAAGTTGCAATAATCAAAAATCCTGATTTGAATGCCATTTACTTTAAAGTTGGACTCGATGATCCTTGTGGGTCCCTTCCAACTGTGATGAAATCTGTCAATGACCGCAACTGTGTATTTTGCACAATAATTTATGTCTTGAAATGTCCTGTGATTTTACTTTCCACAACACATAACTGCCACAAAATTGGAGGGTAGAGAATATATGGGTATTTCTTTATGGTTACTGACTGTAAAGCAGACAGATAAAACACAGGAAAACAAAAAATTTCAATAATATTTCTCCCTGAGCATGTTTTCATCACTTAGACTGAATATTCAAACTAACAGGCACTCTTAGCATCCTTATTTTACATTTCTGCTCCTAGCATCGATATGAAACATTGACACCTCAAAAATGGACTGCAAACCCCTCCTCAACAAATAGTCCATATGTGGACTTTCTTCAACCTTTTTGAATCTGGCTTTAGATCTAACTGTGAGATATGTCCTAATGGTGAATGACTTGAGATATGTTTACATGACTGTGCAGTTGACCTTCTGATGTGTTTCTCTTAAAACAGATATATTGAGTGCAACCTTGACACATTAGTATGTAATTTACCMTTTTGAGTATGTGTGGTATCAAAGCCAATTTAAAAGAGGTTCTTMGAATTCCCTAAACCCAGCTGCTGGTGCTTGCCCTCATACTATACACTTAATTGTGTAATGACACTTCTGGATAATGGTGCTAGTGAATGAAGTGTGTATAGGGCATCCATTTTTAAAATTCAAATAATTCCTAGGATCTGCTTGGCCTCAGTAACAGTTTTGTTTACATAAACTGAGAAGTGCTAGACTATAATACATGAAGGGGAATAGGAGCTTGAGATGGGGATCAGATTTTAAACTTGCTTTTACCCTGGAGAATATCTAACRTTAAATGACATCCCTGCTGCATTAAGCCCATTCAAATAGTAACACTTGAGACCAATTATAAGCTGGGAACTGAAAGCTGTGAAACAGCATTTCATTAAATTGTTTCTAGGCTATAACTAACTGTGTGAGTGGAGCTCTCTAACCTGCCTCTCACCTACATAAYTGCAGACTGGATCACTGATCTACTCACCTCATACTGGTACTATWAAAAGTCAAGCTGAGTGCTAGTGCAGATTACCTTCCACCAGACCCCTGACTGCACAGCAGACCAGGGCTGCCTCACACTGCTACTGTGGCTGAAACAGAAAAACTCAGGATGGCTCACACTGGTTTGTTCAATTTGCACAGGCACGTTCTTGAAACTGCTTAGAACTAATATTTTAGATCATTAACTGCCTTTGACACACCTAGCTGATATCTAGGTATACCAGTCCAGGGATTACATAATCAACTCTCAAGTGATAGCCAATTCTCTCAGAGGCCTTCAAATACAGTTTTGGTTAATGCTCCTTAGCTTTAGGAATTACCCCAACAACTACTCTGCAGGATTTTGTCCCCTCTGACAGCATACTTTCAGGGGCACAGGAAGACGTGATCTAAGGGAGACAGGGTRGAGAAGGTAGGCAAAGCCGACCCATTGTAGTTTACTTGCTTGGTTACAGGCTTTAGAATCACACTGCATCCCTCCTTTTTTGCTTCTTGTTACCCATATCACCAGTATCCACAGGGGTCACCTTCAGCTGGATCCTGGCCAGAAGACCATAATCTTTTCATAATCTTCAACGTGAAGTTACAGCACTGACATTGTGAACTAGGCTATAATAATTTAGGGTTTCATGGGATGGTCAAAAATGAACACATTGTTAGCATATGGAATCCTGAAACATGCTGTTTAGGAGGCAACTAATTCAGCATTTCCACCTGAGTAGAGRAGAATGCTCCTTACTACTTTATCAGACCTCTGATACATTAACACTTAAACTAATAAACTCAGACATTTTGATTTAAATAAATGTAATTACTGACATATGTAAAATTAATATGTCTTTAATTTGTGTGATTGGACTCTAATAATTCAACTGGATTTTTAGAATGCTTTCTATTTACAGAAATCAAAAGGTTTCTTTGAAGGAAATCTTATGAAGAGGCTTGAGAGCCTCTACTACTAAGTCTATAAAAAGCACATCATACATTAAAAAATGGAATATTGCTTCTAATTTAAACTACTGATCTGCCTGTATAATCATTACACAGATTAAAAGAAAACTGTTAGCACTTTAAAGTTTTAATACAAGATATGGCAACTCACATCTTCATGCAAATCCCACAAACCCATGCACTGAATATAGCTACTTTTTTTTGATTGGAAACAATAGTATTCTATAGAATTAACTCTTGTTTTTAACTGGAGAATTTATAGGTACAGACATATAGGATGTTCAACTGTGAGGAATAACAACATAAAATTTTGGATTTTTTCCACATAGACAAACTTCTAAAATTAATTTTAAAACATTTCACAGACCAGAATCAAGAAAGAGAAAGAGAAAAAGAAAAAGAAAAAGAAAAAGAAAAAGAAAAAGAAAAAGAAAAAGAAAAAACCCCTTACCTTTCTCCTTGTTTCCCACCACTTTTAGGATTGACAAAAACTAAAAGTGGATGAGTGCCTGGAACTGGAGTGATCTAAAAGAAGGGAATAACACAGCCACTCATTAATGCTGTGTGTTGCATTCATTTTTTCCTATAGTAGACAGAAAACAAAAAGCTTAATGCAAACTCTATGTTATGYTATGTAATCCAGCTGGAAGCAATACCATAATTTGCAATAATCCTCACGTCATTAATTTGCCACAAATTGCAAATGACTTCTCTTTTAACGCTGTCTGTTTAACAGCTGTGTTGCCATTTTAACCAATAATGCCACTGAAATACTACGGTATATACACACATAACCTGTCTTTCTATATATAGACATATACTTGTTAGTATATATATATATATATACATATATATATATATATATACATACATACATCAGTAGAGAAGAAAAGTTTAAATGCAAATAATGCATTAATTACTCTGACAGTAAGTTCCTTTAATAAAAGGAAAAGAAAAAAGCTTAACCTGTATTTTGGAGTGAGAAATGACACTATATTATATACTGTGAAGATCAACCATAGCTATAATGGAAAATTGAACTTAACAGATTTTTTTTTTAATTATGACAATGAATATCTACAATATTTGATACAWTATGAAATCACACACTTTTTAAAACGTGGCAACCACAACATTAAGGAATTCCTTTAAACACCTGRGAAAGCTGAAAAACTTAAGAAGGTAGAGGAGGAACCATAAGGAAGAAAGGCAAGTCTGAGGAAAAGAATGTTGATGAGAAGGAAGGAAACAATGACTTACAGCATTATTGGGTTTTTTTATATTATTTTGTGTATGGAAAATTTTATACATTCATATTAATATTTAGCTTTACAAACTAGYACCATCATTCTAAGTAATAGGGTTAGTCTGTATTTTCAGATACTCTGAGATGTGTGTGTTCATTGCCTTTACTCCAAAGACTCAAACATAAAAAAATTACATCAGATGATCTCTAATACAGGTCTTTAAACCATGAAGCTAGACTATTCATATTTAGAAGCATCGCTTTTATACTTATATAAATTCCAAAATGTTTAAAAGTATATTTAGAGTTCAAAGTCAACACTAACAACTTCCGAGATGAAGCTTGGACCATCTGCATTTCAATATGATGCATTGAAAGGCCTTGCTCAAAGTCCTTATTCATAATTCCTGAAATAACAAAATTTGAAAATTTCATAAAGTGTAATTTAAGGCAGAACCTGAGAAACATCATAGTTAAGGAGTTTTACAGACATACTAGAGATACAGGCATATAATCCTACAAGGCATCTAAAAGCACTTTTCTTTTAGTAGGAAATGTTAGGCAGTAGTGTGTCAACTCTATTTATGATTTCACAAAAAAAAAGAATCAAATCTGTTCCAATACATACAAAAAATAATGGAAAAGTCCACAAATTCAGTGGTTTTAAGCTGATCATGAAACCAACTCAGTATCACCTGGCACAACAAAGTGCTGTGTGTTGAAACATACATCAAATAGCAGAATACAGTGAAGTTTGTCATATATTTAATTTTTACCTACTGTTTTAATCAATTTTAGTTATTTAGCCAATTCCCATGGTGTTTATTCCGGTGAACTAAGTGTAAACCAATGGTGCCCATTGTGACAGAGATGGAATACCTACTGAAATCCCTTAGGACACAGGTTAATTAATGAGACTCATCCTAAGGTTATACATGATCTATTACTTCCTCTAATTAGAAATAATAATCCTGATCATTATGCTGGTTAGCTAGAAAGAAGCAAGATGAATGTGTTTAACTATGATTAATTGTCTTTAAGTTGTGCAGACCTCCACCGCCACTAAGTTATCTGCCTCCCTCTGTCTGATGGAAGGAAGGTTTGGGCTTGATCTTTTTCTCAACAAAAGCTAAGTGATGGAACTTTCTATTTTAAACCTTTTCTTTCAAGACTCAATGAGATTATTTCAAGTAGAAGTGTTTGGCTCATGAAAAAAAAAAWATTCTAATAACTACTCTGTATCCCACTTGGTTCCAAAATAAATTTTAATTAAWTTTTTACAGCTTTTCAAAATTGCTTTTCCAGATAACATACGGTATTTTTATATAATGAAATGCAACTAAAGATTTAGACTAAATTAGTGAACATTTTCAAGCCCTAATCTAGCAYGACTTAAAGGCAATCTTCATGATGTTATAGTACAACTGAACTGAAAGTAAAAAGAAAAAATAAAAAGAAAAAAGTGGTGGAGCACTTATATATAGTYTCTCCCATATTGAAAACAGAGGTCTAACAGCAGTAGTATCAAGATCTTTGCTTTTTTACCTTGTGTCTTTAATCATAAACAAATGCAATTAATAATTAATACTGATTAAGTTCTCTGAAATAAAACCCTTGCTCACTGAAGATTTTGTTAAAATRAGAACATGCCAGCAGAATCAGAGTATTAGAAACAGAGTAGATTGCCAGATATGGGAGAATTAGAGTAGTATACTTTGATCAGATGTAGAATGTTTTCTCCAGACCATCTTTGGGCAAAATACTAACATTAATTGCCAGTTATATTTATAGCATCTTACATGTTTGTGAGAAGAGCTGGAAAATTACACAATCTGTGAGGAAAAAAAAGCCMTAACATTCTCATTGATCCCATCCTTTCAGTAGGATAGCCCTAAAGGTCCACTCAGGCTTCACAACAATTACATTCACAAGAGATTATCATTTTTAATGMCAATCAAAAATTAAATATTTTATGCTAGGATAGATTCCCGCCACTCAAAACCAATTAAATCCATCTGTGAAAAACAAAGGCCACAGTATAATCAGCAAATTAGGGCCATAACAACAGAATTATTTCTAATGTTATCACCATGGTACCATGTCATGGACTACATTACAAATGTGTCATTACAGAACACCGAGCACTTCAAAAAACACCTCAAATCTATTCAACAATAATGCTATCATCTTTGTCCCCACTCTCTTTTTCTYAGTCTCTAGCAGTCACAAAGAAAAGCAAGGATGAAATGCAGGCTTTTGATTCATCTTGGAAAGACAAGAGAGAACACAATTTTGGAACACACTAAAAAACTTAGGGGAAATCTTATGACCTGAAAGCAGAACATAYAATAATTTAAAGTTTTGTGTTGAAGAGCCAATGGTGCTAAAAGCTGCTCTTTTGAGCAGACCAAGTATTATATCCTAGGCACAGTATCACATGAGTGGGAAATAGAGACAAAAAACAGCAGAAAATAAACTATGAGCAATAAGTAATCTAATGCTCAGAGTAAAAAACAAAATTCATTATGATGCAAGGTGCTGCAACCAAAAGGAGATGCCAAAGATGCTCCTCTAGAATACTTTGGCTCAATGGAATTGCAGGGATATCACTCAAAAGTTAGAAAATACTGTGTGTCTCCTTTGGCATAAACTTATTAATCACACTGTGACTGATAAGACAGAACTTGAGCTTTCTTTCAATTAAGACTCCAGCATTTTTTGCTTCATATTTTGTCAAAGATGATCTGGGCAGCAATGAAGCCTGTGAAAATGATAAGTACAGGAAGAGATTCTTGAAAGCAATGGATAATGACTGCTCTAATATCAACTATACCATAAATGGAGCATCCAAGTCACTGGATAGGTTTTAGGTTTTTCAGGTTTTGTTTGGATTTTTTTCCCTTCTTTGGGCTGTCATAACAAAAATGTTTGACTAATCTAAAACACAAAACAATACAATAAACCTCCCTATCCTGACACAACAAGATGAAATAATTATGAGGCATAAAGTAATTGATAAATGGTAATGGAATCTTTTTACTGAAGCCCAACTGCAACATATCAAAAGACAGAAGGAACAGATAACTATGCATATTAAATAATTATCACATTGTTATCATGATGATAATTTAACTCCTGAGGACATAAAGCAGCATATGGACATCGATTTCACTCAAAACTACTCATATCTCAAGGGAAACAAGTCAGCAGTTCAGGCATGCCTCTAAGTTACCACCCTTAAATAACACTAGCTCATCACACACATGAGTTTTTCTTTCAAGCAGAAAAACTTCCATTTTTGTTATAGATATTGCTAGTAATGAAAACACATTGATTCTCACCACTGTTAATATTGACATGTCAAATACCCYATTTAAAAAAACCTGGATAAATAACACCCTTGAAGTTTACTCCACCCATTAATTAACAGGTCCAAATGAAAACAGTTAACAATTATCAGGACAGACTTAGATTAATAATGTAAATCTACACAACATTGCATGATGTGTAAACAGATACCAAAATAAACTATTCACCCCATGACAGAAGTGTTTTAGAGCTAGTCTTCCCTCCCCCTTACTGTCTTAGGAAATCCTAACAATCACATGAGAAGCAGATTTGTATCACCGCATTCCTGAACCAATGGAAGAATTTACTTATTGACTTTTTAATCATATAAAAGTGAAATATTAGAAGAGTGAATGTATATTTCACTTTAACATATTTCACTCTTCATACCTAAAATTATCTGCTTAATATTAAAATAACAATAATCACACCTGAAGGCCTTGTCCATCTACGGTGACAGAATTTGCTCTTTGCATTTTGTTCCGTTCTCCCAGTTTGTTCATTTGCTGGGGGCAGCTCTTTTCTTTTTTCACTGTTGATTGTCTTTCCTTGAAAAGAGAAAAGGGAACATTTTAACACATTATATAATGCTATACAACTGTAACTGAGACTGTACCTCCACAAAGTTGTTTTTTTGACTAGCAAGTAATGTCAGACTCTGCTTTAATGGAAATGAGATCTCAATCAAGTTAATACACAATGTCTGGCCACTTCACATAACATCTATCTATGTGCCTGGACATTCCATAATGACTAGGCAATAGATGGATGAAAAGTGTGCAGTCACAACACAAATTAATGCAATGATGTGAAAAGATAATCTTACATTACCAGGGTGCCATTCTGAAACTTGAAAGCCAATCATCCAATATACTTGATTGTTTAATAAGCACATTGCTAAGAGATCAGTAATTTTTCAAAATTTTATCCTGACTGCTAGCAAAAGTTGGATGCTTCAGAGCGCTTTACCACTTTGGCAAAATATACCCAGTTTAAATAAACCACAATCAATTAGCTGAGTTGCTTTTTATAAAACATATTTTGTATCAGAAGGAAACCAGAATCTACATCAGATTCTAAGCTGTTGGCAACTTTTGATGCTGATACACAGCACAGTGAGATGGTTATTTGAAAGATAAAACTCAGTATYATATTGTTGCAATTGTATTTTCAACTGTTACCAGGCCGTTTCAGATAACTCTGCATGGAAAAAAGCATTCTCATTTTTTGTATCTCATTTATTCTATTTATGAACTGCACCCAGCATGTCCTTTTAGGTTGTCCAAAAAATACACCATAAATTAAGACAGCAGATACTTATCAAACAGAATCAGTGTCTCCAATCCCAACTGCACCCCAGCCGCTTTCTGCACTTCACAAGTACAAGGAGGCTTTAAACTAGCCATGGGAATGGGCTGGCACAAAGCTGCTGCATTAGAAAAGGAGCATGAAGGACATTGTTGCACCCCCTGCAACTCCATCCAGTAACAAGTTCATTAAATGTTACCATTTACATTTCATACCAAGCCAACCCATCTCTGCGCTACCTCCCATAAAGCCTTAGGGATCATAGTAGCAATTAATCCATGAAACTCTTTCAGGAGCAGTTGTTACTGCTAAGAAGCACTGACACAGATTCTGCCAGGAAGGGAGTAACTCCCAGCTTAATGCAGTGCCTTCTAGCATGAATCTGGACCCCGACTGTTTCTATACCATCTTCAGTTTCTTTAAGCGAGACTGACAGAGTCTCAGTCCAGATCTGATGCAAAGAGTGGTCGAGGTCATTATTTTGGGGTAGCTAAGTGCTTGGGGGAACTGTGACAGCCTTTTATACACATTTTGTATAAAAGAATGGAAAACCCTATGCCACTGAGAAAAAAAAACCAACAAAACAAAACAAAAAAAAAACCAACACAAAAACAAGCAAAACAAAAACAGGGGAATCTGCATTATTGTCTGTATGCAGTGACATTCCTAAGAGGTTGGTTAGAAGAGCTCTTGGATGCTTTGAATAACTTGGTTGGTGCAAGACAAGATCCAAGACTCTAGACTGCAGTGTCACTGCTTTAAGAGAAAACAGTAGAAGCAATTCGAGCAATTCACCTCCTCCTTAATCTTAGAAACAAAAACACTGTCTGTATCACTGCCTAAGAAATCACCAGGTCTGCACTTAYTTATTTGATTGTTTTTTCAGAAAGTAGAACCAGGATGAGGCACTCAAAGAAAATAAAATTTTTGAACTGACACAAAACATTCTGCACAATGGATTGGTTAGTCCCAAGGACAGCAGGTAAGATACTTGCACACAAAGGAAGCTTCACACTTCATTACAAATTTCTTAAGTTGCTCTGAGGTTTTAAACAACTTTGTGAATAATTATCCTTAAAAGTCACTACTTTTTACAAAAAGAAAGCATACCCGGTTAAATAGGATTCTACATTACAGCCAAATCTGACTCATGAATACTGCAACATCTTCAAGAACCAAATCAGATGTCAGCAAATCAGAGAAAAAGCTAATAAAATTGTAATTTCTAACAAAAATTAGAGATGGAGAGAAAATTTGAAAAGGTCCAGGAAAATTTCGAGCTAAAGGACATATTTGTGACAATTCAATGAAAAAGTTAACCAAAAGTAACGGATTCAGCACACTGAGTTTGCACATTTAGAGAAGTTAAAAAAAATGTTCAAAAGAGGCCTACTTATAAAGTGTGGCACTAAAAATCTTCTTGCATATATCATGCTACTACTTAGAGGAAAAGTATTTATACACTGTTGAGACTCATGCCCAAACCCACTGTTACTAATGACTCAAGTCAAAACAGTAGTAAGGATAATGCAGAGCAAAGTTTTGGATATTGGGGTGATACAAACAACAGCATGATACAAATAGCAGTAAATAACCCCAGCTGGCATCAGTCCTATGACTGATGYATTACCATTCCTTCTTCAGTTTATATTTCGTATCCCCTAAGTAAAACCATTGCTTGATTCACAAAGACAATACAAGATCAGGTCATAGATCTCAGGTAACATAAAGGAAGAAAGAACATTCATGATACAGAAGTGTCTAGAGTGTTAATATGATCAAAGATGGATAGCTGGCCTCATTAACATTGAAACTCTGCTTTCTTCACTGATGATTTTTGAAGAAAGTACAAATAAAGTATTTCATACCACCCATCTTATGTAAGACCACAATACATGTCACCATGTCTATCAATAGTGCTCTGTAAAACCTTTCTGAAGAAGTTGACAAGAGATTCTAGATTTCCTAGAGTTATATATCCTATAATTTTTAGATACGTGTCCCACTAGTGACGATTTGACTTAGTTTGTATGACATAACGTAATGAATTGCATAATTGTAATGAATAAATCTGTTAATGGAACACMAAAAAATTTACCACTTTTTTTTTTTAAATATTCTTGTGCAGACCCTTCTTTTATATATGAAATACCAGTTGTGCCTGACCTAAAGTATCTTTGCTTTGGGAACTAAAACATTACTAAAATAACACAGAGTGTCAAGAAGCAAACAATTTAAAGTAGATAAAAACAGATGAAGATAAGAATGGATAACAGCCTAAAATTTCTAATAATCTTAAGAAAAATTTCACATGCATTGAAAAAATGGTTTTATAAAAGGCAAAAATTTGTCTTTCAATTTAAGAAATATGTCTAAAACAGCTGTGCTATTTTTAACATCTTGCTAAATAAAGCATACAAAATGATCAATGTATCTGTGAAACATTTTGTTTAGTGAACATGCATGAGGTTGACAGAGATACTGAATACAGCAATTGTACATTTTGATGGCTTAAAGAATGAAGCTTTTTGGAAGGCATGTGCCAGAGTACATACCTTCCAAAAGAGAACTTACCACAACATTTTTTTCCACCCCTTTTTGCACTTCTCATGCCTTACTTTCCTCCCTTAAGTCCCACTTTGAAGTCAATATTCATTAGCTGGAGCATCTACCATTCAGGCCAGCTCCTAGGAGACCACTGCCGGGTGAGAACTACTCAATTGCATCTATTCCACATTCCAAATCAGAGAATAATTGACAAATAAGACGGGATTTTACAAATAATAACCCAGAATACCATCTCCAGATTTTTTTTTCAGCCCCAAAATGCACTTCATAGCAGAAAGAATGTACAATATCATGAACTGTTAGAGCGCTCGTGGATGCCTCCTGCTACGCACCTCAGGGAGCAAACCTCCTAAAGTGGGAAGCGTCTGTTGAAAAAAGAGAATGTTAGSCTGCAGCACCAAACAGCTGGGATGGCAAAGGGCATGGACAGGGGGTGCACAAGGAATGCTACCTTGCAGAATTACACTTAACAATAACACGTGCATGATACTTTGTTACACTTTTGCACAAGTGGACTTGACCGATGTTCTGGCTGTCATACTACATAATTTACACTCTAGAAAGTRTATGTGGGATCATTTTGGCACCAGCTAACAATCTTAGAAAACCTGAGGACTTCATTCTTTTGAATAGCAAAAGAGATACTTGATACCTGGAGGGCTATTTCGATTTTATCTTCAAAGTCTTTGAATTCTAATCCAAATCAAAGAATCTTGTTTAAAAAGCCTTTTTCTAATTGTATAGCTACAATTAACAAGCTATACATCATTATTCCTCAAAAGTTGCTTATACTCTTTCTTTATATAGAGGCAGAATCTTTTCCTTTACACAAAACACTCACATTTAGAAATATCATACTCTATCATAGCTGTTAGAGTGGAAACAGACAAATAGTTACTAAAGAGCTGACTCTTTATAATTTAACTGCTGACATGAAATCCACGGGAAATACATCAACAACTGCTTTTTCACACGTTGCCTTTTAGTCCATAACTGCAAATATATTTTTTCTGGATTATTTCCTACACAAGATTATTTCAATCAATATATTTCATAACATGAAACAACAATTTACTTATACATTACAYAGGATTGCAAATTCATTAATGAATGCTTAATACCATTACATAGTTTGACAGCTTAAAATCATACATTACTTCTGTATGATAATTTCTTCTTTTATCATATATATTTTGAAATGAAACATATAACCTATTTGGGCATGGAGTAGTATAACAAGAGAAGTATATTTTTAGCTTATTATGCAGAAAATAAAATCACTTAAAAAGTTTAAAAAATCTTATTCTAGACCTCCAAATCTTCATAGAGGATCAGATGGAATGCATGCAATACCACGTAAATATATCCTCAAATGTTTGCAAGATAAAATTTAAATATGTGACTTGAATAGCAAACTGGTGCTTTGGGGTTCTTTATAAGGAACTTGAAGGAAGCTTGTTCCATGATTCCTTAGAGTKATTTTGTTTAATGACACAGGAATCTTTAAGGACATAATAATATTAGGTACTCCTAGACTGTAATTTTGTAAACCTATATGGCACTCAAGACCCTACTTACAAAACTCCCATTCCAGGAAATTTCTGTCCATAATTATACAATGACCAAAGAAAATTAAGATTCAAAAATCCTGAAAAGTAAAAAAAAACGGCATCACCACTATGCCAAAACCACAGCGCGCAAACTATCTGTAGTATCTATTAGATATCACATCCAAGTAACAGTGATTCAGATGACCTAAAACATTTTGATAATTTATTTTACAAATTCTCCACATTTCCAGCTCTGAGTGCATGCTAATCAAAAGAGCTTATATTAGAACACCACATCATGCTGTCTTGAAAGCTCATAGAGCTGTAGCACAATACCCAGCTCTAAATCCCTAGGCAGAAGCTAAAAGTCATCCTGTGAACAAGATTATTAACCAATTCTCAGCAAAAATGCCGTCCAGTGAGCTGCACATGCCCATACTATAAAGTAAAGTTAAGGCTTCTAATTAATCTGAGAGCTGTCTTAAGAAAAGCATTTGCAGGTCAGGGAAAAAAAAAAGGAAAAAATCACATCACGCCATTGAGAAGGAAGCATTTTGTCACCCATAATACCAGTAGCCAAAATACCTGCAACAAGACAAAGCTGGAATGGAGAATATGCGTTTAGGATTAACTTCTAAAATTGCTGATTGTTCCTTCTTCTGAACAAGGAATCACTACATGGTAACTTTATAAATATACTTTGTGCTCCTTTTTTAGTTTGTCTAAATAAAAAGGTAAAGAATTACACACCAAAATACAACCAAGTCTCTTATTTTGCATGTTGGCCTTAGTTCATTCAGTTTTCTGCAGGCAACTTGCCTTACATCTTGTACCCATTCAATACACACACCAATATATGGTCCAAGACCTTCAACTGGATTTGCAACTCCAGCTTGGGCTATAGCAGCTGATTATATACACTCTCTAAGAAAGACTAAAGTGTTGGAAAATRATTTTTAAAATAAAATCATATTAAACTCCAGTAGGAGAGGATATAAGGAATAAACTTAGAAACAGACAGTAGCGATGAGCTGTGGGCAGGCAACTAGATATAACTTACAATGATTGAATGGCTGCCATTTCAGTTTATCAGCATCTTATTATTTCAACATTGAACTGTGTTTGTCGAACAGCTAATTAGTTAGGAAGATACATTTTCCTCCAGGGCAATTATTAATTTCCTTCTGACTTCAAAGAAATGAAAAAGCTCTTAGCGTAGATAAGGACACCATTATATTTCAAGTCTGATTTAGATTCTCAGAGAACTGAAGCTGCAATATGAAACACAATAGAGAAGCAAAAAAAGTGGTTTGTTTTGTTTTTTAAATCTCTTTCAGTTGCTATGTCATTACTTAATATTCAACAACCAGATCTAAATTCAACTCCCTCCCCAAGCATATATATTCAAATAACTACTTTTTTTATAGTATCTTTGTTCAGAAACTCATGATAAGGCTAGTACTCAACTTCAAAGGACTGAGTTGCTCGTAAAATGCTTACACACTGCACTGACTTTCTGTGCTCCATGTTGAGCTAGGATTCAACTGAGCTAAAACTGATYTCTACTATTATAAAAACAGAAGAATCATTTTAGGATTAATAACTGGAAAGGGGATTAAGAAAGCTCATTCTTCAACCAGGCACTGSTAATTCCCTTTCTCTCTCTCTACAACTCTGCTTTCCTACATGAATAACGTCTACATACCTCACAGGAAAATAGCATTAGTAAAACATACTACCAGACATAGAAAAAGTATCTATTGAACCATGTTGCAACTATAGCCAATAGCTATTTTATGTGGTTAAATACTAATAGTGAAAAAAATTCTTAAAACAGTATTTTCAATTTTAATTCTATATTTCTTTTTGTCAGAATGTCAATATACCTGCCATATTTGCACAAAAGTTTGAAACTATAGGTCATAACGCATACTGAATAAGTTAAATAAGGCACATTTCCTATCTCAAACATGTGCAAGCTGCTGTGTATATTGTTCTACATGCCTAAATAGAACTTAAAAAAACATTTTTGAACATTTATGGTTTTGTATAATAAAATACCAAAGGAATCAGATATATCTGTTTTCTTCCCCCAGCTGTACAGCCAGCTATATTTCAAAATAAGAGGTCAAGTGAATTTGACTTACGAGGGTATTTTACATTTGTGTATATAAAGTGATGCACGCTATGATGTATAAAAATTCTACGTGTTTTATATATAGCAATTTAGGTCTGTATATATAGTCCATTATTAGATAAATTGTATTTATGTGTAGATGACTTTGTCCTAAAATGTTATAACATCTTCGCTACTCAAAACAAAAGTCAAATTCATTCACAAGACAAAATAAAAAAAAACTGTTTCAAATTTTTTATCATGATGACCCATTTTTCACAGAATGCAAACAATGAAGTTGGATATCAAAACACAAAGAAATGAACTCTGTTTTGGTTTTTTTGTTTTTTTCCATTCTTTACATTCAATATTATACCAGAGCCTCCRCCTTTGAAATAAACTGATTACTATGGGGACAGTGATACTTGTCACATAATAATGCTCACACTGTTAGCAGGGTACCTTATGTTTTTCAATTTATTCCTTAATTTTATTTTTATTCCAAAAGTAAATGTTTTAATTAAAATTTAAAAAAATAATGCTAGAAATTATGTGAAAAAAAATCATTGAAAAACTCACATATACAACAGGAGAATCAAAATCATCATGCATCATGAAATAAATACACATTTTTATTTATTAAACAGTAAWCTTTTATTGGTTGGTTTGTCACCATCCAGGGCTGTATCTATTTTGGTGGGAAATTGAAAATCTAATTACTTTTCCACAGACATAAATAAAAATTAAAACATCCTATATGTTCATCAGTAGATGGGGAGAAGTAAAGGAAGACATGAAATAAAGACAAAATGTATGCTAGCATTTGTCCCTTTCCKCCTTATAAAAGGACAGGGTGAGGGAAACTATCTCATAAGCAGAGGCCAATCTTGCTTTCTTCACTACTCACTCATCTCATTCCAATACCCAGTTTTAAACCTGGTTATGATCTAATTCTGTACTCCTGGTAGGCTAGGATTCAATTGAGTTAAAGATTTTTAAACTCACTGCCAGTCAACCTTATCATGAACTTTCATTATGTGCATGTAATTAATTGGGTCCAATGAACAATATCAGTACTGAGTTATAGACTTTTTCCCCCCCACCATATAATTAGAATATAATTACCCACAGGATATCAGAATGATGCAAAACCTTTCCTCTAAATATGCCCTCATTAGGAAACAAGTCTCAATGTACATTTATTCAATCAGTATGAATTAATTAAAATGTTACTGAAATAAAAGAGAGTAACATTAAAGTGTATCTGACATCTATTAAAAGACTATCACTTGAGATCTGCACACCGTTTATAACAAAACTCATTTAACTTGAAGAAAAAACTTCACCATACAACAAGCCTTATGTACAGTAAACAGAAAAGTAAAAAGGACGAAAGTTGACAGACTACATTTTAGTAAAACATTTAAAATTGATGCAGGGAGGTATGAAAAATCTTTACAAGACACTGAATCTAGACAGACGTGATGTTTTCATGATATACATAGTATCAACTACATGAGTTTCCCCATCTTTTTTTTTCAGCTGACCACATAGCTTATCATATTTAAGAACAATATTTCGAAAGCTCTATTTTTGTGCCATTTTTAAGACGGGAGGACCTTTATTTAACTTAGACCAGCCATCTCACTTTCACATGACAAGGCATTTTGGTTCTCTCTTCAGCCACTAAAGTCACTCAGCTGAGATCCTTTTGGCAGCATTGGCATACTATACAGTGCTGTGAAACGGAATGTGTGAAAAAGTCTGTTAACAATGTAGAAATTGTTGAGGCTGGACTTCACAAGAACTGAAGAAATGAGACATGAGAAATGCTGGATGAAAAAGGAAAAAAAAAAAWGAATGTCCCTGGATCTGGAAAAGAGAAAAGATGAGAAGGAATTTAGCCTGTACCCTTGACGAAAAACTTAGGAGAAGGCATCTTGTTTTGAGACTATTTCTGCAGTTTTCTGAAAGAAATCTTCCAAAGTTAGAGGTGGAAAGGAGGGCCAACATTTTTAGGAGATCAAAGATACAAGATTTGTCACCTTGCTATTTTCTTTATATCCCATGGGACAAGAAAATACATTCTTCTCTGACACCTCAAAATACTCAAGGCTATGCCTGGTACAGCAAGCAWTATGGTTATCTGCTTTTATTTACCTTACACACATACACAGCATTGCAAGAATATTAACGCTCAGCTGATCATTGAAATTAAATGTGTGACCTGGGTGAAGGAARCATTGTCAGCTTTGTATGTCTGAACACACAATTTTTATTAACAGACACACTTACATGGTTAGACTGCTTTCACAAGAATATRTTCACTGTTTTTGCTGCTCTTATTGAGAATGCTGGTCTCACATGCACTGAAGTATTATATTTCTCAAAAGGAATCCCCATAACAGGAAATGGGAGACACTAATTAAAAAATTACTAACACAAATCATATGTACACTATAACCAATCACTTTCAGAAGAAATTACTACTAGCGAGGTCAGCAAGGCAGTATTGGTAACATAACTAAACTCAGGACTTTAATGCATTTTTGGAAGAAACTACTAGATGAAAAAATGCACTACAAAATTATAAAGTCCCCCTAAAATCACAGCAAAATATATTTTCCATTCCAAACAATTTAAATTGTGCTGAAATACATGTCTTGTGTTGCATTGTTAGCAACAGGATTCCAAAACAGGAAAACATATTTAATTCTGCTTATGTCTTGAAAATTTGGAGATAAACCTATTCAAGGGTGATTTGACTCTAGAGCGGTTCTACATATCCTCTAAACAACTTAACTAAACTCCAATTGTGGAATAAAAATCTTAATTCCTCTATTCCTCTTCCTCTCCTGAAAAGAAAATGTAGTTATGCCAATATAACTGAAGATAAAATTTCATGCTGAAGATTCATTCTGTTAATACCAAGGGCAAATGATAAACAACATTAATTTGAAAACAATAGTCCAATAACAGAATCATAATTTCCAGATGCAAACTCTTAAAGTATGACCTCAAATCCTGAAAATTAAATAAGGTAATACAGAATATAATCATCCAATAAACTTAAAATAATATTTTATAACTATTAATCAGAACTTGTCAAGATAATACAAAAATGCCATAGAGAACAAACTAAAAAGCCACTTTTGTGATTTAAAAAATATTTTAAATATTTAATAAACATGAAAGGCAGGTTTCCATTGGACTGTTTCATTGAGAGCAATGGAATAATCCACTTTACACAGGTAGAGGGCCAAAGTCTAACATCTTCACCTTAACAGATTTATAAACAAAACAGCTAAAAAGATTAATTAGAAAACAAGTAATTTACAATAGACACAAATATTATTCCTAATGATCAGCAGCTGGTTTAAGATTAGGAAGGATATTTTCTTTTTTGCCTCCCTTCAATAAATTACACTTTCTTGAGTTCAAGCAATTTTTACACTTATTATGAAACATATTTAAAGAAGACCACTCATCTGTTCTCTTATGAATATGATGATGCTATGACTTTCATCAGCATAAAATATCCAATTTAATATGTGAAAACATAAGTTAACTCTCAAGCTCTTTTTTTAAATGATAAAATGGTCAGCTCTTTTCTATACAACCTACACACACCATGCATTTTTATTTTCATTGAATTGAGTTATTGTTTTTGTGGACAGAGAAATTTACTGTCCACGACTGCAGAATAAAATATACTATAATGTTGATGCATAGCTTACTGCAAGACCAGTGTCATCATTCTAGGTAACCTCCGGCTTAGATCAGAGACCTCAGCATTGCAGATATACAATATGCATCCCAAGCAAAAACTGCCCATAAGAATAACTTCATTATTCTGGGAAGTTGGATCTATAAAAGATGTAAAATGTAGAAGTGTTCTGCCTATACRGTTTCTGGTAAGTACAGTCTGAATAAGTGATAAAACCTGAGTCAGCTTCAGTTATAATATGCCCTACAGAAGGTTCATTCTCACATGAAGGAAAATGCAGTATGTAGAGGGTAAAACACACTTATAAACCCATCAGCCAGGATTTCACATTGTGTTTAATGTTCACATAGTCCTGTGAACTTAAATATCTGGCAGCCAGTCCCAGCAGCATTTTAACGTTGCATTTGAGAGAGGATTACATCTGAAATTAACCTACAAACAACTCACCAACACTACTGGGCAGATTGATGTGGGCGGCAAAATATGGTCCTTCAAAGGTCCGCAGTCACATTCAGGTTTCAGATGTGAAGCACACTTGTTATGTAACTATATGAAGACAGAAAATGAAGATTCAACTTAGACATTTTTTCTATTAGCATAAGAAAATGGGCATCCTAGAGGGGATGAGTTTCATTAACCTAATTATTATTGAAGCTCTGGAAGGAAAACAAAAAATACTGTAGTAGAAAGCTCCCTAGGATTGACAAAACTAACATATTTGTATTAAAGTGAAGAATGATGGACTTCAGTTTGGAAATTGCATGTGTGGATCAGCACAGAAAATAAGAACATTGCACAGCAATACATTAACAGCAGCATACTGGTACTGGTGAACAAAAGCTTCATTTCAGGAGAGAGCTTCTTGCACTGAGCCATGAACTTCTCTTCTACTACTAGTGAGTAATTCAAGGCAGCTTTTGGCAGTATTGGTGTAACTCTGCTTCCTTCCTGAAGCTGATAGCGACTACGGATTCAAATAAAAGAGAAGAACACAGGAATATCCTATGTTAAACTTCACTGAGTAAATTTTGGTCTTGATTGAATCAGTTTTCAGGCTTCCATTGACTGCTGAGGAACTGGAACTACTCTATTTTTTGTAATTCATGCTTAGAATTCATCCAGTTTTCTTGAAAGCAATGACAATTGTTCTACTCTGAAAATATCAAAAAAATATCCTCAGGTCTGCTGACAAGAAGAACATTGGCTGACTTCCATTTTTTTACAGAGGCTGAATGGACAAATGTGCATATAACAGGAACATAAAACGGTAACAAGTAATGATAAGTGATGAAATATTTTGCATTAGCAATCAAGAGTTCCTGTTCATAATTTAGAATTTAACTAAATTCAAATTACGCTAAATATTCAGGCACACAGTACAAAGGCACAGTTGTGTGCTTGGATCATGCAAAGCATTCACATTTAACTAGTATAGTTCACCATATCATTAGAGACAGAATAAAATAAAATTAATATTGTAAAATTTTGTGAAAGTTTACTTTTTCTGGATTTGATGATCAAAAAGGTCTTTTCCAATCTAAATTATTCTGTATTTCTATCTTTGTATAGATTCAATAAAATGCATTAAGATGTTCAGATAGCATCCATTTCCCTTAGAGATGGACATTTTTGAAAAGGTGTATATTTACAGTAAAGAAAAATAATCAGGCAAATAAATATCAGGAGTTGGGAGGTAAAAAATCTTATTAAAAAGTGATTTATCTAGTATAACAGGTAGCGTACAGCATTAGTTCAACAGGTTGAAAAGCTGTTACAAAACCTGTAGTTCAATGYCTGCATCTGTAAATCACATTTTTTTCAAGGACTGACTCATTTTCCCTTAAATGGTTTAACTCATATGAACTCTATCAAAACTACAATAATATTGTACCAACTGCTGATATATATAAACTTTATTGGCAATATGGTCTTCATAAAACTACCTGGTACAGTTAATTTTGACATGACATTTCTGAATTTTGAATTGAACGGCACCTAATATTAGCCTTGTCCATATTCATTTATACTGCAAAGTTACCTTTTTTGGCAGTTACTTAGCAACAGAAAATAAAAGTCTAAAGAGTTTTGATTTACTTTGAGTATTAAAGTCTTATTGTGAGGGTATTTTGGTAGCCCTGTAATCTGAATCATTTGTCCTGCTAATTCTCTGCCTCAGTGGTATGGCTACTTGTACCATAATTAATGCACACCAGGCCATGTTACATCAAATAAAAGTATCTTCACACATTCAGTGGTAATTAGCAGCTTTGCTACTCAGTGGCATGCAAACTTATCTAGGAAAAAATAGCTTAATCTTCTTATTAGTCTCTGCTGATCTCTGACAACAGAATTGGCACATAGCAAATAAAAAAAGGCAGAAGAAACGTAGCTTTAAAGAAAATAACACTTTGACACAAAGAAATAAAATAATATGCGTGCATCTCAAAAAAAACATATTTTAGCAGGTTTTATATACATTTCCCCAAAACTCCCTTATCCTAAACCTATCTGTTGTAGAATATTACGTCACTCACAAACCTGCATAGCAGGAAAAAGTGTATTTGCTGGAGAGAAGATGAGGGGAAAAAAAAACTACATTACCATGGTGGAGAACTACAAATTATATGGAAGAGGGATCATGGATTTGGCTGAGAAGTCAGTATAACAACCCTCCTTAGTGAAAAACATCTCTCAATGTTGGGACTTGAGTCAGTTATTTGACATCAGAAGTGACCTTATTAAGTTGCAAGGATAGATATATTTAAAAAGCATGAAAGAGGCTCAGAATTAGCTCCATAATAAAGAGCATCCCCTTCAATTACAAGCTGTGAATGTGCAGTACAAGGAGTTGAAAAACACATGAAGGATGTGATCATAATTATATAATCTCAGAATATCCATTCAAAAATCACACATCTGTTAGAAATTCAAARCACTTTTTCTGCAATAAAGGTATTAGTATTAGAAAATGAAGCTACTGCAATGGAATATATCAAGTGAAGAGAATTGCAAGTGAATAGGAGTTTGAAGTATAATTTGCAGTATTTAAAAATACTCATTCTTTACTTGTGTCTAATTCACATCTGAATCTATAAAAAGAAATAAAATATTACTAAATTTATTTGAAAATAAAAAATTGCTTTAAAAAGAGGCCTTTAAATTACTGATAGAAATAAGCCGAAAAATTGTAAACCTTAGTGCCAACATTTTCAACATCAGCTGTCAAAAAACATGCACCCATTTTTAATTGGAACCTTGACGGTTATTTAGGCATTTAAATAAGCACAGAAGCATCCAAGACATTTTCAAAAGAATTCAGCATTTTTCTTTAGAGTGATTTCAATCATAAATAATTCCTCAGTACTTCTTCAGTGAATAACAGATCTTATGAAAATCCTCTGCATCTTGATGTACAAATTCAAGGAGTGAAAGACCTTTACAAATCTGGTCCAGAYCCACATGAACTGATGGGAAAATAATTTCTACTGAGGAAAGATGGAATTTGCAACTTCCTTTGACTTAAGAAGTCAACGTATGTTACACAATATATATTTCTTGAATGATATACACATATTATACAAGTATAAACTCTTGTATATCTACAGCAGAACACCCTTATTTTTCTTGCTAAACACATATATCCATTGCCTAGATTTAATTATCTACATGCAAAACATTTTGGATTGGGTGTTTTACTCTTTACATAAATTATCCAAATTTTGACAGCAATCTGGACTACATATTTGCTTTCTTCTAAAATATTGTTTTTAAGTAATCATAACAGCATATCACTAAAAGCATCCTGGATCTATTTTCTTTGATGATGTTTCATATTTTGTATTCTTGTGTTAAGAAAATATGTCATAAAACATCCAAACTTCTCCGTTTAAAACAAACATTCACTAATGCCTCAGTCTCATATTATTATTTAAAGCACTGAACAAACAACTGCCCTTCCGTAACAATAATAATAATGATATCAGCAAAACCAGCAAATACACGCRAAGAAGGCTGAAATCTCTCCCCATTTAGATTTAAATCCTGCCCTGGCTAGAAACAGAAATACTGGCATTGCTCCTTCTAGCATGAAGATCTCACTTATAAGGGCAGTGTTCCCTGAATGTCATTAGCTCCAGTTACTGGTTCCTGCTGAATAAGGAGCGCACAAAAGTTGTATATATTTGACTTGGTGCACAGATTAGTATATTATCAACTTGTCTCTGGTATTATTCCCATACACTTGGAATCACTGTATCCTACCAGATGCCCTCAAATTCATTTGCCTGTCAGTACATCACCCAATTAGACCTAGTGTCACAGTGACCTTGATTTTTCCTGGTATTGAAAACTTTCTAAATCTTTCTGTAGTGTAGATTGGGAATTCTGCTCTTTAGTGGCACACATTATTTTCATATGGATATTGTTGTGAAGCAAATTTGCTTCATGATATATTGAAGTAAGCATTTCATGACATGAAATAAGCATATTTACTTGCCAGAAGAAGTCCTAAGTATACTCTGCATACACCATTCCTTAAACACACACTAGTCACTGCTGACAACTAAACTGAATGATACATTCCAGATTACGAGGCTACAGAAAGACATTCAAGGATTTTTTTCTCTCGAACCTGTGTGAAAGGTTTTACTGTAGTATACTCACTGTAATCTGACACCAAACACAGTGAAGTCCAGTCAAGCCTTGGTAACACTTTATAGTTTTGTGACACTTATCACATTTTGTTGGACAGTTTCCTTCCACCCAAAAATGGTGCATTACCTGCAAAAGAAAAATGTGGATATACACAGAGTTACTAAATTAATAGATACATGGCAGAGCTAATGCTACCTCAAACTTACATCAGTATTCTTTTTAGACTTCACATATGTTTTGATGCAAGACGCAGGAGCTCTGGAGACRCAGCGTTCATGGACTGTATACTTGCAAACTGAAAAAAAGCAAGRCATTATTAGATGTTGAGGCAATGGTGTTTCTCACTACATTTCTATGAAACAAATAACATTACCAGCATGTCATGTCTAAGTAATCAATCCAATCAGTCAATGAAAACTCAACCTAGACTGCTTTGTCCGTGGAATACAAAAGGCCAATTAGAACAGGAAATATTATGCAAGTGAGAAATCCAAGAATGCACTATCATTGCATAACAGGAAATGCTTAATTAAATCAGACCTTACTAAATTTTTTCACAATAATTCCCAAATGACAAAAATATTAAAGACAAATTGGTGACTGCCAAGTGGTTTGTGTTATTTGCTAGTAGGAAAAAACATATATTTTACCAACTATAGGCATGAGAGCAGCTGGCAAGCACAAAAATAAAAGCCAATGAATTTACGTTGTTCCTACCATTGATTTATATATCAGAAATGGCTGATTAGTCCATTTTTTAATAGCAATTGTTTTCATGCATTCCATGTAATCACCATAACTTTGACTCCTGCTTTACAAAATACCAACTCCTGAGAAGCTTTTTTTTTCCCTAAGCCCTCCTACACSAGTTTTAGGTAACTGCTATTGCTGACCAGGTCTTTGAAGATCATGCTAGCTGCATTTGGAAAACCTACAATGCAGGATACAATGCAAAGCTCTCCAGACTTCAATGATACAACTGTGCCAAGATGAGGAAATAATGCTACAGCTTATGCCTGTATTCAATAGAGTCAACTATTAAAAACTGAGAATTAATTTCTCCCTGCATGGTATATGTCTCAGGCTTTTGACCTCGAGAGCAATTAAGCACAAAGTACTTCTAAACACCTTGCTTGCACCTATTACACAAACCCAGTGGGAGGCGCAGCCATTAATCAGACAAACTGCAGGGAGTAACATTGTTGATTGGACCATGGAGGGATGGTGAGGACCCCTGTGGTTCCTCCCCTTTTTTTTTTTCCTCCCACACAATCTAAAATGCAAATAATGAAATCTATAGCAATGCTTTGAAAATATAGTGGAGAAAAAGCTTAGCTAAATAAGGAAACAGTGGAATAGTTTTGCAAGTTAACTCAGGCCTCTTGCTGCATGAAGTAATTGAAAGAGCATGTTCTTCAGACACTCTGAGACCACTGTTCTCACAAAATAAATGCCTACCACAATAATAAATACATTCTCAAAAGACACTGCAGCAGAAAAACATTACAAGCCTTGCAAGGCTGGTGCTTTTGGGACAGTCAAGGTAACTGGTCTACCCATTGCAGGTAACTACTGAAGGTGATCTACATTTTTTTCTCAATAGAACTCTCTTTCCAACATATATTGGTCTTAGTTCTTCACAATATCAGTCTGACAAAAAAGAATATTAAAGCATGTAACATTTCAAAATCTAATAGTCAGATCTAATAGTCAGTATTTGATATATATATTCCAGTTACTGTTATCAGTATTTAACAATCCCAAGTTGTGCAATTCCTATTTGTTTGAATTTTAATAAATGTATCTTTCCCATTTCATAGTATGGTGAATGAAATTATGTGAAAATGCATACAAGGATTTACATTGAAATTATACTTCAGAGAAGTCTGTGGACCCCCATTGAGAGAAATGGTCAATTCCAACCCCTCATTCATTCAGACTAATCTTGAATTAAATCAACAGAACTGTACAGGCAGAAAGGTTCTCATCAGCTCTGAGGGGCTATCTTTCAAACCAAAAATGGTGAAAAGCAGTTGCAGTAAGTTGCAGATTATTTTACCAAAAAGAAAAATAAAAGGTGACTTGGTACTATCATGAGAAGAATACAGCTGTGTACTGAAGTTCTTATTAATCTAWTGGAGCAGGGCATAACATGAACCAACCACTGGAATCACGCACAAGACATATTCAAATCAGAAAATAGGTCTTAWAAAAAAGATCAATCATTGGAACACAACACAAAAGAAAGATATGGATTTCCATTTCTGGAAACTTTCAAATGGAGATAAGGTATCTTTYAGCAAGCCTTGGTTTCTCAAGAGACATATTAAGAGGTGGTGAAACACAGAYTATTAGGAAAGGCATAGATACTGCAGTTTCAAAGAACTGAAATGTAGTAATGGCATCTAATAGTCTAATGAAAGTCAAATTAAATGCAGTAGCTTTTCTGTGCTCCTTTTCTTAAAATATATAATCAGCGAAATACATGGATTGAGATTTATGACTACAAAACCAGTAACTATACAAAACTTTAGAACTGTTACAGAAACTTGATTTCTGGGAAACYGGGATTTTCCCCTTCATAATTAACAAAACAATTATGTGCAAAATTTGAATAAAAAACCATGGGACCTAGATCTTTGTCAAGTTGATACCTATTGTACAAAAATTAGTCAAAACAAAATAGGAGTAATAAAAGTATAATGTTAAAACCTAAGTCTGATACTCTCTAATAAAAAATAAAACAGCAATAGCAGTAAAGAAAAAAGGGCAATGGACTCCAAAGGGATCTAACAGTGAYAAGATAACCCTTTGAAAGCAGAAAACTCCCTCAAACAACACATTTTACAGCCAAATCTCTTGAAAAATTAAGAAAATAACTGGGCACTTAAGCAGAGAAGAGGAGGGGGAGACACTACTGTGGTGGCAATGGCTTTGTAAGGGGAAGCTATTAGTTCTTTGTTATGCAGCAAGAGCAACATTTCTAGGAACAGACATGTAAGCAAACGGACAAACGGACATGGAAATGCTCATACTCACAAGAACAGCAGAGACCTTGCTTGCCTACTCCGATCAGCATGTTCAAACAAAGATTACAGTAGGCAGGCTTGTTGAAGTGTTTCAATCTCCATACATGCTGCCCATCATCTTTCACATTCTGCACAGGACATAAGAGAAACAGATTTCACTTAATAAAATAAACAGTGAAATATGTAAGTGCCAGTAGAAATTGGTGATTTACTCAAGAACATAAAAGACAAGCTGTTACTTCATTTAAGACTCGGCACCAGATCATAGCATAATTATTCTAAATACACAGACAATGATATAATAAAAAAAATTCTTCAGAAGCTCATGGACATCCATGTGTTTCGAAAACAACTCAGAAAAAATCCAAAAGCCTGCTGTCACCACTGTAACACAATGATATCAATGTAACTAGGCTGATACTAAATTACGACTAGTATTAATTTTTTTTCCCTAGAATAATCCTAAAAATAATGGCGCTGCAGGTCGGAAGATAAAACTCCCCCAAAAAAATAATAGAAAGGGTTTTCTAAAACCACACAAATATTCTTAATGACTGTCAGAATTAGTTACATATATCACATAAGCGAAATAGGAAAACCAACCACATCACAATGACCACTCCCAGCTTTAAATTAAGTTAATCTATACCGTCAATTATCTATCAAACCTATGTATTTAAGGGTAAGATTTACATCTTAGACCTCTTCTCCAAAAATGGAATTCTTACATTTAAGGCCGATTTTTTCAGTCAGCTATTGCACTATACTCAAATCTTTCATGAATAAACTGATCAACTCACTGGCACTTACTACTTAGGAGCCCACTGTAATTTACGTAAATCTCTAAAATATTATCAAATAATTAATTTTATGAAACTAAGCTTTCTGTTGGATGAKTCTCCTCTTCCCTCTTCATGGAATCCCTCTGGGGCCTTTCTGTTTTTTGAAGGTTTAAAAAATTATGTGCAGTTGGTACAGGCGCTAAATTAATTCCCTAAATTCCTGGCTTCTTGGCACTACTGGCCATGAGGCTTTTTCCTTTCTAAAATCATCAGAAGTTTTGATTCTAAAAAAAACCTAGATGAACTTAATGTAATACCACTAGATTAAAAAAAAAAACCAACTAATTTCTCTTTTACCAAATATAACAACCAATGGAACACATACAGTGAATGTCCATCAGCTGTTTCCTTGTGTATTGCTGAAACTGTATAGTCTTCTWGGTCATGTCATTGCCAAAATGAAATTGCCATACAGCTAAAGCAAGTCACACCAATCTCTGTTTCTCAGAAACCACATGAACAGCTGGTTCTTATCCAGTTTCTGATTTCCCACATCAAACTACTATTACCTGTCATCATGTATACACATGATTCCTGACTAGATTCTCAATAATATTATGGTTTTCACTGATGAAAATAGTCAATGTACGTTGGTGAGCATAAATTTAAATAAAAATTTAGTTTTGTCCTATATTAGCATAAACTGTATAAGTTATGTCCTTAAGAATGAGTATTGCTCTGTTCTAAAATTAGAAGTTGATACAAATCAAATACAATGAAGACTTCATCATCCTTGTGGGCAAAAAAGAAAAATCCTGAAGCAAAATCAGCACTCTAAGAAATTAAGAATGTTTGGCTCAAAGCTAGGTCTAAGCCAGAACATAACTTTGAAAATTTCCTACAAGTTACCTAGGAACAAAAAAACCTGAAGTCCATTAAAATGTATTTCTTTTTCTCTAGTATATCAGGATCAGAGCATAAGTAATAGCTGCCCCAATATTACCAGCAGGAGTTCAAATGCCATCTCTGACAGCTGGGCAATGTCAGGGTCCTCTTTCTGCAGCAAAAGCACAGCAGATGCCTAATGTGGGATTTCTCAGGCTGGCAAAGAGTGTGGAAGTTTTCCAATTTCCCCTGAAGAAGCAGAAATAGATTCTGCAGCTGTGAAGCACTAGAAGCCTGTCAAGCTCCTTCATGACTGGCAGCTGAAAAGGTTGTATTCCATTAAACAGAGCTCTCTAACTTCTATTTTTCTTCCCATCTTACTATCATATTCCACACATTTTTGAAGTATTGTTAAACTACAATATAGTGTGTGAATTTCAAGCCTTCTGAAAGTAGGTAATTATTCATTAGACAACAAAGACCATGTAAATCATTCTGAAGAAAAAACAGCAGACAATTTACACTTCAATTTTAACATCACTCAGGTCATCAACACATAAATCATAAACCACAAGCACTTAAAATGTGAGCTGACCAGCCTTACTTAGCAAAATGYTTGCTGTTTAGGAAAATTAACAGAAATTCAAACTTATGCATAAACTTCCCTCTCTTCCACATTAATTTTGTAGTACTTTTTCATTTTAATTTCATTTTTAAAGAATGACCATTATATGTGAATATGTCGCTTCTTATTTCAACAGAACATATGGTTTAACTTAGCTGGCATTTTCCTTATCAGAAAAACAAACAAGTCTTGATGTGGGTGGTGGGTGTTCTGCCAATTAAAACACTTAGCTATGTTACAGACTGCAACTGATGCAAATCCATTACATAAACACAATGCACTTTTGGAAAAGAGCAAATTAAATTTTTGCTCTTGTGCACTGCCAAAAATAAGCAATAAAGTCCTGCATATGATTATGCATGCATGTAACTTTTTAAAACACTGCCAAGAGAAAAAAAAAGACATAATATGAAACAAAGCCACCTCAATGCAAGTCTTTAAGTATGAATAAAATCCACAATTCTGACACATCAGTGCATTTACTGACATTAACTCATTTCGCTTCCATATCCTGAGAAAGAGTTTAAAAATCGACATTAAGAAGATCGCAAAAGAGGGCAGGTACAGTAAAAATCTCTTCCTCACTTCATTATACACATCACTGAAAATCAAGCCTCCATATGTCATACTCAGACTTTTAAACATAATGACTATAGTAACATTTATTTTGTTAACAACAGTTCTCTTAACTCATGGTCTTGACCCTGCTACCATGGACTTGATTGCCAAAGCTACCTGACCTTAAAAAACAAGTCAACCATAAAAGAGCCGACCTTAGAAACAGTGGAAAATTTTATGCTATCAGACTTTASCTACACATCCCTAACCTAGTTAATATTAACTTATGCCAGCTTTTTAGATATTTGTGTATAAGGTAAACAAAGAGATCTTCAAGATTCTAAGACTTAAAAAAAAGTAATGAAATACCTGATAAATTTTGATCCCAGTAAACATACCCTCTTAAAATAGCTACAGAGCGTCTAAAATACCAGAATATTCAGGTTTTTTCTATGAGAAGAGTTAGTAATAAGCATCCAAGTGAGAAGGATGTTATGGAGTAGCTGTTATTCTTTCACTGATTTGTTTCCATTTATTTTAAAAATATTTACTTGACTTGTTCAAGACAATTTTATTATTGATTTTTAGGCGTTGTTCCATCAGTGGGAAGGTGAGAAGAGTTTCCATTAAACTATGCAGCAAACACAGATTAAAACAAATATTGTTACATTCTATACTCCTCCGGTTGGCTCTTAGCAAAGAATTCATATGATGTTTTGTTTTGTTCAATTTGCTTTGGAAAGAAAGGATTTTMGGTGGTTTTGGTAAAGTGGAAAGGGAGTAACCTGACTCAAGGGACACACTCTTTGGGAGGCTCACTCCTAATTTCTGAGATACTGTGTATGTGTATGTGTTTGAGAAATCAAAACAAAAATCTTCTACAGCCTCCATCCACACACTCATCCAGAAACAGATAAGGGAGCACAGGAGGGAAAATGAAATGGTTTTAAAAAGCTTTGTAAATAGCCACAGTATAGAGGTTCCCTGTCCAAAATCTGTAACCACCTGTCATCTRCAGAGACTTTGATGCTGCAGAAATCAAATTGTAAATAACGGTAAATCTGTATACTAGCGTGAAACACCATTTATTTTACACCTTATACACAGAAGAAGTTAGTTACTCCTGACTTTTCCCGGGCTTTTTTCAACCTAGAGGGAAAACAAAAGGGAAAGAGGGGCTGTAGTAAGGAAAGGCATTTGCGAAGCTGCTGCAGGGCAGCGCGGGCAGGGCCGGGCCGAGCAGCGCCTCGGCTCCCGCCAGCGCGGCCTCCTCAGCGGGGACACCGCGCCCTCTGGGGGACACCGTGCCCTCCGCGGGGACACCGCGCCCGCATTGGCGGGGACTCCGCGGCCTCATCAGCGGGGACACCGCGGCCTCATCAGCGGGGACACCGCGGCCTCCCTCATCGGCGGGGACACCGCGGCCTCTGCGGGACACCGCGCCCTCATCGGCGGGCACACCGCGCCCTCAGCGGGTCCTGCCGCCACAGCAAACCGGCACAACAGCTCCTTCATCCCCCATGGGGAGCCTGCTTCCAGTTGGGAATGAACTGGCACAAAGGCAGCGAGCTACAGCTCAGGGGGACCGAGTGTGCCCTCCGCCCGTATGGAAACAGCGAGCGGTGCATCGGAACTTCGGCCTTCCAGAAAACTCACACTTCAGAAAGGACTTCCAGAAATGTCACTCGGGACAATGAAAGGCTTGACTGTCTTTYTTCCTCGCTGAACAAAAAAAATAGAAGTCTATGAAACTGCCCAGGCATTGAGCAGTCATTTCAAGTTCTGGCCTGAAGGGATTAATACAGTGTAACAAACATTTCCAAGTCTCCAGTTTGGCTCCATTTTAASATAAAATTCAAAAAGCATGGCAACAAAAAATGAAATATACACCGTAAGAAGGACTATTCCCAAGTGTGGACTCCCACTGAAACATTCTATCCCACATTTAATCAACCGAGTTTAAAAGTTCTTTTTAATTATTTGAGTGCAATTGCATAGTATTTGCTGTTTGATGATCCAAAAGAAAATTTAAGAGTATATCCTTATGATTTAATTGAAATATAGTCTCAATTCAACACAAATGTTTGTCCCACCAAAATTTACCTTGATTTAAAAGGTGAACTGGGTTGGAAGATACAATTAGTGATTTAAAAGAAAGGTATATTTGCTTTATTTCAAATTATTGCTGACTTTATGCAGCATGTGCGGGTTTTAAACTTCTCTCTCACCTTAGGGCAGCTSTTCAGCAACTCTACAGTACCAGGTACAGTGCAACCGTGACACCTAGTGGCCAGTGGAGAGGGAATAAAATACTTCCCTAAAATACAGCATTTCTTTAAACACTAGCACGTCTGAACTTGCAGTTTCTGGTTCCTTTTTGTGCAATCACTGACAGCAGTAATCATTTGTTACAGGAAAAGTGAGACCAAATATCTGGCATGCAATTACTCTAAAAGAGAAATCAAGCGCTTCTATCAAATCACAGTGGAATAATATTGTACAATACCTACCAAAGAGCAGAGTACAATGCTTATGGCTGACAAAACCCATCATTAAGAAGCYTTTTGTGCACAGATTACAAAAGAAATTTTAAGTGATGCTAGGACAGTCAATGAGTTAACTCTTCACCTTCTCTTACAATGTTAATCTATTTAAATTAATGCAGAAGGAAATAAAAATGTCAGAAACTTCAAAGGTTTCTACCATGGAGAAGTAGAATAAATAGCCTAGTGTTCACTAACGTGCAAAAGACCACTTCCCAAAAAGATCAGGAGTACTGCAGGGATGTCTCTGTCCAATTTGTGTTTGGGTGAGAGACTAACTATTGCCTTAAGATGTAAAAATAAATTTGGAAGGTTGATGAGGACTGTGAAAACTCCAGACTGAAGTGTGATACTCAGCAAAAAACTACCTCATATATTTATTACTAAAAATTAMACCACATAAATAACAATTTCCTATATAGATAACATTTTATTTTTCTTCATGAAATTCTCACTTTACATGAGAATTTCCATGAATTGAAAAAACTAAACATCAGAGTAAGAATTACTCTGTCTTAACAACAAAGGTTTCAGTAGATGCCATATAGAACTCATTTAGACAGTGCTAATGGGAAAAAGGGTAGTCACCCAATTACAAATGGATTATACAWGTGTAATACATCCAAGAGCTTTTCTTCTGAAACAAATTGCCAAATAGTACATGTATCTATCTCAGARCCCCTACAGAAAAAGAACCAATTAGGCTCTTATTTAAGTTCCTTACCTTGTATCCAAATTGTTCATTTAGAATATCAACTGCCTTCAAAGGCACAAAAAAAATCAAATATGTCATTTCTATCCTGGAACATTCTCAGAACTCTGTATTTCTAAAGTCTACCTTCATAACAACTCCAAAATCAAATCTTAGGAGGAAACAGAACATAAAGCCCAGCAAACTAAAACAAACTGGATATTAAGGTTGATTTCCTAGGGAAATTAGAGTTTTTAATGCTCTATCTTCATCAATCTAAAYTGCACCAGCAACTTTTGAATTAGTTTAGTAATCTCAAATAAATTTGAAGGGCACTAGAAATTTCATGAAAGTCTATGAAAAGGTGGGGGACAGGGGGGTGGAGCAGAGAGACAGAGAGCAAAAGGGAAATCAAGCAGATTTCCTTGTTACTTCTCTGAYTTGGTAACAGGTACCTGGTAAATGCTTGTAGTTACAGCCTAACACTCCTGTCTCTCTCAGAAGGGGATTACTGATGAGCTCAGAGGGCAAAGGCCACAAACCGGTGAGAGGTAAGGCTATCTCAACTCCACTGATCATAAACACTGACTTGTTTATTCTTTTATTTTTAAATCCTATAGTTCCATACTTCACTTAAATGCTCCTTCCTTTTAAATTATTCTAAATAATCTAATACAGTATGTAATAAAAACTGATTGAAAGGCTTTAAATGTAATACAGGACTTTTACATGATATCTGACCTTTCTACCCAGCTATTACAGGAAACTAAGGATTAAGTACAAACAATGTAGCTGAATTCTGAAAGTACTATGACAATTCTGCAACTGAACTAAATTATCATAGCTTCACTGATATTAGCATATCAAATGAGACCAGCTGAAAATCTTTTATACCTCATACAAACTCTATACAACAGTTAAGTACATTACAGTGTTAATGGACCCCAACCCAAAACAAATTAAATATTCCACTCATATCATAATTTATTTAAATAAACTATAATGACAGTTCTTTGTCACTGTCATACTAGAAAAGCTCTGAACTTGATCTCTTGGACTTAAAATTTTGTCACTGCGAGTTCAGTACAGAACCAATACTTATAAGAAGGTGACAGAATAATTTGGTTGTAGGTTCTTTGCGGGTTTTGGTTGGGATTTTTTGTTGTTTTGCTTTGGGGTTGGGGGGACAGGGGGGTGGGGTTTTTTGTTGTTTTTTCTCTCTGATTTACAACATCTGAAGATTACTTGGACATGTCTAACTAAGCAGCATAATCCAGTAAGTTATGCCCCTTATTTTCACACACTGATGAGCTTGAGGAAAACCTTAAGATATTAGCACTTTTTTAGTTTATTAGTGAGTCCAAAAGATTCTTATCTTATTTTTCATTACCACAACTAAAAGGAGGCAGATAGACACTCAGAAAGCAGAGTCCTGGGAAGCCAGGTTTGCAAAATCTAACAATGGCATGCAAAAAGAAATAAGAGTATCCCACTAATGGGATTGATGCAATGGAATGAAGAGCTTGGATAATACATCAGATGCTGCAAAACCATCAAAATCATGCTATCAGTTTACACTAAATAACAGACAGGCATTAGTATTGATTTCACTTTTCAATGTCCTAAAATATGATTTTATTTGAATTATGAACAAATGGAAGTAGTGTATTTTTGCTGGTTTAATGAAAAATTTAAAAATTTTGCTTTTCTCTACATATAATGGGATGGTTTAAMAAATTAAGTAGTTTTAAACATAAAAAGAAAAACAGGAGTCCTTTTAAAGGGCAGCATCTTGTACTAGTGAATCATTAGAAAATTACTAGCAAATCAGCTCATATGTAGCTAATGGAGCTTACATAAACYATGCTTATTGATAATAAGACATTTTGCATGCTTTTATAGTATTTCTTCCATGACTRTACATTTCTGTCTGTTAAATGCATCAAATACTAGGAATACTCTTGATGGCAGAAACACTGACCCATGCTAATAACAGGCTGTAGAATTTTGATCACTATATATGCATTCTTAGTATTTCATAGTAAAGCTATGCACAACACAATAAATACCTAAAAACTAGTAAAAATAATCAAAAGGATAAAATGTTTGATAACACAGCTTCTTTCTAGCAGATTTTGCTTTAATATGAAAATAAACTCTACAGAATGATCTGCATTAATTTATGCCATAATTTAGGAGTTTCAAATTATGAAATGTAGACACTGAAAAACACTCCCAGAACACCTATGCTACCTGTCATAAAAGAAAAATCTGTACTGAAAACCACTATCAGTTATCTGTTATAATGCTTGCTTGAGAACATTTCCAGGCCTTTGCTTAGAGTAATTCTGTGGAAATAATGGAATTCAGCCTGCTAAAGATCTGCCTTTTCGTGACAGTAATTTAACATTTTTCTTACTCCATCTCACATATAGAATTAAGGAATTAGTACTACAGGGATCCAGACACATTGAAAGTTGTCTTCAATTCAGATATTTTACTTGTAATTTAATCAGTTAGATTTTTCAAGACTTACATATCTTTCATTCAATAAACCTGTTTGTTACATATTCTCCTACACAAAGTATCAATCTGAGCATTCTTCATGCAAATAAAATAGCATAGAGCAACTAGAGCAGTCTAGATTGCACTAAATGGGGAAAATAAATATTATTTATTATTTTCAATATGTGRAAATTACTTAAGAAAAGAGATTAAAAGAGATTTAAAGGCTTTCTTTTGAACAGCAGAAATGCAGTTGAAACCCATGCTTCAATAGATGAGTTCAAAATTAGCTCAAGTATAGGACAGCAGGTGGCACTGACAACATGCYAGCCTTAAAACAGCTGCATTGAACTGGTAGAAAACTGATCATACTACATCTGTATTAGCTTTAATGTGAGGTTGTAAATGTAGAGAACATAAGCTCATCTTTCACAATACTCTATCCGTTGGTGTAAGTGTTCCCCTCGATATTGCTTCTTACTATACTTWACTAATGTAGTTACAGAGACAAAAGATCTTCACAGGGATGTATCATGACAGGACAAGAGCCCGTAATAATTGCTGCAGAATAAATTCCACCTGCACACACGAACAAAAACTATTTCCCTTGAGAACAATTAACACAGGGAAAGTTTGCCCACAGTACTGGTAGAATCCAACTCACTCAAACCATCAAGGCTTGACAGGGCTCTGATTGAGATAACTCAGTCTGTGGCACTGCCTTTAATTAGGGACTGGAACAGAAGATCCCCAGAAGCTCTTTCCAACCTGGRTTGTTCTGTGACTCAGAATAGTTAGGCCACACAACCCAGTACCATGCTGAGAAGCTTAGACGCTACTCCAAGCCTGCTGTAACCTACACATGGGCAGTAAAACACACTTAACAGATAAAGCTGCAGCTTGGAATTAACATGCTGTTAGCAGGAAAAATTATTCAGCTTTTTATAACTTCCAGCTCCAGAGCCAGCTTATTAGGTGGTGTTTTAAACTTGCCAGTGGTTCTRTGGTGTTGAAGACACTTCAGCCATAGTAAAGAGGAGTAAAGCAGAGTCATTCTTTATACAGGCCACAGAGAAACTAACCTGAAGGCCAGAATCAACATGCAAGCAGAAACTTGATGCTACTATTTAATACCTACATTTTCTAACCCAAGAAGGACCAAGAGTGGGATTGTTGTCATTCCTCCTTGGATCCACTCTTCCAGGGAAACAGTGCCATCATGATCATAGTCAATTTCTTCCATCATTTCATGAAGAATCTACAATTTGATGAAAAATCTCATAAGTTCTAATTTATTATTAATATATTCTAATACAGCAACTTGTTAGGATATGTTCAAATCTCCAATTCTCTCATACAAAATATAAGAAAAAAATTACTTGCATGGTAGCTGTAGTCAAATGAGTAYGGACAGTTAAAAAAATAAAGTGTCATACTCATATTTACATTTTATTAACACCTAAATGTCCCAAACCAACTTGTGTCGTTTGTGCACTCACTCTTCAGAAATTTTTAGAGAAAAACCAGTTATGTTATAGAAGTTAATTATAACATTTATTGAACAGTCCATAGATCAGATTTAAACAGCAAAATATCAGTAAAAGTGCTAATTCACAATGCTAATTCATAGTGGAACACAGGCTTTTTTTATTTCTACCATACTCACCCATGGAAAGCCCCATGGATATGAAATATCACAAAATTACAATAGCTGTTTCTAGCAACATCAAAAAATTGTAACAACTGGATACTTACTGGGCTTAATTCAGTAATATCCCATTCAAGGTATTCTGCAACATGCATCATTTGAGCAATGATATTTTCCAGCTCCTAGAGATGAATGAAAATGTATGATATTTAATGTAAGTTTAAAAGAAAAGTTCTACTGCAAGAAACTAATAAGCCAACCCTATTGCATTCAGTGACACTATTTCATCAACATCTCTGATGAAATGTGCTTTTCACTGGAAGCTGTATTCTCAAGTGAATTTGCTTACTAGCAAAACATTCTGCACAGACTAGAAAGCATTCAGGGAGGTGAAATACAGCCCCACAATCAAAGTAACTGAAAGTAGTCTGAGATTCTCCCTTCCTAGTTATCCTTCAAGCACCCATGTTTTCATGATCCAATTTCCACTCTGTGATAAGATCATGTAATGATATTTAAATTTCATCACTCTAATCTGAGTGATGGAAAAATCACTCAAAAACAATTAAAATTATTAAAATTATTTTTTACAGTAATTGTATAAATCAAAAATTTMTAATAGAAATAAGGCATAAAGTGGATTCTGTAAACTACTACAGATTTATTTTTTTACCACTATAATATTGCAATTTCTCTTGATCATGTGTCACACTTGGGCTCTTCTACACTTATATATAAACTTTTGCTTTGTAAACACACTGAAATGCTTAGCTAGGACCATTCTAAATTCTCATTTGTATCCAGGCATTTAACTCAATGTGGTATTGCTTAAAAYAATGGTGCCGTATTTACTTTACACCCGTATATAATTTTGCTTCCCTATTTCCCTGGAACCTATGGGAGTCACCTCTTCTTCCTTACCAATCCATTCTATGCTCTCTTYCTTCCAGTAGATACAAAAGAAGGTGGGGAAAAAAACCCAAACAAAAAAACCCACTGCTAATAAAACRCTTGTTTCTGTTAGGTATCAGAAAAAAAATAGTTTCATCTTTTAAAATTATTTCCATATCTCTGACTTCTCTTCAAACATTTGGTTGGCCTACTCCTCAAAACTTTGCCCTTAATATTGTTCCTCCATTCTTCATAATAACAAGGAAGTTGTGAAATCTCTCCACATAAATCTTCTGCGTGACTTTTACACTTCACCTTTTTAATGAAATCTTTAAAAATGGTGCTTTCATATCCACCTCCCAGCAGTATACCAGAATTGCTGGAATCATATTAATGTGTCCCCTACAGTTATATCATTAAAAATCAGAAGACTACAGAACAGAACTCCATGACAGCAGTGTCAGCAACCGAAAATTTACACCGTTTTAGAAGCAGCATTTCTCATTGGAAAAGAAAACTCAAGCATTTATTTTCAAATGAATGAATTTTTATTGAATCTATTTTATACTGCTTCTAGTAATTCTGGGTAAATATAAACTTGATTAGAATTAATGTAGTTTTGTATAGTTTTGTCATATTGACATACTCTTACAACGCAGTACATAAAAAAAATTACCGAACTATCCAGGTATCCATTTCCATCTGTATCATACAAGCGAAACATAACTGAAAAGAAAACAAGGAGAGAAGGAAACACAGTTAGAAAACACAGCAAATACATCTCTTTTTCATAAAAAAAACAACTCCAAACCAAAACACAAAACAACTAAGCCGGAGTTTCAAAGAAAGGACAAATATTAACATTTTTGTTTAATGACCAGATTAGCTACAGACCCTCCAAACAAGCTGCATTATGTAAAAGGTTCACTCAGCAACTACTCTGCCATAGTGCCTCCAACAAGACATATTAGCCAGAGAGTACAACTGCACCTTTTCCACACCGTCACTCTAACAGCTAACTTGGTGTGTGAATTTGATTTTGCTTTCCTCTAGACACGATCTGTCTTCATGAGAACTACCAAAAGGCCCTTCTCTGTGATCTCASCAAACATAGGGTAACACACAACTGGTCACAAACAATGATAAGCCTGCCTAAGGTACAATGCTACTCTCCCTTGGCTGCAGCTATCRCTATTCAACAGTCCTACTGCTTTACAAACTATTTTCTGACCACCTAAATGAAACACATGATAAATATTTTAAATATCTAACCATCCAAATCCAGCAATAAAGATTCATCACAAACTGCCTGCGTGACTTCTTCCAAGACAATACTTGCTTCATCAGCTTCAAAATGTACTCCCAACATTCTGGGGAACCACACAGACAAAAAGGTGTATTTTGACAATACCCAGAAAAAAATATACGCTTTCAAGATTGTATCATGATTTGAACCCAGCCAAAAGAAGAGGTACATGTGCCATTACCAATATATTTGGAACCAGCAAACCATAAAGCTTTCAAAGGAATATTGTTGGAAGACTAAAAAGGAAATCCAGAAGCCTACAAATACCCTACTCTTTGTCCCTACTTTCAGGGACAGTTTGTCAGAGCTCTGAAATCCAAATACCCACCATGCTCTTCAAAAGCACAATTTTTTTTTACCCCTACACCTATTTTCTAGGGATGAAGAAGTCCGCCCATGTAGTGGTGGTTCCAGGACAATGTAATGCTTTCATTAACAGCAGAACACAAGTAATCTGTTGTCTAATGAGATGTCTCTGGAAACATAACATACAACCTATTAAACACTGATGAATCCCACCACACTGKGTCCACAGCAAATGCTGCTACAGTCCAGAAAATTGAACAAACAAAGTTTAYCATAATTTTCAGGAAAAAAATATAATGAGAAGTAAGAAGAAAGTATTAGCAAYTAGAGAGCAAAGTTCAGAAAGAATYTGATMATTTTTGGACTTACAACAAAACTGTTATACGTATTGGTTTGTTTCACTTATATCCACCATATTGRAAACGAGTTGATCATCTAACTGTGTGGAAAAAAGTTAAGCCCTATCCCCCTCTACCACTTCAGCAATATTTGCCACTAACTTGCGCTGCCCTTCAGAGCTGTAATACAAGATTGATTATATTTACAGCAGTACACTATTTCACACCACAAAGGCCCATGATTCATTAGTTACAGGTTAGGAAAACCTATAAAAATATCCTTCTTTCCCTAGAGTTACCACAGCAAAATTGTTTCAGTGTAAAACAAGTTAATGCCAAAAGCCACCAGAGATTGGTTCTGCCCCTGCTAGTACACCTTCCACCAAAGCTTYTCAGAGCTTGACAGCTAATATTGTCTAGCAAAGGTATCATTAGGYATTCACAGTTTCCACAGGGATGAATCACTGAATCACTCAACAATAAAGATAAAATCATTTGGCTCTCCTTCCTCCTCCTCTGTGATTCTTAGAGAGTAGTTGAGAGAATGTTTTACAGCAAGTTTTAGCATCTCTGTGACCTGTACCCACTCCAGAGCAGTAGTGCTTACAACTTTTTTTTCCTTTAACATGAATCAGTAGCTCTAATCAGTCRTTTAAAACTAGACATTAGTGTAATTATAACTGTTTCACCTTTGTAGAAACAAATCCCTTCCAATTACACGGGTATAGGGTAGCAAAAAGGCYAAATCTGTGCTCTTGGCTAGATTCTGAAAACTATGCTACTGGTGTGGCACGCAATCTCTTTTCTATTCATACACTGCTAAATATTCATGCTCTTGATTTACACACTCTAGGAGAAAAAAAAACCAAAACAAAACCAAGAAGAAAATTATAAAAACAACCAAGCAGAAGTTCTGATGCAAACTACAGAGCCCAAGTAAAATTTTTTTATTTCTTTTCCTATCCCCTTACCTGATTAGACTGAATGCACTCAATTTCTATTTCTAGATGGCAATTTAACCTTAAAACATGAGATATGTTCTCTYAGTGTATCTCTGTGAGGAATGCTTTGGATTCTCTTTATATTCAGGTCATACATAGATTATGAATAATAGATACACTGAGCATGYCAAACAGGTGAGGTTCACACTATGCAAGACCTCTATACACTCTTAATAGGTTAGAAAATCCATTTATCTTCTGGAATATTTATAAATCTCTGAAAATTTGTAGATCATATAGATCCAAAGATGAAACTCTTAGTGCAGTTTATCCTCCAGCCTACATCAAATTTTAATTGAAAGCACCAYTTTCATGTTCTGCATGTCCTCAATTAAATTTTCAAACACCCAGCTATGACTCATTTTTTCCAAATTTTGTTATCTGGAAAAAGAAAAAAGAAAAGTGCTTTTTTTCCCTTCATTGCTACAAACTTATAATTTACATTACAGCCATCAGACCTACTGCTTTCAAATTTGGAGAAAGAGTAAAATTATACCATTAATTTATAATGAGAATTCAACTGAAATCAATGGAAAAGTCTGCATACAATGGTGCAGTATAACCTGGAATTTAGATATTAAAAAGCRAAAATACGTGGTATATTTCAACTCTGAAAGACAAAGAGGAAAATAAACCCATTAAACAACTATGACCAGAATTATATGTAGCAAATACAGCTAACCTTGAATACTCAAAACATTTAAGTACCATACACATATTAGGTCATGCTCTCTTGCTCTTAAATCACATATAGCAGTCTTTTGCCCATGCAGSTCCTATTGCAGGAAGCTCATGGAAAATCCCCGTACTGTAATTATCACTGCTCCTCTGTCTCTCCTCCTTTCCACTGTTCCAKTTCCTGACACCAGGGGAGGCAAGTGATCTCTATTTCATGCCGTGGTTTGTGCATCGAGCTCCTCAGAGCTCYGGTAAGGCTGGCATAACTTGATACCATGCAGCAGTTATTACAGTGTAAGTTAAATTCAGTCCTTGGATCTCATTTTTTCTGTGTCTGTGTTCTGAATGTGCATTCATGCTGACATTCTCATATTTTATTCATATGATACCAAAACAATATTACCAAATTTGGGGGATTTGGGGATTTGCTGAGACCTTGCAGTACAAAGTTGCCACCGTACGCTAGCTACGGGTTAGCAAAACATCAAGATACTTCAGCAACATGTAACCTTGTAATGAATTTCTTATTTTGGCAGRAGCAGAATACTGTTTCCACATCCTAAAATACTGAACATTTGCTTTGCACATGAGAGCCTGATTCCACAGATCTTTCATGAACACATCAGTTATGTATATTGAAGTATATTTCTCTTCAATAAGGACTATATGATTGGCCTGACTGTTCAGCCACATGAGAAACTGACTTCTAAAATTCCACAATAAGGAAACAAGTTTTCTTCTTTTTTCCTCCAATTTATAGATCAATCTCACCAGGTTGTCTGATTTTTTTAAACAGGTAGTAGTGTTGCATTTTAATGACCCAGGCCCCTAATTAAAAAAAAAAACMAAACAAGCAAAACAACCAAACAAGAATTTCTAACTTCCTATGTCAAACACTCCTTCCCAGTAGTGATGCAGACTCGGATCATTCTTGGCTTTTCAGCATTCAATAATATTATAGAGCCCACAGCCTATATTAGCCACTATTCTTTGTTTGAATTAGRATGTTTAGTACACGTTATTCACCCCACCTATAGATCTCTAAGTAAACATATAGTCTGTCTGTTTTTCTCAGATCTGATAATAAACAAGACATGACAGTATAGAGAACATTATTGTAACTACAGAACATACAATCCTTACTCCTCCTTTTAACAAATGCTAGGTAGAACAAATTTCATTTAAAATCTCACCATTAGCAAGAATAAAAAAATCATTTCTGCAATAAGGGTCACCTGGAACCATATTCTTATAATCCATCTGCTCAAAACTTGTTCTTAAATTCAGAAACAAAATATCTGATGACTTACAGAAATAAATATTTAAATTTAAAAAAGAACCTACATTCTAGCTTGTCTTCCGGTCTTCCTCTTTCRAGCAGTGACAAATAGCAAACAATATCTTTCAGCTGGATCATGTCTGGTAAATGTGAGTTGGCAGGAGTAGGAGGTCTGGATGTAGAGGTACCCTTGTTAAGTCTCAGACCTGGAAACAACCCATAGCCTTTGTTAGTCTGAACATATGATACAAGCAGAAAATGAAAACGGAACTTTTCCATGCATTCATCTTTGTTTTATCTGAATCAAAGGTTACTTCTTAATTTAAATATTAAGTTTTAAACAGTTAATGTTCATAGTTTACTCAGCAAAGGTAGAATTAAAATAAACTATCCAAAAAACCCCTCCTACCTAATTATGGGAATGGCATAAACTTTTTTTTAATKTGCGCTGATCTGATTTCATTTGACTACAAAACAATTTGGCGAATATTTTTGTTCTACCATACTAGATCCTAAGTATTAAAAACAATCCCTGCCCAAGCCTGCATCCACGTTCTTTCGCTTGTAGAAACTTCATCTAATTTATAGATTGACAACAACTATACTAACTGAACATGTTTTAGTGTCAATGAAAACTCTACTAATACCCAAGTGCACTGTTATCCCAMAAGCACAGCCGGATGTGTATCACTGCAGCACATATTTAAAACACAGAAGTCTCAGTGACAGACTACTGAGAAAATAATTTTAGAATTTAAATAATAGTCACAAGAATTGCTCAGACATTGTGATTAATAGCAGTTCCAGTGTACCCCTTGAAATTAAAATTTCAAAATTGCCAAACTTTTTGTTTCAGTGCAACATTAGTATGACAAGTCCTGATGATGATATTACTGGAATTTGCAGGACCAAAATGGGGAAAAWTGGGAAGGACAGCAGAACACAGAGAAAGGAGTAAGAAAACTTTCTTTACAAGTTTGTTATATTTCTCACTGACTGAGGGTTGTCCCCTCTCTCCCTAAATTCAGCTTGAAAAACTTCATTGCAATCCGGATACATCTTCAAAACCTACATTTTAAAAGGCATGCCTACAAGTTATGAAATACACGTTAAAAAAATAAAATAAGGTAAAAAAGAGCAAATTATTGTGCAACAATGTATTTTGGAATTAATTTAATTTTCATGGTTTCAGCAAATAATAAACACTAAAAGTAAATATTAAAGGAACAAAACTATTTAATAAGTCAATGTTTAATGAGCTTTCATGTCAGTTAAATGTCATTAAAATTAAGACATTGCAATATTTTATTCAGTTGAATGCTAGCTTTAATCACACAACTTACAGAAATAAGTTCATATTCCAGTCTTATGTAAATCATACAAAATAAAAAGGATTATAAAACCTGGGATAACTTTTCTCAAAAATAAATAGTGCTGAAATCTAAATGAAAATAAATACARATTTTAAGGTATGTTTTAACCTATCAGCTGCAAGATACGGATTAAATTATTACTTCCGAATCAGAGGTGGGAAGGGCTGGCAGCAATGTACTGACTTACAGACAACTTCCAGTCCTGCTGCTTACCTGGCATCTGTTTCCATCTCTCTTCAGATGCCTTAACTGAAAATACAGTTTAAAAAGAGACATGAGTAGACCAAAAGAGACTAAGTGTAAAACAAGCACATACCTGACGGACTGATGAACCCTGTTACTACCCTTGTCATTTCTCTAGCTCTCACTTACCCCTCCATTTTCCAGAAGAATGTCTAATATTTCAGACAAAGTTATTTCCCAGTACAGTCAAGCGTTTTTTTTTTTTTTCACTATTGGTAACATTTAAAAATTAATAGGTACCCAAAACCAAGTGTTTCCATAGTTTCCATTTGCACATCAAAATGTACCAATGCACAGGTTTTTTTCCCTTAAAAGTTACGAATTATCAGGATGTAATATTTAATTTAAACCATGAAATTGAATTACAACATAAATCCAGTATATTTTCAAGCTCAAACAATTCTTGCACAAGGTGAACTGGACTGCCTCTCTGAATATGTTTTGGATGTAACAATTTATCAAATAGTCCTTCTGGCATTAAAAACATGGAAGCTTCCTAAACTGGTATTACATTATATTATCTCTAAAGTACTTAGTAACAGAAAAAAATAAAAAACTCTTGACAAACTTGGAAAAGCTAGTGTAGGAGAAAAATATTTTAGGAGGCAACATCACAGTAAGAAACTTAACATACAGCTGAAACAAGAGTAACAGCATATCCTTAATAATGATGTTATAATAATTATCATTATTGTAATTTTATCACACATAGGAATAAAGAGAACTACAGTGAAAGTGAAGAAAGCTGAGTACAGCCTATACAGGGCAGAATTTAGCTGTGTCCTCTGAAACCAAAATCACTTTTAGTGATATACTAACACCTACCTAACATTTAAAATATTGGCAGCTGTTAAATATGTAGGATTAATAACAASAGAATCACACCTAGACAGTTAAGAATAACAGCAGCAACTGGCACAGAAAAGGCTGAGAACCAGCAGGAGCCTTCTGCATTAAGCTTGAAGATTTTAAAGTGTTCGTACAGGAGAGTAGGCAAAGAACATGTAACCATAGCAATCTGATTAGCATTAACATGACAAAGAATGTCCACTTGGTGTCTCAGCTGCATCATTATTGTGAGTTAAAAAGACRAAACCATTTAATTTCCATTCCTTTTCACAGTGTTTCCGATTATGGTTGAGTTAGTTTCTCTAACTTCACAAATACCAGAAAAAAAATCCCTCAACATGTTAAATCCCTCAACATGTAGTTAAGAATTCCACATATTTACAGCTATTAGAAGTAAAACAGCAGGGTGAGGGAACCTTTAGCTCTTTAAGYACTGATTTTATTACTTACCCCCAGAAAGGTGCTGTGGTTTGTTTTTAATTAATGGGCTGCAGTGAGAGATTTTGTTCCTAAATGATGTAAAAAGGTGTTCAATGAAATCATCTGGTAACTCTGCCTCCAGAAAAGTCTTCATGAACAGCTTGAACCCCTCTAAATCAATTGTCTGCAGTGAAGGGGAAGTAAAAAAGAAAAAAAAAACTGTAAAAAAACCAAATCTCACAAATACATCAAATAATAGTCTGTTGACAAATGCTTTGGACAGTATTTGAATATACTGATTTCTGAAGAYACAGACTGGTATACCTATTCTTGAAAGTGATTMTTGAATTAAGTATTACTTTGAAAATTCACAGTATTGCTATAATACCTCAGAGTACTGTGCAAAACAGCCCAGAGTAAATTCAGAGCACTTATATCGGGACCCTGAAATCAAGTTCCATGCTCTCAAATTTCTTGATTAGCATCAAGGCGCCTACAGAGCTCCTAGGGATGTACTTAGCACATCTTTAGCTTTTCCTATAATTAGGCAGACAAAAAGCAGGGGATTTGCTGATGCCTAATTCAGGGAATTGAAGGCCTCCTGTCTTTTCCTATGTGGTAACATGCTTTGCTGGTGTTTGTCAAAGATACTAATCATCCTATCTCAAATAGGTTCAAATGAGAGCGCTCAGACATGCAGTATTACTTAGAGGGGAAAAAACATAAGTTGTCGCACCAGAACATTTGTCATTAGCTTAATTTGGTTTTGCTTTTGCCAGCGAGGTAAGAGCTAATTAATAAAACTCGTATGAAGATTTTTTCTGTTAAAACAGCATTATCTGTTTTAAGTAATAAAATGAGTCATAGATTTTCTCAAGTTGGAAGGAATACATAAGGAACATTAAGTTCAACTCCCCTGCTCCTCACAGGACTACCTGAAACTAAACCATAYGACTAAGAGCAYCATCCAGATGCTCCTTGACCTCTGATGGGCTTGGTGCCATGACCAAAACATGCTCTTGAAAGCTTCTTCCACTGACCAACCAGCCTCCCAGTGAAGAGCCTTTTCCTGATGCCTGATCTGAACTTCCTCTGATGCAACTTCCTTCTRTTTTTTCATGTCCTGTTGCTGGTCACCAGGGAGACACCAGTACCTCCTCCTCAAGGAAAGTGTAGGATGCAATGGGATCACAGCAAAGCAAAGCAAAGCATTATGATYCCATTTTATCCTGCTAATAGAGAATGAAGATAAAGGTATCCTGAAACATATTGACACAACTGCATATTTAGCATTACCTCTGTGATTATAAACAGCTTATCAATTATGAATCTGATAAAACATAGTGTTAATTTATAGATAAACAGAACAGCAACTTGTAATTGTTAAATAATTAAGGGATAAATCCACACGATACCTCAAAACTGACTTTGACAGATTTCCCTATTCTTCAGGAATACTCCATTTCTCCATAAAAAAGTCTAGTACAATTCCTTTATTTCATCATAATGAATGCGGAAGGAAGGAAAAGACTACCAAGAATCAGCTTGAAACCATGCCAGAAAAAAGAAAATAGAAACTGAACTTTCAAAGAACTCCTTGAATTTGGAGTCTGAGTCACAGTATAAATAATTTTAGCTATTATTTTAATATAATTTTAAGACTTAGGAGCAGAACCTTCTCTTCCCCCGATTTCCTTGACTTTTACTTTTTTAATGTATTTATGAGATATTTAAAATTTATGTCYGTGCTAAATAAGGTGTTTCCCATTAAGCTAAAGACCTAACTACTGAAGGGTAATGTTTTAAATGTGTATCATCCTTTCTGTGAGGGACCAACAACACAAATTGCAAAATCTGACTCCTCTTGTGCAAGTCATAACTATTAGGAATGGAAGATTGGCGAGAGGGTATCTCTGCTGAGCTTCTAAAACACCTCTCATTTGAGAAAGAAATGCAGTGGAACCAATAAAACTCTCACCTTCTGAAGACAAAAATAGCAGAGACTGAAAATAATTTTTCACAATGCTGATGGGTGTAAAATGGAAATAATCACATCGGACATGGACTCACTATCTTTGTCTCATCAGACAGTTTCAGCCACACTCTTACCTTGGCAAATCACACACTGTTGCATTCGTGTTACAAACTTTACATATTTTCTCTCTAATAAAGGCACTGACATTTATTTCACTGTTTATAAACTATGAATCACAATAACAAAAGGATTTGTATCAGCATCCAAGTAAATCAGTAATTAGTTACACTAATATACACTATATGAATGTATTTTTTATCTGCAAGCATAACAAATACATTAATCACTAAATCAACTGACTTTAAAAATGGGAAATTGCTTTGTTAAATTGTGCATTAATGAAATGTGTCTTAGCTATCTCACTGAATCATATACACAAAAAAACAGCTAAGTGAAAATGGAAAGTAAACCAAAATTATAATCTCATTTAAATTAAGGTTCATGGATGGCCATGTAACTATCTTACACCACACTAATTTTTTTCTTTATTTACCTTGTCTGTGGATTTTACATATATATTGCAAAAAATTTTCCGAGTTTAGAGCCACCTTAGATTTTTGAACTGCCTGAGTGGCATTGGTTCTCCAAGCTGCCAGCAGTAACTAAATCCCTAATGCTATGGGTTTTGGTTCTTTTTTTAACTTAATGGGTTCAGAATTATACCAGTGTAGAGAACTGGAAAAATAAGCAAGTTTGTACTTCCTTCTTCCTGAAGACCCTTTCCCAAAGATGTTCAAACTTTTCAATATTTTGTAAAGGTGGTCTGACTATCATTTAAGCGAATATCCTCCAACACATGTTCCAAACTGCTAGAAAAGATAAGAGATACTAATGTAACACATGACTTGGCTACCATGTCCATTTATTACATTTGACAACCTGAGTTCCAGCAACCAGGGTGGCTCAGCAAAGGACAAAAGACAGAGTGTGGTTGTTCTAAAGAAAGGTTTCTTCAGCTGATAGCRCTTTATCCTCTGTTCTAACATGCTCTGCAACCTGTATTCCCACAGGAGAGCAGCAATATTCATACAACCAGAGTTCAGATGCTGCATATCCAAAATATTTCAAATTATAATGGAAGTTAGTCAGGAGCTGGCAAATTACTTGAATACACATCAGAAATGTTTAGAATGGCCAAAAATGCAGGTGCAAAATCACATGCTGTATGTAAAGTATGTATAAAACCAATCCTGCCTAAGGGAGATATCTGTGTAGGGCCCTGTGATTAGGTTCTTGCCTAAAACCTCAAAATCTGGGATTATAATTATAAATATAATTATATATATTACACTGCCCAGCTGAAAAATGTTCGAGAAGACCTAACATAATTGGTGTAGATTATGATATTAGAAATGAGCTCCAAAATGGTACAGTAATTTCTGGATATTTCTTTTTGCAAATGTATATAAAGTAATAAGAGAACTAAGCTAGTGTACCTAGGAGTAGTTTAGATCATCCATAAAGCCATTTCTCTATTCTGCAATTGTAGACTATTTTTGTTTTTCCTCATGGAACTTTACCCTTCTGAAATAGGGAAACRCTGCAGCAAGTAAGTACCCTTCCTTTAATTACCAGCACTTCCCCCCAACCCCAGCCACTTTTCAAATGTATTGCACAATGTTTTGGTAAGCAAAAAGACAAAAAAAAGAAGGAAAGCAGAGAACAATAATCTTCTACCTTAACATGTACCATACTTGATCTTACTTTTAAATTTCACTGTCATTATCAGAATTTCTCAGATAAAAAGTTCAGAGAATTTTGGTMTGGTTTGAAAATAATTTATTTATGCTAATGAATTCACAAAAATTAATTAAAGAGTTCAGATCAATAACATCAGAATAATACATAAACCATAATGGTGGATGTGGTTTTCTTAAGCATGCAGGCTAATTGCTTAATTTTCAACAGTTGCTTGCATTCCAGAAGCTCCAGCTGAATTTAAATTAATTTGAGAAAGAAGGATTTAGCATTTTCCATGACGTTTCAAAAGTGAGGGGATAAGAGGATGTACCAAACTGACAACAATTAGCATGGTAACRTTAATTAATTAATTAATTCCACTGCACAAGAGATTATCAGGGCATAGGAAGATTATGATCACCAGTTTAGGGATTTCAGGAAAATTTTCAACATAACAGAGATAAAATAGGACATAGTTGAATCAGAAAAACATTAAAGAACTTTCAAATAATCCAGCCTAAATCTTCTGAGTGAGTCTAAAAGAAAAAAATCTGTGCAGTTTTAGCTTTGACTCTAATAAAATCCTTGCCTGCAGGTCACACAAAAATAAAGGGGTTTATACTAATCATATAAAACCGCATTTCTATTTTTATATATCAAACTTATTCTCCAAGTTTATTGGAGGTCCTTCTCTTTTACAAAAAGAAACCTCACAAAATAAGACTTCTGTATTACTCGGTAATAAAATTTCATTTGGTAATGAAAAATTTTGGTATAACTCCAGAGAAGTCCACATTCAAAACTACCAGATTTTTAGCTAATTTAAACAATAAAAATAATATAAAATTAATTTTATTATATTTTTAGAAGTAGTTATTTTCTACTTATAGATTTTATCAATATTTTCAAACACCTGAATACAAGGAAAAAAATCCTAAAAMTTATATATTCACCTTTGAGAAAAGAAAAGAAGAAGAATTGTAAGACATGGGCAACACTGCAAAAATTTAAGTTTAGTAATTATTTTTAGCAAATAAAATGCGTAAACCATTAAAMAATTTTCATCTTTTCTGAATGCAAACATGGAACTGGATTCACTATGACTCAACGCATAGAGAAATTAAAAATGTGCTTTTTTTCCTACACCATAAATTGTTGGTGGAAATCAGTAACATTTCATTAACCAGCCACCAAATTTCAAAATTAATCCTAGCCCTAAACTTCCMAAAAGCATTTAATCCATAAGTATTGCATTTTGATTTTTTTTTTTTCCTATGCTCCTTCCAAACATATGAAGAAGAAACAGACCAAAGTTTATAATGAGGTCTAAGTCACTGACTGGCCACAGGAAAGAAGGCTCTCACTAGATATGTTCACAGAAAAATAAAATCATCCTCAAAAAACCAAAATATGTGCTATGCCCCAAGTACAACTGAGACCATCACTTCCTTCTGAAAGCAGAGAAAAAGCRACAGATTTTTTTCTCTTATAGGGAAAAAAAAAAATCTCCTGGTAAAGACAACTTGCCAGTGGGAATCAGCTTGGCTGATTTCCCATTTTGCTGAGGAAACTCAAACCTGTGTCTCAAAAGAGCATCCAAATACCAGGAAAGAGCTGAAGAAACGCTGAAGGCAAAAATAAGGTTTCTGTACATCTACAAAATWATTAAATATTTATTTGTAAAAATGTGAGTGAACAAATTACTGATAAACTCCTATGAATGAAGTCATCCCAACATGTACTCACAGAGATGTATCAAAAAAGAGGCCAAAATGTTTCAGCTGTTAAGGTAGTACTTCTGGACACATGGAAAAATTTAAGATGTTTAGGCAGATTTTACAGAAAATAGATGATACAAGATTTTATTTATTTTCTTTTTTAAATTGCCATACCAGAGTTGGATGCTATCTTTACTCAGAGAGRAAATAATCCATTCAAGATCTACACCTATGCTAGAAGAAACAGAACAAATATATGTATTGCATATACATAAATAAATATTCATCCATACACACCATATCATACTAATGCTAAATGAAGCAGCAAACAGCAATTATAGATTGCTCAGTGAGGTACCTCAGTGCCTGTGGGACTGTAACATGTAATCTCTGCCAGCTCCCATTACTTTGGAGAAAATTCCTTCATTCAAATAGCCCTTTGAGAACCAGGATGAAACAGAAATTATTAGAAGAATTAGAAATTATTAGAAGAATTACCCTCATAACACTATTCTTAGAATGATATAAAACAATGGAAGTTTATCACTGAATTCTGTTATGCCTTAAACATTTTTTAAAATATTAATGAAGTTAAAGCAACACTAGCTATATGGATAAAAAGTGGCAACTGTAAAAGATAATACCATGTAGCATCTATTTTTCTTAAAATAGAAGTCTGGAAAGAGAGAGACAATGCCATTTGTGTACAGACTGAGTATCTGAGGAGGTGATATCTGGGCCAAGCAAGCAGAGGTGGAAATTATCAGCCTTTCTCCCAAACTTGTTTACTACCCTATCTCCATTGCATCTTGGCTATCATGGAGGCATCACAGGGTAACTGTGTATGAGGTGGGGAAAAGGCTGGAACTGAGCTGCAGATCCCAGATTTGGAATCGGAAATTTCTACCACATCTGTAGGCAACCTACTTGGAGCAGCTGCCTGACACTCTTAAGGAAAATGATGATGGAGAAGACAAAAGGAGGCTTTTTTTGAGTTATAAAGAATAATCTGCACTCATTGAAGAACTGCGGTAAGATCTAAAAGTACATCCTCAGAATACTGTAGTTCCTTCTACCCCAGCAGATAAAAGCTCCTAGCAAACCATTTAAGAGCTCACCAAGCATTCTGATATAGTTACCAGTTTTCCTATAAAAATACATTTAAAAAGTCAATTATGCAGAAAATTCTTTAGCCTGGCTTTTTGTTGTCCTTCTGTAACTCAGAAAAACTCTCCTATGAAGACAGGCTGAGAGTTGGGGGTGTTCAGGAGAACAGAAGGTTCTGGGGAGAACTTATAGCCCCTTTCAGTCCCTGAAGGGGGCTGATGAGAAAGCTGTTGAGGGACTTCTGATAGACAAGGTGTAATGGCTTTAAACTGAACAAGGGTAGTTTTAGGATAGGTATTAGGAAGTTCTTTCTAGTGAGGATGGTGAACTGGAACAGGCTGCCCACAGAAGATGTGGATGCCCCATCCCTGGCAGTTCTCAAGGGCTCTGAGCAACCTGGTCTAGTAGAAGGTGTCTRTACCCATGGCAGGGGTCTTGAAACTAGATGATCTTCCTGCCTAAACTATTAGCTGATACTGTTTTCCCCTAAATCTGAACACTAGTTTAGCCTTCTTAAGATACCCCACAAAATCACATGAAAGAACGTCAAGCACACATAAAAAGWCACATTTGAACAAATGGCAATAATTTAACTAGAAATAAACTAGAAAAAAAGATTACTAAAGAACCTTAACTTTAAAGAAGTGGAAGTCACAAAGAAACTAAAGACCTGGCAACTGATTAAATACAGTTTTCAGGAAAAACTACATATTTCAAGAGAGTTTCCAGGATGACACTGATTACTTTGACTAAAGAATTCACAACTATGAAGAAACAAAACCATTAAAAATAGTTTAGGGTTTTTAGGCACACTAAAAATCTMATTTTATTCACAGCTTAAAAAGTAGTCTGGAATCTTATACTTCTATTACTGCACAAAATACTACAAACCTGACATTAAAGCAACCACTATTTTCCATAATATCATGACCATATGTGGATTTCTTTGCAATGTATCCAATACATCTCATAGATACGTGATAAGATGCTTTTTACCTTACTGACATCACTAAAGATTGCATGTATCTTACTTCTCTGTCTATTCCACACCAACGGCATAAAGCAAAGCTCTTGCTTCCCATACTTCAACTTCTTTTGAATCCCAGAATATGAGGGACTCCAAGGAAAAACAAATGTGCATCAGTCTATGCTTAATATGCTTTAAAACACCTCCAATTACTATGATAAGAGTTCTGYTTCTTCTCAAGCACTCACTGATAAGTACATTACACTAATTTAGTGCTACTTCACAGAGGGGTGAGTCTCAGTCTCGGGAAGAACAGGAATTGAAGGCCTGGTTTCCAAATAGCAGTTATAATTTTGCTTGGCAAAWCAGCAAAAAAATTCAGGTTTCTCCTAGCTTTGTATCATATATATATAGACCAACACTCAGCTAAAGCCACAGGTCTTTATCTCCGTATTATGGCTACAACATGCTATGGAGGTGCCTTAAAATGCCTGATTCTGTCCCAAGCAGCAGAATAGCTCCCAACACCTTGAACAACAGAGAGGAAGAGGCTGAACTCCATCTACAAACACTGTATGTGATTTTGTCCTTTCTCCTAGAGCAGTTAAGCTAGCTCAATTTTGTAACTTGCTTTTCTGCTTTACTGATAGTTAACACAGATATGTAAGATTAAGAAAGATCCAAGTATTTCTATTGAAGATTTATGCATTTATATGTATGTTCTGCGCCAACACACAGAACTCTACACAGTATAGACATCAAAAGTCAGTATATGCCAATATGGAGAATACAGAAAACATGGTTCCTCAGTGAAAAACAAGATATATACAAGGAAAATTTTGCATCTTTTTATACAGAAGTTTTTTAACTTTGCTATGTAGTATTTTAACTCCTACCACACTAAAACATTTGAAGTGAACCAATAGTTTATTAGGAAAATGGAAGCTTTTGACTCAAGATCTATCCTAAAAATTGCAATAGAAGAGGTCTGTCTCCTATATTTTCCTAGCTAGCATAAATACAACAACCAGTTCTTCTGGATGATATGTTGAAAGAAGGGAGAGAAGCTGTATCACTACTTTCTTTCTTTCTTTCTCCTCACAAGACACCAAAAAATTAATAGTCTCTTGACAAAAGAGTTGCCATTGTGGATGGAGCAGGGCAGGGAGGGGTAGAATAATACTCCTTTTATTCCTCCCCACCACACTGGCCACATAAATGGGAACAAGACATGATCTAGTTTGAAATTAATCTCCGCCCATAAATTCTTTTAAAATACCACATTCTTTTTGTTCTTTTATTCTTTTAGATTTGTACAAAATATTTCAGCATAAGCCACTATTTTCAGCATCCTGAAAAACAGAATGTAAGMGAGAAAAGAAAAAAGATAAATCATTGATTTCAAGAGACTTCCATGACATATGGTTTTCATTTATTAAAAAGAACATTTCACACATAACAGAAAGAGAATCAAGTTGAAATGTAATTTTCAATTGATTACTTTTAAAACTCTGTTGTCTGATCTCCAAATGGCGCCAAAAATATAATCAGCTTTCATCTACTGACAGTAATTGCTCTGGGTTATTTTTTGTGATTGGGTAAATTCCTTTAACAGATTATTTCTTTTTAAACTACTTATATTGACCCAATATGTGAAAAATGAACTGTTGACTAAGAGGAGATATTACAGGGCCTTGATTCACACATTGTGCTATGACAACACTGGCAAACACTGATGCGAGTGCCTGAGTGACAATGATGTGATTAGCTGTGAATACCAGTGCTAAAGCATTCCCACAAAAGTCAAAGTCTTGAAGATTCATTGATTATCACATGTCAAAACCTGACATTGCCAAAAGATGTGGAAAAAAAGTGGAGAGACTGTATACAGAGGATTAACAAGCTAAAACCCATGAGTCACATGAGAATGAATAAGTTCTTGGTGTTGAAAATGTATTTTAAATATTCATTCAAATTAAATTTCCAATTTCTCATGAAGACTTGCTTTGGGCATCAGGGTATAATTCAGTTTAAATTCAAAGTCTTTATCATTTTCTGATCTAAGCATTCAATTTAATACAGTTTTTACATAATTAATTTTGAAAATTCTGGTAACCAAATAAAACTATTTCTTAGCTACATCAGCATTCAAATTAATATGTACATGCATGAATGTTTAAAAAAAAAAAAAACTAAAAAACCCACATGCTCTCACAGCCTGCTCCTACCAAATACTCCATATGRGCAAATAAAATTTGGATATTACCAATACACAGACGTAAATTACTGCCAAAATTTTTCCCCAGCTCTTCAAAGAAGTAAGCTTAACAAAACATTTAAAATGGAAATGYGAAAATTCCATTTTTATGCAATAATTAGATTTTTAAGCGTAACAGTCTCATGTTATTAAAATAAATTGATACTAATTACCAAAACAAGTCTGAAATGTTTTCACCAGCTACTTCAGTCTCATCTCAATCTTACATGCAGATAAAAGAAAACCCAAACACTTTTTTATCAGCACCTTTTYCTTAATACATAATTCTATATTTGCATAAGTATGTATATCCTTAAGTACTACATATGTAAGTACTTGTATTTAATACCTCTTACTGAAGATGCTACATTTACTATACAAAGATGATATTTTTTTTTTCAAGAAGAGTGATGAATCACATACTTTTAGAAGGCTCTTGTAGAAGACTATCATTCAAAATCTACCTGAAATTTTTACATATCAAACAAAGTTACAAGCAGAAAGTTTGCAACCTATCCTAGAAGAATTGGTCAGGAAAAATGGGGTAGGTAGCACAGTTCAGACAAAGGCCAAAGAAAATAGCAAAATTAAGGAATCCCTGAAAAACGTCAGTTTTAAGAAAAAGTTCTGGTTGAAACAAACACTTTATCTGTATGTGCAGATTGTGCAAAAACCTACTCACAGACAAACATGTCTGAATTGGAATTTTCATAAGGTGCTTAGAATTAAGAAAAATCAATTTTATATGCATGTTCCATGGCAGTGGTACTCTCATATATTTTACCTGTAATGACCCTGTCTGTACATTGTAATAACCTTTTGTGGAGGTTATTTCAGCTGCATTTTTAAAAAATACTTGCTACAACACTTTTAGTAAGAAAAGTAATATGTGACAACGTCATGTTACCTGTTATTGCTCATTTCTCCATCTTTAAAGTTTTAAAGATACAAATTAATAAACTTTCACTCCATGAATGAACATGAAATCTCAGTTTGCTGAGATTTAACACAATCTGAGCCTAACCGGCACCTTCACTGGGAATAATAACATACACCAACAGAAAAAGGTTTAAAAGGTCCTGTTCCATTTGTCAACAAGTTACATCCACTCTATACAGTAAATGTACAGACTTAAGTAAAAGTGGAGCTATACTAATTGACCTAAGTTTGACTTTCTCCTCACCAGTATTTGAAAGTATAGCTTAGAAAGAATTAAAAGGACATGAGGGGTGGCATCAGCTCAATTATACATGCATACATTTGTATCTATCAGTATCTCTATTGCACAAGAAGACTTCAAGACATTTTCAATTGTCGACGAATTCCTGCAATAAATTATGACTGAGAGTATTTTTGCTATATTTTGTTTTCCTATGCAGTTTCATAAACATTATCTAGACACTACAATGCAGGTCAATCAAGCATGGCTGAAGTCATCAYAATTAAAAAAACCCAAAACATAACATATTGTTCTTCATAATGAAAACAAACAAATAACACCCCCCCATCATAATTAAATAGGCTGTCTAAAGCTGTTTGTCCTTTTTAACACGTGACATGTAAATGAAAGTGAAAATAGGCTCATTAAGTTTAAACAAAAGCTACTGTACAACACAATAATGTAAAGGAAAAAAAGGATAAAACTAAGTTCTTAAAGCAGAGAAGTGTATCAAAAGGAAAGGAGGATCCAAAAGAAGGAGATTAGCACTGGTAGCACAGACTGACTAAAGGAGACAGAGAGAGACCAGTAAAGATAATTTTAAAAGTTCAAAACTGAACGGTTTTGCAGCAGAAATTGACTATCTGAAATATTTTACACCTCAATGCCCTCAACATGCTCCACAGAAAGCAGGCTCCCAGCMAGACTGCCAGCATCTCTGCCTGGCAGGCTTCCCAACTCTCTAGGTATCCAGAAAGCTTTCCCTAGAAATTTTGCCCATGGAGCCAGAAAAACAGAGTACCCAGTGTCTGAAACCTRGAGGTTTCTGCTGGTGATACACACAAGATGTTACATTCTTTTCTTCTGTAGCTAGAGAAAGATAAAACTTCAGCTTCTTACATGTGAGGGACAGGCTTCTCCTACATTATACATGCCATAATTCTGCACATCCTACTAACCTTCTGTAAATTGGTTCCAATTTGAGTTCACTTCATCCCATCATTTGGACAAAAGTAGAAAGATGTGAATTCTGCAGTACCTTTTTTATAGAAAATTAAATCTTCCTATTTGTGGTGGAAATACTTCACTTAATATATTACAATATGGCAAGATCTTCACAGAAATTTAATATCTTCTGTCACATCAAAGAACATAGCTGAGGCAAAGAGCACAAAATWTCCTTCCAAACCATATTACTGTGTGCTTGAAATTTTAACTACTTTTCCACTAATGTCAATGATCCTAAGACACTACCTCATCTTACAAGTTTTGTCATCTTCCCAGACTGCCATGGCCACAGGAACACTATTATAACATCCCAGTAACATCCTTCTCCTCTTCATGACTAAACCACAATACTTKGCATTTATCTTGCGAGCAACTACATACATGTCAATTTATCTGACAATGCCAGCTGGACCAGGATACACCACACTCTACCCTAYACATGTGCATCTCATTCCATTTACTACAGCCCATTACCTCATCAAGCTTTTCCAGTGTGATATTAATTCCCAAATTTCATTTAGTTTGTTGATTCTATTATTATTCACCTAGTCATTTTACAAAGTAATTAGCTAAATACTGATGAGATTATGCTCAAGATTGGTCACAGACACACTGCTTTAATGCTGAAACCTTCTCTTTCAGGACCCTCTGAAGTCACTATGTTAGCTTATTAAAAAAAAATAAAGAAACAATGTCGGTCATCTAAAGAAAGCCCTGTTGCCAATGGAGAGTTCTGCTCTTAACACATCTCCAAAAGTTCAATTGGCCTCTGACCCCTGAAAGTTAGGGGTTCCTACAAATCTACCCCTTTCTCTCTACTTTCTCATTGTTCTCATGTTCTGGCTGCCTCTTCTGAGAACAGCAGAGCTGGAGCTTTTTAACACCTCTGTGTTACTAAGAAAGGATAACTAGGTCACTTAGAAAAATAGTTCATTTAATTGGTCCTTCTTCCTTTCCTCCTTTTTTTCCATTCTACCCTTATGCCTTGTTTGAGGCTACTGAAGTTCCTCAGGTGCAGCTTCTTGGGCTTGCCTTTTAACCTCTTGCAATTGCTGTAAGGTCACAATTGCTCAAAGCACAGCATAGCTTTATTCAAATTACTAAATCTGCAATTTTAAGCCTGCTACATACAAACAGTATTATATGGTTATAGAAATCAGTATTTAATATTTTTCCCTGAGATGTGTTCTTGTCATTTCAGAATAATACAGACCATTATGAGATATTACAGTAAAGAGAAATTTCCATGACAAGTATGGAACAAGTCAATTACTTGCTCTTAACTTATTTCTCATATTAAACTCAATTAATGTTAGTAAAATGACATACTGTGAATGACAAAAATGAAATTCACTTGGTGAAAAATTCTGCCAGCAGAAAAGGAATGCATTTTAGTTTCAGATTTAAATATTACTCTATTATCTGCAAAAATAGCCACATGCAGTATTTATTAATAAGTACATCTCAATGGAAGCCTACAAAATAAAACATACTGCACTTATGCATAAAGAAAAAAATCAAATTAGCATTACTTACTTGATTAAGTATATCTTGTTTCTGTAACACATGCAAGGAAAGAAAGAACATACACACATTAGTGCAGTGTCATAACACCCAAGCTCTGTTTWTATAATAGAAATATTTTTAGTGAAAGGTTAGTGATTTACATGAGCAGGTTTAAGACATTAGATAGTCCATCTAATGTATGTTAGCTCATAAGTCAAGAAAATGTTTCTAAGTCAGCTCTCTAGTCTTTATTAGACAGTGCAAGCAATTTATTTCTAAACATGCAAAGACAGACAACCAAGATAGATAAATATAAGGTTAGTATTTCTTCCATGTGTACTTTAAAAAAGGCTCTAAAAATTGTTAACAAGAAGAGCTGTAAATGAAACTGAATTTAGTTATCAGAACTGAATATTCTAAAATCCAAGTGAAAAAATCATGGAGATGATCCTCAGTGCCACTACATGACACATACAGGAGCACCAGGGGATCAGGCCAGGCCTGCAGGAGTTTCATAAAGGCAGATCCTGCTTGAGTCCTGGGTCTTTGACACCTAAACCCCTTCTATGACAAGGTGACCTGCTTGGTAGATGAGGACATTGTCTACTTGGACTTCTGTAGAATCATTATCATCAAGGCTAGAAAAGACCTCTAAGGTTTTTAGTATATCCTTTAACACTGGATTCTCCTGGAGAAATTGTCTCCTCATGGCTTAGACAGGTGCACCTTTGCTGGGTAATAAACTGGCCAGGTGGCTGGGCCTAGGGAGTGTTGGTCAGGGGAGTTATATTCAGTCAGAAGYGGTGTTTCCCAGCACTCACCAAGTCCTGTATTTTTATCAATGACCTGGACAAACGTAGACTTGCACCTTAGTCAGTGTGAAGATGATGCCCTGTTGGGCAAGAGCTTTGATTTCCTACTTGAGGGTAGGAAGGCTCTGCATAGAGATCAGGACAGGCTGRATCAGTGGGCTAAGGCCAGGGACATGAGGTTCAACAAGGCCAAGTGCTGGTCCTACACTTGGGTCACAGTGAGCCCGGGCAGCTCCACAGGCTGGGGGAAAATTGTCTGGAAAGCTGCCCAGCAGAAAAGCAGCTGARGATGCTGCCTGACAGTCTGTTGAACACGGGCCAGTGCGTGTGTGCCCAGTGGCCAAGAAAGCCAATGGAYTCCTCAAAATCAGGATGCACTCAAAAAGGATGACAGCACTAGGTCTACAAGCACACAATGCTGGGTACTCACTGCCCATTTAGACACTGTCTTTAGCTCTGTCTGCTTTCCTAATTCTTGTCAACCTATTCAAAGCTCCCCTCGAAGTGAAATGGATGAAATTAATATAAATAGATCTTGAATGATGAATACAATATTTATCAATCACAGCTTTCCAAGAGGCTGGTCTTAGATGATGTGTCTTATACCATGTATAAAATCTGTTCTTAATTATATCTTTGATATTTACTTAGAGAAGAACATGAAAGGGCAGGTGTTCAGTAGCAGAAATTTCAGGCATCTCCCTTACACTGAAAGCAGAGAATAAAACTTCCATAAATAAACTCCCTGTTGTAGATAACCTTCTGATAATTATATACACCACTTCCCATAAATCCTAAAATTCACTSACTCAACAAGTGATATATCAACAAGATATAAAATAGTGTAAAACAAACCAGATTATTTCAGGGAGCAAGTTTTGAATACCAATATTTTTGCTATTTGCATTCCATTAGATCAGCCTGTGACAAAAAACTGCACTGTAGAACTAATGGAGTGGGAAAAATTCCTGAACCCTTTAAATATGTAAGTAAATATTTAATTAAATATATATCTCTGATGAATTTGCCATAGGTCTATGACCCATGGTAAAAAATTGACATCATCTTTTGGTAGAACAAGACTTAAACAATTTGAGTGTTTATAAGATAATTATCCAGGAAAGAGAGAGGTAAAAAGAAAATATGCCAGTATCCTCTATAAAACAAAACAACAAGGCAGAAGTGCTGGAAACAAATAGCTGCACTAAGACTGATGCCAGCTGGAYCAGTTAATTTTTGTCATCTCACTTATATATAATAGTTAATTACTTATAAAAAATCCACAGAGTCCTCATCCAACCACATAAAATCAACTTGCAGATCATTCTGTAAAGAGTTTATCCACATAGCAGGCTGAATGCATGCCAAAAAAGTATAGATACACCTGTGCAAAGGCAGTTTGCTTGTCAGAACAGAATATTCACTCAGTGCCAGAGGAAATCTCAGCCACTTTGCTTTCAGTTCAGCTATGGCATGAACCTTGAGCTAGCAGACCTTATTAGATCCAAAGTAGCTTTGTTGCTAGCTATGTTTTCTTTATGTTGCATTCTCTGAAGTCTAAGTGCTAAGCAGTAAAGTACAAAAGTTTCCAGGGTTAGCCTAGGTCCAGTATTGACCCAGGAGTTAGTGAATAACTTGATTCCTGCTGAAGACATTGAAGTCATCACAGGATGCCTGTYCTGAATTCCTTCTTCCCCTCCTCTCCTCCTGTCCTGCTCCCTGCCCTGGGTACTCTGCTGCTCTGGATGTTTCAGTGCACTGGTAGAATTCGGCAAATGAAGAGCTGTGAAATGAAGAACAGGGAGACACCATGCAGAGTCACTGATTCATCTCAAGATGATCTTAATTCCAGCTTTGTACAGATTTTGCCAATTCACCTGGCTCCAGTCAGAGCAGTTTTCCTGGGCACCCATCTTGCCATGACAACTTCCATGTAGCCCCAAATGGGAAGAATGACTTCGTTAAAAGAGACTAATCACACCACTTTAAGTAATCATGTTTATAYAGAATCGACAGTTGGAAAATATGCTACCTGTATGGCAATGTATTATTTAAATACACATAGCATTCACAGTTATTTTTTACTTTAACAGGACATGCTTCACAAAACTGAGCATGTATGATGACTGAAAATATGTGAAGAATTAGAACAAAAAACATATAATAGATTAAGACCATTTTATCAGTTCACATTTTTCCTAAAAAAAAAGAAAAAAAGAATAAAACCAAAAGTATGCCTATATTCTAACAAAAAGCAGGTAAAGGATGTCCTACAGCCTAAGGATGATCACAGCTTTCCCATCTGTTTCTATTCTATTAATGTACTCAAGTAGAATCCTGGAAATCTAAGATGATCATTTACAGGATCAACTCACACTATTTTACTGAATTAATATTTTTTTTTCCTCAGAAACTGACTAAAATGACTAGCATTATGCCAGGCCAACTTCAAAGCATCAAATGATTTTTCAATACTTAATAAGCTATAACTCATTTGTTGACAATAATTGTATTACTACAAATATATTTTCAATAATTTTTTGCATTTTACATCCTGAAATGTAAAATCTAGTAATTTTCATAATGGTTAGCACATACTTCTATCCTGAATTTCATATAATGGGAGCACAGTCAGAAACTATTAGAGACATAACTGAAACAGGTTTTTTATTTAGCTACATTCTGAATCACACTATTAGTATGTGCTAAGCAAATGTAAATTTCAATTGAGGATAAGAAAAGAAAACAATMTGCCTTTATCCTCCAGCCAAACCAGAATACCTTGTCTAGTGGTGAATCTGTAGTGACAATATGCACACATAGCTTTTTTTCAGCTGAATTCTTTGTTTCATAACATCAGAAAATCCCAGAGACAGAAACAACACAAGGGAAACAGAATTTAAAAAGAAATCTTAATGGACTTTACCTTTATAACTATTGAAATTATGCTTAACATTTCCCATCTTCAGACACTTGGAAATCCTATTAATCTTATCATAAGGGTTGTGGAGGTGTTTTGGGTGTTTGGTTTTTATTTGGGGGGATGGAGAGGAGAAGGGAAACAGGATCTATGTSCTGATTTTGGCTGGGATAGAATTAATTTCCTTCACACTAGCTTGCATGGAGCTGTGTTTTGGATTTGTGCTGAGAACAGTGTTGATAAGAGAGGGATGTTTTAGTTATTTACACAGAGTCAAGGCCTTTTCTCAGCAGCCCTCCAGCAAGGCAGCTGAAGGCACATAAGAATTTGGGAAAGAGCACAGTTGGGATAACTGACCCAACTGACTACAGGGATATTCCAGATCATATGGCATCMTGGTTTATTGCTTCCCAAACACTTTCAAATACTCCAAACACCTGATTTATAAATAATCTTCTCTTTAAAATGCTAAGAATGACGCTATATAATGCTATATAATTTACAAACTGTCCCCATCATTTCTGATCATTAAGAAACAAGAAAAATTACCCCTTCAGGATTATATTTTGCTAACACACCACTGCCATGGAATTCTTCTAAGACATCCTTAATCTTCTTGGTGGAATCTGGAGAAAAAAAAATAAAGAGAGAGAAATTGAAAATACAGAACACATTTACATAATATGAACTGTAATTAAAAAACAACCATTAAAACTGCTAATAGCTTTTCACAATGCACATTAGTAATTTTCTGTAGCTGTATGAGAGCTGTGGGCACAAAGAAAATGAGAACATACTTTACCTTCTTAACAACTACTGTAAAAACCAGCAAGTAAACATAAAATGCTCAGAAAAAAMCACTCTTTGATCTAATCCTTAACTGTTAAATAGCATATTTCTGAAGGAGTTTTTTTCAGGACTATTTTAAGTCACTTTTCTTGTCCTTGGGTCAACCACAAAACATGGTCATTTCCACCAGCACTATAAAATCTCCTATGGCAGAGCTGCCAGTGAGTACAGGAGYTGGGCAATATCAAGATAAATGGGAACGTTCCAGAAAACAGCTCTTCAGTGGCCACATCACAGAATAAAAATGTTGTYCTCAAATCTCAATTTTTGCAGAACTCTCAGGTATTTTAAAAACTTTAGCTTCAGTAACTTTAGTCTAACAGAACTGTGCAAATCCCTGCAGTTCGGAATCAGRTAGATATAATTTTTCCAATTTTTTTTAACTATGTGCAGAATAACAAAGCAATTACTTCAGTAAGCTGCCAATACATCAAAGCCTCGAATTCAGATTCACTTAGAACTCATCAAGCACGTAACCATTTTTTCCTCATTAAACATCTCAGCAATAAAAGAAAAATAACTCTAACTCATTTGTTTCTTTAAAATGCAGTAGTACAATGGTCAAATGTGCATAATGGCCACAAGATCATGAACTAGTAATGAGTACCAAAGCAGTGATAAGASAATAGGTGAACTTTGCATCTGCAATTTTATTTCTACAACAAAACCTGGAAGTAAAGTAGAGAAGCAAAGAGTAAACCAAGAACAGAACTCTAGAGCAATTATTCAGGCCCTTAATACTACAAACATTAGGACMTAATATGGCTTCTCTTAATTAAATAAACAAAATATGGCATTGTAATAGTTCTTAGACGTTAAAGAAATGCAGTATCTTAAATGTGACCCTAAAACATAAGTTTAGCAAATTACGTGACCTGAAAGGAGAAAATGTAGTAGCTAAGGATTTGAACAATAGTTATGTAACAGTTCTGTAACAGTTCATAGCAGCTATAAACAGGATACAACACTAAAATTCAGTTTTAAGAGGTGTTGGGAGGAGGTGTTTCTCTCCCACTCTCACACACAGTTTACACAGTAATAGGAATGGCTTTTCCCAACGTTTTTCATTTACCAAATTTTCTTAAACAAAAACATCTGGGACTATGWGTGGTCCCAATAAAATAGCTTATTTTCACTAACTGGATGTATTTCAATGTTACTGTCAACTATACGGAAGGAGCATTTAGCAGGTCTCATAAACAGTCAATGCAAATACTTACTTGATAAAATTATCTATAATCTTATTGGTGTGTCATTTGAATTGCAACAAAAAATCACAACTTTATGTTAAAAAAAAATAATTTAAGCAACGAATTTTATTCTTAGCTGTAATTTAGAAGTTGGTGAGTAAGATGGTTACTGACCAGGACAAGGACACACACTGATGACTGACAAAAATTTATTTTTATTTGGTTTCAATTATTTTAATATGTTTTTCAGTATTCATATACATGGTTGTATATAAAAAATCATTGCATCTTATGGAAATCATGGCAGTAACTACAAAAGTAGCAGTGTGAGAAGAGCAGATGTATGAGAGAGGTGATTGAACCTCACCCTAAAAATGGATTWTTCTGAACTCTRGAGGAAAGTTTATWCACAAATATCAAATWGAAAAGCAGCAAGGTCTCCTCACAYATCTTTTATTATCCAAATTAAAAAAATACATAGATAAAATAGAAATTGACTGCTTTCTAGAGATTTTAAAACAGTGTCTTGAGGCTTTCTTTCAGCAATGACTATGCTTTCATTCCACATTTTGCCAGGTATTCATCTTTAAATCAGTATTATGCCTATGCAACTGTAATTAAAAGTAAAACCTATGTATGTTATGTTACTTACTAAAATTAATTCAATTCTTGCTTTCCATTTTTTTCACATTTTCTTAGTCAAGTGTCAAGAAAGAAAATATGCTCTACTACAACAACAAAACCATTCACTTTTTTCATGCATGAGTTAAAACAGTCACATCCAAAAAGCATTGCCTTCATGTTTGAAATTACTGTCAAGAAAATAAAGGTCTGCAGATGTAAATTCTGCTTTAGTTGTCCAGCAAAACTTTTGAAARGATTTCCACATTCAGGTCAGGAGCTGTAATTATTTTGAGTACTACAGCCAAGGCAGAATYATTTTTTACAATCTTTTGTTCACAGTCATTCAATCACTTTTTTCAGTTCATGTGACAGTATCCAAGCCAGAATAGAGATCTTTCAAACTGTTCAAAATGAAGTGTCGATATTTTAAGGAGAATGCCAACACACCATCTTCTGCCTGCATATTCCTTAACAGTGCTGACAACCCTCAGAAAAAATTAATTCTTCTTCCTCAGCCTCGAGTAGGAAGACTAATATTGGGAACATGTTCCAGCTTTAATAAGTTGTCCTAAAGGGATATGAAGAATAGGATCATTTTCTACTCTTTTTCAGGAACTACATTAAAGAAGAAAAAACCAAAAGTCAACAAAAAACTGTCCTAGAAAGCTGTATGGAATAGAAACTCCAATAATATATTATCAACTCCATTAAAAAAATAGTTAAGTACATACTCTTTGTCAAAAAGTAAGCAAAAAAATTCCAGAAAATATATACAAAAGTATCTAGAAATTTTTCCTAAGACTGTTTCTTTTCTAAAAATAGGAAATAGGAGGTAAAAACAATGGTATGGATTTATTTACAGTTTGTCTGATCCAAGTCATCTAAATAATCACTGTAAAATGCTGGTGTAAACACAAACATCARAACAGAATCTGTATTCTCTCTGTTTCCTAAAAGTACAGATGTTCTGCATGCCTTAGCATCTTAGCACTTCAGAGCAATTTCAGTAAATTCGTAAGTACCACTTATGTTAAAACACAAAAATGGTTTTAAACTCTTAGCTGTTTTTAAGATCAAGGACAATTTCCTTCTTTGTCTAAGTCTCTGCATTCCAAGGTCTCCTCAAGAGAGATGGTTTCCAAATATGTGTATATATAGTATATAGCCTGTCACGGCASTGCTTAAATCCCATGTTCTCCGCAAAGCTATAGCTGGCACAGTACAAATTTAATGTAGCTTGAAATATAACGTTTGTTTCATGAAAAATCTCATTTCTTTGCTTTTAMAATTATGTTATTTTTATTACCCACTAGGTCAGAGATTTGGGTATTCAGTSAAAATACAGAAGACCTTCAATTCTGTCCCCTGCCTGAATTGATTTTAACTCTTACTGTTCAAMCCATCTTCTCCTGTAATTTGCATTTAGTCAAGAGGGTGGAAGGAGAAAAAGGGAAACTTTGGCCCAGGATTCAGAGTTTGCCTTGGATGAGATGAGAAGCCATTTCCTACTTTACACACCGAGTTTGGGGCAGAACAAATGGGCAAGACGTGATATGAAAGGGTGCTAACTGAAAAGCCATTACAAGTACARGGGAAAAAAGTACCTGGATTCTACACTGCATGCTGCAGAAATTCTGTTTTAAATTAAGGCTCCAAAATGATCAAGATGTGACTTGGGATAAAAAATAAARGTAAAACAACTAAAATCATAACACTGGAAATATGAAACCTCCATATATAAAAGCGAAAGTATCAAAGTGTCTTGTTTTTTTCTTAACTATCTCAGCCCTGACAAAGGTTCTTTTTATAACTGAAGACAAATTTACATACTAAGTTCAAAACTGTTTGAGGTTTAGCCCACATTAAAAATTATTATTCACTTTCTAAAGTGACTCAACTTCAGATGAAGAAAATTGAGCACTCAGTTGAGACTGGAATTTTGTGTACCATTTCTCCTATAATCAGAATACACAAAACGTAAGGAAAACTTGCCCAGATCACACACTTTTCTTACATTTTCTCCTCATCCTCTTTCTTTAAAATAATTTTTTCCTTAAAAAAGGACTCATAAGAAAACTTACATAAARCTCACATGCTATGTACACAGAAATGCTTTACAATGTAAAAGGAAATTAACATTAGAAAAAAATCATTTTGAGTTATAATTCTCAACAGAAAGTCATAACAACCTGCGCATCTATTGGGCCATAACTAATTTTAACACCTACAACAACATGCGGAGTAATAACCACTTTCTATCTCCATTTGCCTTTTGTAAACCTAACACAATATAAAACACATCACAGGTATACAAAATCAAAAAGCTTCACAGAGGTTTTCTATACATCTTATTATGACTTAGAAAAGCAAAAGGTCCAACCACACATATACAATTTCCTGCATGCCAACAAAGCCTCGCACAAACTCAAAAGCTGTTCTTGACAGATAAACCAAAGAGAAGCACTGAGAGAAATCCAGCAATCAGTTGGCATTACAATTTTTATACAGGTTCTTATTCTATGGACTTTCYTTTGTAGATACAACAATACAGTAACGCATGTGTATCTTAATTTACATGCACAATTTTTGTCTTTTTGCTTCGTTCATTTTATTCAGAGAACTGGACAATGCTTTTACTCAAGCTATAGCTGTGCTTCATCTAAAGCTTTATTGGTCTAGAAATTCCAGTATTATAAAGGCCAAGCCCACCAACAAACCTGCATGCAGCACCATCAAGTAAAACTGTAAAACAGTAAAAACTGTTCACCTTTCTACAAATGTTTCAGTGAGGATGTGGCTCATGAAGCATTGCTCAGGGCTGCAGCATGTCTGTGTTGGTAAGAGATACCTGATGGTTGTTACTGAACTGGTGGGAGGCAGGGATTTACACGTCCTCTGCTGYCCATACATATGGTTCACTGTCAATATAGGTTCTTGTTCATAACTTATAAGKGGTCTTTTGATGCAAATTTCACAAAGGAAACAAACATTTAAAACCTTTAATTGCATAATCACTTGATTTTAGCTTTCTTATAATGAGAATTTAAAACTTACTGTGGCCTTGCAAAGAGTGGCCAAGAAGAGCAGGTAATCATTGCTCACTGATCTAAAGAAGACCTCCCCAAACCTTCTGCTACCAATGGTTAGGTAACACTAATCAGAATTCAACTTCACCCTCCAAACTACATTCTCACTGAATTCTATGACAATTACAAAAAAAATGCTTCTTAGAAACTCAGTCAGAATTGGATGATGCTGCCTAAATAAATACAGTGGTAAGTGATTTCTGCAACAGGGAATGGAGGAGGTACAACAAGAGAGAGGTAGGAGCAGTAGCTCCTGCTGCAGAGGAAAACCTCCTCCTGACACCCAAAACAGGAGCTGCCTCCTCCACCCATCCTCCCTCCTGGGGCTCAGCAACACAAGAAGCAAGACAGATTCATTYTACCCATTGCTATGAACTAAATGAAACTTAGACAAGGACTTCTTTGCAAAAAAAGCAATATTGGCTGCATGTGCCAACACATCTTTAGTCCACATTAATAAAAAATGTCCACCAAATCCCTCTTCCCTTAGGAGATGTTCAAGTGAAAAGTATATGGCAAACAACAGGGAGTCTGGGAGGCTTAATTTTAGCCTGCTAGAGGGATGAGCTTTCAAACGAAGAAATAAGTAAAGGATGAAAAAAGACTGTAGAACTTGAGCAGAACTGCAGCTAAGTCCTGACTTAACTGTTAAAAATGTTAAATAAGAAAAAGAATGCATCAGATTTTTACATTTTAAAATTACTCCAGCTAACTTTCTCAGTGTCTTTTGGACTCCTTTATTTCCTGACATTCTGAAAATTACATCTTCAAYAGTCTTAAAGCTCCTCAGAGTGCACCTCTGAGAGGAAGACTCAGGATATCAGGCTGCTGTGAATATTTGCACACTGTGAGAGCAAAACCCCATGGATCCTCTGGGTCAGCAGGGCAGGTCCTGACCACCAGGGTCTGTCCCATCACCACAGTTGGCAGCGRGCAGGCACTGGGCATCTCCCTGGGGTCAGGGCAAGTAAGAGCCCATCAGTYTGTTAAAAAATACCTTGCACTGAGACCAGAAAGGAGGAGAAGGCTTGGGAGCTTCTCCAGTCCTCAGATTCCATCATCACAGTTTAGTTTGAAATCTCACACRAACATTTTCTCATTTCCCTTTTCTGATTTCCTTTTTGTTTTTTGATGGTCATATCACCCAATAAAGGCTCCCAGCTCAAGAGTTTTCCAGTTAGAATGATAATGAAACAACCATCTATTAAATTAAGGAAGGAATGCTGTTGACAACATATTTCATTCCAAATACTAAACCTAAGCACTAACTAGTAATGAAGAGCCAAACCAGTTTGGTTAGAAATTCAGCAGGTATTATTTCTGATTTTAAGTGGGAACAGGGAAATAGCATTGTGAGTTTGAGGATATTTCTACAAGGTTTTGAAATACACATTTTAAAAAATACACTAATTCACTTGTTTCTAATTTCCCCAAAATGCCACACCTCAAATCCTGTGTTCACAACAAGAAGGACATTGAGGTGCTAGAGTTTGTCCAGAGAAGGGCAACGGAGCTGGGGAAAGGTCTGTCTCAAGTTCTGCAAGGAGCATCTGAGGGTACCAGGGGTGTTCAGCCTGGAGGAAAGGAGGCTCAGGGGAGACCTTATCACTCTTTATAACTCCCTGAAAAGAGACTGTAGGCAGATGAGGGTTGGCCTCTTCTCCCAGGCAACCAGCAACAGAGCAAGGGGAAACAGCCTCAAGTTGCACTAAGGGARGTTGCCTAGAAGGAAAAATCACGAAATTGTGGTTAAGCATTGCAACAAGCTCCACAGGGAAGTGGAGGACTGATCATCCCCACAAGTGTCCAAAAAAGTGACACGGTACTTCATTATATATTTTAATGGGCACAGTGGCACTCAGTCAAAGGTTGGATTTGGAGGTCTTTTCCAACCATATTGATTCTGTGATTCTCTGAATTTTTATATTGGCATACTTTGAACTCATAACCTTTTTAACCTAAAGCTGAAGTTCATTTAACCCAAACTYCAATTATAGCTTCAAAAATTATTGAATAGGATATCTTGCAAGAAAAAATTTCAAAGCTATATCTGGTCCTTCCATTCTTCCTTACAGCACAGTCACTTCTAGAAATCACTTTTTTCCTCTTGAGCACACATTTGTTTCCCCATTTTGCTTCATCCTGTTTCTTGTTTCCAAAGTATCAAGTTCATTTTACCCTTCCTCTTACAAAGTTTTAAATGTTTATACAGTGACGATTCTTGACATCACAGAAATCTGTTTCTTGCAATCACGATCCTCTATTACAGTTTCTCATGGGAGCAAAGCCTTTAAAGTCAAATGCATACCTAGGCCATAAAACTAAGTGCAGTAGCAACACAAGTACACATGAATCCRGTTCTTGAACTACAAATGATGAAGGCTCCTGCACTTGCTGTGAATATGTACCAGTAAAAACTGGATTGCCCCTTTTCTGTCCCAAATACTATTCCTAAGCTTTTGTTCTCAGTGATCTCATGCTTGGTGCAGGGAGGAAGAGCAGCTAAAAAAGAGGTCACTAGCGCCTGTTCCCTGCAGGACTCATAGAAACAAGCCTTGACAATGATATCAAATCTTTTCAATATTTAGTGGCTATCAAAACTATCAGAAAATCTATCAAGCAGGGTAGTACTGCCACTGGTATTTTGGCATGTACAAAATTCTCTATTGCCTGACTACATTTGCATGTGGAGACCTCATGTGACGCAGACGTTTAGACTGTACACACATTTTCATCACTAAAGACAATGTTGCCAAGCCCTCACATTTTAGTTTATATACTAAAAAACACATCGACATTATATGCACCATTTGGTGAACTCAGATGAGCTTTTACAATCAGCAAGACATTACCTGATCTAATCTACCAAATCTCTATAAAAATTAGTGGAAGGTGGCCATATACAATCTGGGAAAGGGAAACAGAACCCTTCTCCTTTACATTCCACACCTCTTTCAGCAGCATAAGCAGATTTGACCTCTTGGAGCAAGTATTTAATATTTAAAATTGTGCTCCAGTTTACATAATAGGAAATTGCCTGAAGGTTCATGACTCAATACTCCTGGCTAAAAATAAATTTTTAAAAAAATCATTATTGCTTTTATAAAGTTTCTCCAATTTCTATTTCCTTTGTAGAATATTTTTACGTTTGTGTGTACTGAAAATGTTGACAACAACAGTTCTCATTTATCACCACTGTGGGTGAGAATCTTGCCATATAAATTTTAGAATCAATCTCTGAGTACTTATAGCACTACATATGTTGAGCCTGTGGAAACATTATTATAGAAGGTTTAAAGTTAGTCACTGAAAAAGTAACAGCTTTGTTGTCCATAGGAATGGGCTGCTAGCAAACATCTGCCTACAAGACACAGCCTTCCAACCGCTGCTTAATTACAAAGGCATGGTATGACGCAGAGATGGTTTCCACTATGGTATTTATACATTCATCTACCTTATAAGGCTACTGAAAAAGTTTACTGCTAAATAGATGGAATTAAAATATAAAAGTCAAAGAAAAACTGCTACAGATTGATCAGTTAAATAAAGAAGTCAGTTCCAGTTCAAGACCTAACTTCTGGGATAATACTGTTCCCCTAATTGCTGTAACTTGAAATTTAATTATATAAACAACTGGTAAGAGACTACAACTATGTTTTATGTAAGTTAGGAAGTTTTTGAGTTTTCCTATTTTCATTACTATAACAAAGCAGCTCAGTATTTATATTATACTTTCAATATTAATAWATGCTCATTTATCTTAACAATTGTCATTTTAAATCTATCCTGGGAAATGTGTTTTATGTTCATTGCTCTGAGAAACGAATGGTTCAAGTACTACTTCCGTAAATCTTCTAGATGCAGGCTTTCAAATTTTGAAAAAATCAGTTTCCATCTAAGCCAGCTGTTTTCAAGTTTGGTATAGTTAAACAGCACTTTTAGTGATTTGCTATATATATTTTTTTTCATCATTAAATACTTTCTTCAGATAATTAAMTGCTTTATCTCACTAATTTCTTATGTGCCTTTATGGACAACATGGACCATAACAGACAATACTTGAGATATAGAGTTTACAGAAAAGAGATATCATGCAAGAACATCAAGGAAAGGAAAGCCCTTAAGKTCAGTTCACACTCCTGGATATCTGTTTTCTGTTGATCTTTGCCTAGTGCATCTTGCTAAGTCTTCTCTACAAAAACATTAGACCTGAATTTTCTATCTGCTTTAGTGCAAAGAGATTTCATCTTCTGCCTTTCCAATTTAATATCAAAGCTGGAACTGGGTAATCCTTTGTCATTCCAGGATTCTAAGGAAACAGCAAGCAAGAATAAACCTTATAATATAGTACGTTGACAAAGGCAGCATTAAACTCTACTACCAGGATTATCTGTGACTTTATCAAATGACATTTTGTGTCAAGAATATCAGGGAGAGACACTCTAAGGAAAACTGCATTTTCACAGAAACTTACTTGGCAAGGTAATAACATTATTCAGATAAATAGCTCCCACAAGCAAGCTTATAGAGATCTCTAATCATCCTAAACAATATCTGCTTGACTATTTAATTTAAGCAGTTTAATACACTTGGGTTGCTTGTTCTCTACAGGCTTAGAAGCCAGAGCCCATTGCTTTCTTAACCTTTATTTCTTACTCTCATCACTTCCTACAATTCCCTACTCACCTAATAAAACAAGTGAACAAGAACACATAAATTCTCAGCCATCTCTGTTCAAGTATTCAGAAATAGCTTCAATCCTGAAATTATCCTATGATCTGTTTTCTATGCTTTTATCCCATCAATCTGTTCTTCATTTGTATTTTCTCACACTTCATTTTTCTCTGAGCTTATTCCCCAGGATAGATAGTTGCTCTTTTGTGTGCTACCACCAATTACCAGTTTTTGTGTGACACATACAGTAATACACAGCTTTCTACATTTTAGGACTAGTCTGTCCTGTTCTATAGGTTACTCCCTGGTCTTTCTAAGAATCACTGTGCTTGACTTCAGGGAAAAACATAATGGATTGTTTTCAGCAAATCTGAGTCATAGGGAGTCTGAAGACAGGGAATGAAATGAGAAGTACTACACATCTAGACTGATTTTTGGTTTAAAACAATTATTATGAACTATTGGATAAATATCCTTGACTGAATATCTAGGTAACTCTGCCTTGGCAGGGTTGGACTAGATAACTTTCAGAGGTTCCTTCCAACCTTAACTATTCCATGATTGTGTGAATGAGCTAAGACAATTATGAAGGCATCGTGTGAAAACGATGGAAGCCAAGTGACTCCTACTTACTACAAAAATTTAGTCACTGAGTGCATGTGACAGATCTACATGATGATATCATGAAATAAATCTACCATCCCACAAACCAAAGACCTCATCAAATAAACTGTGAAAAATGCAGCTTGTACTATAAAAGCATATAATTTAACAGAAAGATGGTAAAACAGAGTTCTATAAAATGGTAACAGTGCTTCTTGCCCACAAAAATGCCAAGAACTATGACAAGTCAGATAAAGGATTGCTTAAACAACAACAAATCTTCAGAATTAAGTTGCATTAGCTTGGGGGTCATTCCCAATACTTCCAAGACTGTATGTCATCTTAAATGCATTTCTAACATACAGAAGGGTTTTTTTAAAATCCATCAAAGAGTGATCTATGGCATTTATTTGGATATTTAACTAACAGTTGGGAAGAGCAGAGGAATCAGTACCTGTGTCAAAAATTTACCTCTGAGGTATAAAAGGTAGTTAAATAAAGCCAGTTTTTTTAAAGTTGTGTAAGACACGCTTTTTGACTGCAATGTCAGCATACCTGGTGTTAGTTTTACATCTGCTTACTTGTATCATCCAATTTAGTATCTTCTTCCTCTACAGAAACTTGTAGCTCTACAAAAGGTCTATTATAAAATTACATTATGCATTTAGAAATGGTTTAAAGAGCATAAATTGTACCAATTTATTCAATTTATTCCAGGGCCTCCTCAGAGGCCAGCACCCACTATGGACAGTTGCTTTCAGTACCATACTGATCAAATCACTACATTTCATAAAGTAATTTTGTCATTTACCTGTTATTATGGTCACAATATCTTTTAGCAATTTCTGGCAAGTTTACAACTGATTTCCTCAACAAACTTTGTTTCCAAATAAAAAAATGTGTTCCTCATCTTAAGGTCCTTCCTTAAATCATTCCTGTCACAAATCCTGACAAAAATCATTAACTTTTGCAGCAAAAATTTACCTTGTTAATCCATAATTTTATCCCACATTTTAGGGGAAGAAAAATAGAAATAAGATAAACAAATCAATTTAGTAAAGCATCTTTTCTGTCACCTATGCTTGAAACTACAAAGATTCGCTTCTAAAATAAACTAAATGTATATTTAAAAGAAGAAGATAAATGTCTATTTATTGTAAGCTTAACRCAAACTTAACACATAGGTATTAATATGTTTTATAAATGTGTAGCCATAAAATACAGGTATAACWACATTAAATTCTCTAACCTAGTAGCAAAACACCAGTAATGTGACACCGGTATTCRCCAACTTAATGTTGCCACTGTCAAAAGACAACATAATAGTCATGAGCTGACAGACTAGCTGCGAGGGAGCTCCATTCCAATCCCAACAGAGTTACATTTCAAGTAAATGAAAGAATAAACCATCTGTGAACTTTCTGACTCACCTGCTTGTGGAGATCAGGCTTAATAGACATAGCTTGTTTTGGTTGAGGAAAAATGAGAAAAAGGAAAGTTGGCTGATACAGTGAAAGATCTCCAAAAGTGCAAAGGAAAACAAAACTTGACTTCAGAACTTTGTCAAAGGATGGTACAGGAAACAATTTAGACTTTTCCTTTGCTTTTGAAGATGGGCTTTCCCTTTGTTCTTTTATTCATGTTCCAGAATCGGACAAAGGAAAACATTTGAATAACTATGTTGGAAAAACACTGTTTTAAAACATTGTAACCCAAGGAATCTGTTCTTGCTAAAAAGACATTGGAGCTTGCCAGGCATGCAGCAAGTGAAATAAACAGTATTTCACTTAAAACTTTTCATAAAGTTTTAAGATATTTCACCTCAAGGAAAGATAAACYCTAATGTCCATAGGGAGTATGGCTTTTCTTAAGCAATCGTATCACACTTTATTGGAGCCTATTACAATGTTTTAAATACCACTGTATAGACAAACATAAAACAACTATAAAATCAGAATTCACTGAATGCTCTTTAGCAGGTACCAGGCTTCCCTAACAAACACAATTAACAATGAATATAGGAGATGCAATTTTCACTTGGTGCCTAGAGATGACCCAAGCTGGCCTCTCCCACTCTTTCTGCAGCCCCACATATTCTTCATTCTCTTACKAAGTAAATTTTCTTACAAAGTAATTTTTTAATCTTGGATGTGGTACATATTTAGACATATAAGAAAACTACATTTATGCTTAAGCTTCTCACAAAGACCTGGTTTTGTTCTAATGCTTTCCAAACAGTGTGTACCATCAGTAAAATAAAGCTTATCTCAGAATGTGCACTAAAAAAACCTTAGAAAATAAATGGCTTACTAAGTTTCAATATGTATGAGATCATGGCTTCAAGATAAGTTATGAAATAAAGACCCCATCTCCTGAAAGAAGTGACATACAATCCTCTGCACCRTTAAGATATATGCCAGACCCTTGTCAGAATATCTCAATCTTAGTGTGATCACAAAGAGTAAAGAAGAGGTTATAGTTAGAGAAGTCATCTAAAATAATCTACAATTTACCCCTCCTTTCTAAATCTGAAAAAAAACCCCAACACCCAAGATATGAATACAAATAAAATGGCTATCATAAGAATAACTTGGTTTAGACAACAGAGTAAATATTGTTGAGGTTGCCTTCAGAGATCTGATTGCCCCAACCAAAATTTCAAGACAATACATGAATCTCTCCATATTTAAAGTAATTTTTACATTTAATATAAAGCTGTGCAAAGTATTTGCTTTTATCCCATCAAAATGATAAATTTTTATTTGAAATTTCCTCATTTGAAAAGAAGAAGAAATGCTTGAGTAGATAACATATTCCAATAAACCTGATATTAACAGTMATGAAATCTGAGAATGGCCTGTTTTGGAAGGGACCTTAAAGATCCTCTAGTTATCCCCCTGCTGTGGGTAAGGAACACCTTTAACCAGACYAGGTTGCTCAGAGCTCCATTCAACTTGGTCTTGAACACTTTCTGRGATGAGGCCTCCACAAYTTCTCTGGGCAACTTGTTCCAGTGCCTCACCACTCCCACAGTAAAGCATTTCATTCTAATATCTAAACCAAACCTTCTCTCTTTCAGTTTGACGCTGTTCCCMCTTGTCCTGTCACTACACACTCYAGCAAAAAGTCTCTCTTCATCTTTCCTGTAGGCTCCCTTCAGGTACTGGAATGCTGTGATTAGGTCAACTCAAAAYCTTTTCCAGTTCCTTTTCCAGAAGCAAACCAAATTCCCTGAGCCTTTCCTCAGAGGAGAGGTGTTCCATGCCTCTAAACAACTTGGTGGCCTTCCTCTTCCAGCAGGTCAATGTCCTTCCYGTGCTGGGGACCCCAGAGCTGGATGCAGCACTTCAGGTGGGGTCCCACAACAACAAAGCAGAGGAGCAAAATCACCTCCCTTGACCTGCTGGCCATGCTTTTCATGCAGCCCAGGACATGTTCTTTAACCACTGCATTTAACCTTCCTTTTTTGTATTCACCCAAATAAAATATTGAAATATTCAATTCTGTAAGCATCCAAATGTTTCAAAAGGAACACCGCAGTGTTTTGTTTCAGAAAAACGTGTTGTTTTGTATGCCAAAAATGGCACTATTATGTAAAGAGACTCTGATTAGCTTGAATCAGGCAGTGGAGGAATTCTAGAGCTCCTGAAATAAAACTGAAAATAGACTCCAGCTGTGCTGCTGCACCACTTTACTGCTCATTTCTAGCTTAGGAATCTTCACACTGCGCTGCAAAGCACAACACATAGCACGTTGCTTCTCTGGGAAATTCCCAAACATGACAGGCTTTTATTCTTGTCAGTCCAAGTCAGTGTCCCCAACTCAGGTACACCCACAGAGCCTCTTCCAGCTCTATACAGGTTCTCAGCTCCACCCGTGAGCATTCATTCCCTTGCCAAACAGCATTGTAAGGAGGGCCTCGAGCAGAAGCTGAGAGCTGTTTGTGTGCAATTGGACATGGCACTGCTTCAAGAGGATGAAGAGGGAAGGAGACAAACCCTGTGAGGGAAGGGGGTGGGAATGGGGACAGCCACCCAAGAAGGGCAGGAGGCCAGCTGCTGACTGCTCCCGGGAGGGTGAGGAAGTAGGAAGAGAGCCTGCAGGCCACCAGAGCTTCCCAAAAGCTCAGCAAAGCAATGCGGCTGCCCGTGCTGCGCTCACACTGCRCACAGAAAATGCACCACACTCCTGCTATCAGAATTAAAGTCAYTCCTTGGAAACTTCAGTCACTAAGACAACAGTGGCTATCATATGGAGTTAATTGTAGCCAAATAAAGGCTGCAAAATCAGAATGAAGGCTTCTCATTCAGCCTGCTGTGTGTCCTGTGAAGGCATTGAGCAATTTACAAAGATCAGAAACTGACTTCTGCTCAATTTTAGAGAGAACAGCTAGAATTCAAGTTTTTTAAAAGCCTGCATGCAATTCAGTAGATAAACTGAATACATAAAAACAAAWTTTTTTTTTTATATATTTAATTTTAACATCCCAACCTTGCCAAAAAAACAATGGAATTCTTCCACTGAAGAATTACTGGATGCTTGTGTATTCTCACCTGGCTTTATTCCTKGTTCTGTAGCCACTGCCCTTATTTCAACCCTCATACAAACCCTTGATTATTTCATGCATACTACCTGGCTTGCCATTAAGATGTCTTTCCTCTTTATTTTTATTTGATTTTTATCCAAAATTTCTCTGATGTTAATTGCCASGTTTTTCACCACTGCCTCCTAACTGCTTATCCTTTATTTCTGATGGCTATGTACTCACAATAAAAAAATGCATATTTATTATTTATTCAAAATAAYTTAAAAAAAATCTCAYCTGCCTCCTTGTTCATTCTCTCCATGTTTATACTTGACYTGYATCATATTTTAAGGCAAAGGTTTAATGTAATTTTAAAAATCTWSTATGTTCTCATTATGGTTAAAAACAGACAAAGCCTGATGAAATTACATGTAAAGGTCTTTTCATAAGAAATGCTGATAATGGATTAATTTCATTGAAAACAGTGATGTATAAACTGCACAAATTAACATTGTTAAAACAAAATGTAATTTTTGTGGTCAGGAAGATTTAAAATTGATTCTTTCACTTTTTTTAAAACTCAAAAAGCAGGCTCCTAAAAATTGCTTACAAGCTTTATGATGCCATTTGAATTTCCAGACCTGCAAGAGGAAAGCATGGCAGAACACTCTACATTCCCCCAAAATGACTATTAAGAGCTACTAGTTCAACAACTTTAATGTATAAAATTTCAAAATGCAACTGAATGCCAACCAAACAAGCAGTTTGAAAAATCTCAGTTCTGATATCAAGCTCCAAAGCTACCTATTCAAGGTCATTTGGCAAGGGCTGGCCAAATTCTGGCAACTTCTACAAAGCTCATCCATCACTAAAGCTGTGCAACATAAGCTACTAGACTTTGATCTAAGACTAAATATGTTAAATGAGGGAGAAAACAAAACACAACTCTAGAATACATACGCAAAGAAAATATTTTTTTCTGAATTATATGGAAGACTACTATTTATATTAGACTGGAAGTCTATCAATAAAAGTGGGAATCTCTCCTGTCAAGTGTTCACAAAAGATTATGACAAGGCTGATATCCTGTGTAATTCTTAACATTAGGAAATTATTACAAAAATAAACCCATATTGGAAACAAACATCTGCTATGATAATGGACTTTATTCTCCTTTTGTAAAAGGAAGGAAACAATTTTCTATTTCTTCCACCTGTTTAGTCAATATAAACCAATAATTACTGTGAATAAATGAAACAGATGGAAGAAATGGGAAACAGTTTCATTCCCTTTCAGAAAAGGAGAAAGAAAATGAGGTGGAATCCACTTCATAGAACAGAAAAGGGCATTGAGAGAGGGCTTCTGAGAAAGACTGCACAGTTTAACATAGACATTCAGTAGAACAATGCAGAAATCAAATCCCCAGAGATGCTTCAGAGTCTTTAAAACAAGGCAGATGATCAATTCTTTCAAATTAAACCTATCTGACAACTGCCGTATATGGGTTTCTTTTTACTATTATCATTCTCTGTTTTTGAAAGATAGTTGTATGAGTAGGACGTCTGTAAGAAGCTTGGTATAAAAATATTAGAATGTATTAGAGATAAGTTCATAGTTATGATTAGTGGTCTGAATAAGAAAAGAACTTACAATACTCACTTCCTGCTATATATAGGATTAATCACATTTAAAAACTCAAACAGTTTGCCCCAAGCACCACCTCTACCCTTTGGCACTATTTGTGTAGCATACAGCAGCAAGAGAACACAACTTTTCTATCTCWGGCAGCATGAAGAGCAAATCCATATGAAAAGAGCTCTTGCATATGCCTGGGTATTGTAACTCCTGGGTGGAAAAACAGGAAATTAAAAACTCTTTCTGCACGGGAGAGAACAACTTGCTGAACATACAGGTGGGCATTCCCATCCAAGAAAATGATGCCATTTCTTACCTTAAATAACAATTTCCAGCATAAAACCCGAAATGCAACCAGCAAATTTAACATAACAAATATGCAGTAACATGACATATTCCTTATTCACTAACCCAAGTTATTTAGAGCAGTTTACGCAGCTTTTTTACTCACTAGATAGACACTTGATGAGGTCTACCTCAGTTTCAAGCCAGACTTACTGGAGTGTACAGAACATATTTATTGCTAGTTTCCACTAAAATATCTAAATGGAGATGTGATTATAACCCACTCAGCATAATTATACAAGATTTAGATTTACTTTTTATGTCCAGATAGACCCTGAACAGATTGACACATTTGTCCCTGGAAAGCTTACAAAACTCTAGAGATGCATGCCTCYCAGGGATAGGATGCTAAGCTGTAGAGATGACTGGCTGTAGAGGTGGATTTGCTTGGGTATTTTTTATTTGTTTTGTTTAAGGGGTTGAGAAGGTGTTGCTAGCCAAACATGCTACACAGGCTGCGGGGATAGATAAAGTATAGATGAAAAAAAAAGGGGGGCGGGGGGGTGCAACCAAAAAATAAAAAAGAAAACCAAGCTCTTCTGAAATGTGTTACTGGTAGAAAAACCCTGAGATTCAATGTAAACTTACTCAGGTTATTTTTAAAAATGTAAGATTGGATAATTTTAAGCTGCAACATCTTCACAGAGCTACAAAGTATTTATCGTAAGAGTGCAGTCTGCCTTGAAGAGTTTGTAGTTTGAAGAGTAGTTTAGTAGTCCTCATATAGCGTCAGTCATTACATCTTGAGATTGCTATTAGAAGGAACAGCTACTCTGACACTTGCTTCTTGAAACTAATCCAGAAGAACTGCAGTGCATGCTGTGATTTAAGCACATACACTGSGAAGCACTTCAGAATGTGCTTTTGTACCATTTGGGACAACTTAATTGACACTCTTTCTGTGAATCCCTTAAAGTCCCAAAGCTCCAAGCCCAGAGCATTTAAATTTACATCATAATGTCATGTATCATTAACAGCATGATCTTCTTTGAAGGTATCACATGTTAGACCATAGATAAAACAGTGAGCCTGGACTTGACAAACAAGGTGACAATGCTCATTGTGTCTGAAACAAAATACAAAAATACAATTCTATACTTAAAGGCATATGAAATGGGTCATTTCTTCTCTAAGTATTAGCCAGTTCCTAAACTAACTTCTTATCTACTAAAACAAATCTGAATGAACAGCCATTTCTGATTTATTCCAGAATAAGAGCACCTCCAAATGGACTGTAAGTGGCTTTTTTCAAATTCCAGAGTGAGTATTTGCTTGGATTCACCTTCACCCAAAACTAGCTAAATAAGTACTCAAGCTTTCAAATCAAAAATAATACTGCCTGTATCTTCACAGATTTTAATAATGAAGAATTTATATTCAAGAACTTATAGAGGGCCCTCTACAGAATAAAAAATAATTAACATAAAGTAATTTAAATTATTTTTACAAGATAAACTTTGGCTAGCCACCAAGGTTTGATGTGAATTCTTTTCCTTCTTCTGCAGCTATTTTCTCTCAATTTCATGATTATGTTTTCTCAGTGGTATTATTATTTTTCATAATCAAACAGCAAATGTAAATCAAAATTTTCCAAACATTAGGTTTTAGGTTCTATTTTGGCTCCTGTCTGCTGTTCAGTTTCTCTAAAAGCCAACTTTGATTTTGTTCTAACAAGCTATTTCTAACATCTGTTCTCTGCTTTCTTACATCACTCATAGGACTACCTATGGGTTGTAAAAATGGCACCAATACACAAATTTTGGTTTAACAAAACTTGGTAGACTCCAACTTTATTTGAAGCCATTTCTTTTGCTTTGTTTTCCAGGTCTTCTTTTTCACATTTTAAAATAATTTTTCCCTTTCAGGACTTTTATATTTTTTTATCCCATGAACTCTTGTCACTCACTCATTTTCTTCTTATCTGTTCAACGTGCTTTCACCATCTCTAGTATAATTTCAGCAATTTATCAAACTCTTAGAGCCTATCCAGTACTGAAGTGCCACTGYTCAACAAAGAATTCAGACGCATACTTAGTACATGAACCATCTTCCCAYCCTCCTCTCATAAACATCTATAAAATTTTCACTGTTTCCTTCCATTCATTTCAACTAGTACTATCTATAGGCTCTTAACAAATATACAGCCTATGCATTCTTTCAAAGCAGTTACAAAGATTGTCAAAGTGTTTACGTTGATACAAGCAAGGATACTGGCGTCTGTTCCACCTCTGTAGTGAATTTCAAACATAAAGAACATACTAAAAGTAGAAACAGCATTCTACTTAAACARAAACTAACAAAAAAACCCAAAACACAAACAACAAACAAAACCAGAACAACAAAGAAACAACAGTTAACAAAACATTTTAAAGCTCTTCAGCGTGCCTTCAAGAATGAAAACATCTATTTACTAGGCAACTTAATGCTAGGAAATACATTCTTCAAAACAAACTCTTTATCTCTATTATTACTGATACAATTAATTTGAGTATCTCAATATCAGAATCACAGAATTGTTAGGGTTGGAAGGACCTCTCTAGACTATCTAGTACAACCCCTGCTCCAAGGCAGGATCATCTACAATTACAAAACCTATTTGTAACTTCTATGTTTAAAATAAAATCAAGCATTCCTATTTTCAGAATTAATACAAAAGCAATTCACATTGGAACTTAATCACAAATTCTTTTGTCCATATTCTGTACTGGTTTTAATAAAACTATGACCCACACAAAATCCGGACAGTTCTAAAGACAAATTTAGCAATATGTAATGTCCTCAAAAAGCCATTCAATTTTGCAATGTAGCCAACAAAACTATGCAGTGACACTGCACAGCATCCACTAAAAATGTTCCAGAGCCACACAAAAAGCAATATATTTTTAGTGCCTAAAAACACAATGAAAACACATGTAATTATGGGCATATTTTAATTTTTTGTTTCTTTTAACTGGTAGAAAACAACAGAGAGGAAGGCAATCCAGGGCCCTTCACCCCAATTAATGGCAGATGGAGGAAAGTCTACTGACACTATCTGATAGCCCTAAGTCCCCTCTTCTTCAGACACCTCTGACTCTCAATTTGAGCCATCAAGACCAACCTATTTTTTGTTCTCAGGAGGAACAAGGAAGGCAGCTTTGGCTCTCCTTTCCTCAGAAACCCAGGAGAGGCAGAACAGCAGAAGTGGTAAAGCTAACAGCAAAGTATATTTTTTCAGTGGATAAGTTGGACAAGCAGCTTTCCCCTTCCCTCTTCAAGCATATGAAGCTTTGCTGGGCTTAAGGGACCTACCATGTCTTACTGGTTTATTGAGTGTGAATCTGAYGAAGGTGAAGTGGGATCATCCTTTCTCTCACAGCTCTGTTTTTTTCAGTTTGTCTGATGAGTCATGGATTGTCACCATTTGAATTGCACTTTCCAGCTCTTCTATAGAAATGCAGTGACTAAAAATACATGCTTTTAATAAGAGCTGAGATTCTGCTACAGTCACATGGCTCTCCAATTAGCCCATTCTCCCTTCATTTTGTTTCTTAAAGGCTTGGTGAACTGTAACTCTCTGTTTGTGACATCAGGCTCATTTCCACAGCAACCAATTGAATTATCCCCCAAATCTTTATAATAAGAATTAGCAGCAGGAACAGATGAACTCGTAAGAAACAAAAGCTTCTTACTGTTTACATGCAAATGTCCATAGAAACAACCAAACAACAAAGCAAAAGGAATATGGAAGATACGTAGAAACACAGGAAATACAACAAAGGCATAATCAATGTTTACATATTTTACAGTGTATAAATAGACTTTCAGTAATTTGATGACCATATGTCAGATCTGTAATAAACACAATATATGTTCAACACCAGTAACAGCTGATGCTGTAACACCAGGTGTTACTGACTGGCACCATGTATCTATGCAGTTTCAATTCCAGAAAATGTCATTATTTTTAACCAAGGAAATAAGGAGCAAGCTGAGATGACACCATTTGCCTTTCAGACCCAAAGACCCAGCTACTAGCTACCACACATCACGAAACTCCCAGCCACAGAAACCTGAAAACACCTCTTGCAAGACTAGGGCACCTGGCCCTGTTCAGCCTTATTTATCCATTCTGTGATTCTGTTAACAAGTGTTTCTGTTTTGGACTTTGTTAGAATTCTTTACACTTGTTTCTTGCAACAATACCTTGAAAATGGAAATGCAAAGTCATTAACTTTTACCCTGAAGACTTTCCCATAATTTTCTTCTATTAAAACTGTATTATTTAAGAACCATTAAATAATAATCTGTATGTCTAAGAGTCAACACAGGCCCTGATCCTRTTGGCAGCTCTAGAGTTCTAACTTAATCTTCCTCAGGTACTGAAACAGTCACTGTGCCCTCAGCAGAAATACTGGAARCTTAGTAACATAATCTAGAAAATAATATGATTTTCCTGAAAATAAGGGCCTAACCRTGTCCAGTCTCAGCACAACAAATTCAACATCTGTATTGAACTACTGTGTTTCATTGCTCAGCAAGGCTGAGCAAACCTTGCAGTCTTATGTTGCGATTGCTGTCCCTCCCTCACTCTCCCAGACAAAGCCAATGCACAAGAAGGTTGCAGGGAAATTATCGTCTTGTAGTGAGACCACCAAATGCTTTTGATGATGGGACAGTGTCCTATTCATCACACAGAAAGCACCTCCAGTGCCTCTCCAGGCACAAATCACGTTTGTAACAATGATAGCCTTTTCTAACAGAATTTCCTCTCTGGATTCTGCGATCAATGCAACTTGGTACTATAGAACAGCCTGAATCAATTTTTTTCCTTCTTCAATTCCTTTAACATTTCTTCCATATGAGACCTAAACAGATATACAGCTTTGACACTTCCACTAACTTTCCTAAAATAGACAAATCAAGTCTGTTAGCATTAGCACAACTGAGACCATTTGCTTCCTAATACTTTCATTATCCGTAAATGAAAGTTACAATTTTTGGAGCCATCATAATTTTGACCCTACCAATCAATTATTCAGGAACCAGAGGCAGCTCTTTAGGAAGGAAATTGATGCTAAAAACAGCTGGTTCCTCATTGAACTGATCYAACTCTGGACCAATTTGTCATCATTTTTCAAAATCTTTGAAATACAGGTTTACACTAAGAACCGACTGCCTTCTCTGCTTTTACTAAATTAAGTCTCTTCATGTTATATGATCTCTTGTTAGCAGTCTCCAGTCAACAGCACACAGAAGCGACACTGGTTTTGAATTTTGCTGACTATAATCCCTTTAATTGGAACTCTTGAACAAATCAGATACTCCAAGAGCATCTTTTGTTCTGCAGAGGAAGAGAGTCTTTTCCAGCCTTTACAATTCTATGATTCTGGGGGATTTATAAACAGGAGATTCATCCCAATTTTGCCAGCTGATAGTAACAACTATTAATTCACTATTTTCTGCTCTTAAAACATGTCTCCTTGCTGCTGACATATGAAGTTTCTTACAGTTAAAAGACAGGAGAGGATCCCTGTAATTAGCTAAGACAYGAACATGATACTGTAATAAGATACTCCAAGTCACTCATTGTGATACATTGTGCTGTTACTATGTACCATTTAAAGTTCTACAAAGCCAGTATTTCCTAAAAGAATGCTTCAAACTAAAACACACAGCAGCCTGAGAGGGACAAAAATGTACTTAAGTGCATCTATCTTTGTCACAAAATAAATTCCTGAATAATTTCATAGTCCCTTTAAGCAAAGCAAAGCGTTCAGAACCCTTTTACACCGTTCCTTTCCCTAAATAGTTTTTCCTTTCCCTAGATAGTTTATATCTGAAACAAGTTGGATGCCCTTCTTCAGTGGAAGCAGTGGAACACAGAAACAAGCTCTGCATACACATGAGTGTCCCATCTGACAGACATAAAAAGGCTCCTCCTTACAATCATGAACAGAGTCACTGTAACACTTTTTACCATTGACAGGCTAACTGGAGAATTGATTAGCTTCTGTTTGGTTAAAAACACAACTGCTAGCCACCACTAGGCACTTATCATGGCAGAAACACTAAGCATTTTATCTCATTAGAACGCCCACCTCAAAGATCCAGACCATATTGTATTATTGCATGTTTATCAGCTTTTTTTTTTTCTTCAGAAATGCTCAACTCATCATTCCTATCTTACATTCTCTTTAAAAGAKAAATCCTCATTAGAGAAAGGAAAGAAATTCACTAATATTTCTGCAGATGATATTGGCGCCCAGCTTTCAATCTCCCACAACAACTTTATCTACGGTATTATCTTCAGAGGTCAAGTCKCAACTATGAATGGTTAAATGAAAAATAAATTCATAACTTTGTACCTTCTCTRTTCTAGATTTCAGTCTAACACAAGTCCAAGTTGGATGTAATACCCTCATTAGTGAAGACTGTATGTAACAGCCTTCCTTTGGACAGAGTTCAGGGCTTTTTAAGAGTAAATCTAACTGGGGACTAAATAAATAATATGTAGYACTCCTAACCCATTTTCTCTTAATTGGTGCAACACAGGAAAGTGTACAAAGGATTTAAATTCACAGATCTGAAGAAAAAAACTTACTGTTATATCAATATGCATAGTTCACCTCTCAGAAGAACTAAAGTAAGTGTCCCACCAAACCACTGAGTAGTTTTCTCCACTCCATTTTCTCCTACTTAGATTTTTAGATCCAAATCAAAGATTTAAGGTAAGGATTCAGACTCTACAAATTATCAACTGGTCCCTTTTTCTGGCCATTATAGCCCCAAGAGGCCTTGCATGCCAAGACTGGATCTCTCACTAGACCCATTACCCTTCTCCATGAAGCTCTCCGAAGTGCATGGGATACTGTACAGGTACAGCTGGCAGACTGCACCTTTCAGCCAGTCTAACAGATTCTGACAAAAYTTTTTGAGAACCTGATCACTTCTATCTTTACTAATAGCAGCAGAAACACTATAATCCTAAAATCCAATACTTGGGGTAAAATTATTTTCAGTAATCACTGGTTAGATCCTCTCTCAACTTRCCACACAGTCAAAAATAGCTGTTTTTGTCAAATTGTAATTGATGAGGTCCATTCCCTCATTAGAATTAGCCAATTCCATGTGGCACTAGAAGCTGAGACCCTCTGAGGGATTGTGTAATGGCCCATAGCTGCTGGTGACCAGCTGCCACATATATGAAATTCCCTGCATGTTATCATTTATACCCATTGTAAAAGATAATACTTCCCTCTGCAAGGACCACAGAGCCAAACCCACTCAAGATTCTCTGACAACTTAACTTTGAACTTAAACTTTTGCTGACCTTCCCATTTTTCTTCAGTGATCTTTTCCACGAATTCCTCCTTCCTGTTCCCCTATAAAATTGTTTCACTATTTAGTTCTTGCAGTAGCTATTGATGCTACATCAAAAGATGCTGCAGCTGCTGATGGTGTTCCTGTTCTCACAGTCATTTCAGTAGCACTCCAACATCTATTTCCATCTTCAGTCTGTGACAGTCTGCTCAAGACTTCACCAGCCTGGGAAAAAATCACTGCCAAAAGTTTTGCAAAAAAGTTTTTTCTCCAGGCTTTTCCTCAGGGCACGTTTTGTTGACAAACTCAAAAGCACAATACAAAACCAAGCTATTTCCCCAGAGTGCACTTGCTGCCAGAGCTCAGAGGTCTTTTTCTCCGCCTACTGAGGGAAGAGCTTTCTTATTTTTTTTCCTTTTTTTCCCTTTTTTAATGCTTAGCTGATTCATGAAATAGTCTTGTTTTAACTGTTTCAAATCCATTCAATATTTCCACACTTGCTTTTGAAGCAGGATCCTCTAAGCTCTTTTTAATATATAATTTGGACTACAACAGCCATAAAACTTTGTTTAATAAAAAGGAGATACAAAATTCATTTAATAAAAAGGATTAAAAAAAATCCTGTCCAAACTAATCCAATTTAACATTCAGATAATAATCACAATGAAGCTATTTATATTGCCTCTCTCTAATGCCCTTCCAATTCAGGTTCCTGTTTGGAGTAGTACAGAATGGCACATATCAGTGAATCACAGAATAATTTAGGTTGAAAAAGATCTCAAGATCATCAAGTCCCATCACAACCATGTCAACCAGACCATGGCACTAAGTGCCACATCCATTCATTCCTTGAACACTGCCAGCTATAGATGCACATATGACTCAACTCTGGATGTATTTGTTATTCCACTACTGCCCTGGCCAGTATGTTCCAGCGTTAAACAACCCTTCCCTGGAGGAAAACCTGATGTCCAACCTGAACCTACCCTGGTGCAGCTTGAGACTTTTAAGCTTTTGTCCTATTGACTGGCAGCTTTTATTCTACGGCTGATTGCCTGGGAGAAAAGGAAAACCCTCACCTGAGTACAATCTCCTTTCAAGAAGCTGAAGGGAGTGATAAAGTAACCTCTGAGCCTCCTTTCCTTCAGGCTAAACCACCCCAACTCCCTCAGCTGCTCCCCATACAACTTACAAACACATATCTGGTTTTAGAAGAAACTATTTCTGCCTGAAACATCTTGTACATACCTTACTCTATGCAATGACAGTTTTATGCAGAAAAATCCCTATATCTTTTCACCTTCCCTTCTCACAGCCAGCATTGATTATGAAATCTAAAGGAGAAAAAAAATTTCTTCTCTCAAGTGCATTTATTTCCCTAGAATCTTCAGGATTTGTGTGCGCTACATTATTGTTGTGGTCATTACTATCACTATTATATAATAACCACATCAGTAATCCCTGTGGTTTTTTTTTTTTCTTTTCACCTATTCTTCTGAGGTAATTTAAAACCAGGCAAAGATGTAATGCAAAATATGTTCTACTGTTCTATCTTCAGAACATGAGGAGAGGAGATTTTTCATTTGACTGGGAAGAAGGACGTAGAGGAACTGTCTTTGGAAATAATTATTCTTCCAAAACCACATATATGCATATTAACTTCAAAGTKCCAAGTATTAGAAAATATAGTCTTTAGACTTCTTTTTTTTTCGTTAAGTAATATTTAAACTTCAATGAATTCCAAAAATKCATTGAAGCCTCAAATTATTATGCAGGCAGACTAAGAAGGGTCCTACATTGAAAGCACAAAATTCCCTTGACTTGAGCTCAAAAATAATTCAGTAAGAAAAAATTACAGATACTCCTTGGATTAATTCACAGGAAGATATTCACTTACTATGAAGTTCTGAGTGTTGCTTAGATGGAAATATTTTTGACTAGGAACAAGTGATGGAGAACTCATTCTCCTTCGCTGTTCAGTTATATTTATGGAAATTGAGAAAAGCTATTACATATTCAAAAAAGAAATTTTGCATTCAGGGTTTGGGTTCACCAAACAGTTCGATAAAGCACTGAATATAACTATGTGAAGAAGAAAACAGGCAGTAACTTCTCAAAGTGACTACAAGGTCAGTGCCTGCACACAGAGCTAGGAGCAGACCTTGCTTAACAGTACTTGCCAGAGTAGACAGACTATCATCAAGCTCACAGAAGATTAATAAAATGAAGAACTACACTGAACTAGAGCAAAGTGTCTTTCAGTCAGAAAGTGAAGAGCACTAGAATCCACAGGAGTAGTTCAAAGGGCTTTATACAGTGAAAGATCCACACACCTACTTTGGTGACTAAAAAGGGAATTTATGCTCTAAGTCCAAGACAGTTGGATCCATAATGTCCACAGTTACACGAGTTATATATGCACTTATGACTCAACTCCAGATGTACTTATTATCTGTGCAGTCTGTATCTAAATATAGTTTGAAATTTTCTTTGCATGACTGAAGTCAGTTGATGCCAAGAGAAGCAGCTCATCTAGGTGCCACCTGAGCTCCATTTCTTCTTAAAGAAGAGTCACTTAATGTCCCTTACAACCGGTGCAGACCCATTCCTTTGTTCTTCTCGGAAATTGTAACATTTGCAGGTTTGACTGACTTCAGGGAAGTCTGGCAGCAAGTTTTCTTCATAAAACAGGTGGTCTCACAGAGGTGAGACAGGCTTGCTTTCCAGATAGGGGAAAGATCAAGGACATGGTTTCAGACTGAGCTTCAACCCAAAAGACTCAAATCCCTCACTCCCCCAAGTGTGCCCTGCTGTGCAGCAGAACAGYGTCACCCTTCCTACACTGGATCCAGACTAAGACTTGCAGACTTGTGAGGTGGTGTGTGCCTGCGCTCTGAGCAGAGGCTGTCACAAGTTAAACATTGTCTCACTCTGTAGCCAGCTTAGGCTGAGGAGATTCAGCTCAAACAGGGAACCGCAAAAGGAGTCTTCTCCTGATCAAAAAGTCAATATGCAACCAGCAAATGCATTTTAAAGAGACTACTTTCTGCATGAACAGATACAYGAAGTGCCTAAAATGGATGAGCAAACTTTCTTAACCAAATTTACTTAGGCTCCAAAGAAAAGCAGAAATAGAAATCCCCCTGTACTTAAGAACTTCCTAAAGGCTCCAGCACAAGGCAGCTCAGCACATCCCCTGTTCCCATTCACCAGCTAACTGTAYCTGTTCTGAATCAACAAACAACTGCACCCAGGGGAAAGAACAGTTTGGTGAGCAACTGTCATCCTGCCACAATCAACCCACCACAGCTGTATAAAAGTAATACTGATTTCCAGTGATCTTATTAGGCAGAAGTAACTATCAGCCTCTAAGAGTATGATCCAAGACAGATGAGTTTTTGGTAGACTATACTCTTTGTTCTAATACTCCAGTACTACAGCTTGATGCAAACTAGAATACAATATATAAATACCATATTTTTAAATTCAAGAAAGTTAAAAACCTAAATAAGTTAAAATAATGTTGCAATTTAGGTAAAATGAAGTAAATCTCTACACCAAACACAAAGGCGGAGCAAATGACAAACCTGCATATCAGAGGGTAAATGCAAAACAAATGACCTCTCTATGAAGTCCCTACTTATACCAAGGTCCTGCAGTGAAACCCACTCCTTAGCACAAGGCATAGCTGGGTGCTCATCACCATCACTTCTTGGCAGACTCCTGCCACAAAGTCAAGCCTCCCCACAGTGTCACCTTCTGACACCYGGATCAGCCCTCTGTCCTGCAGGAGAACCACTGGTACTTCCACAGTTCCATGCTGGAGAAAAATGAGCGATGCAATTTTTTTTTAACTGAGGACTTTTGGTGTTTAGGGATTTTTTTATTAATACCACTTTTTTTAACTGAATCAAACTCTACCAAGTCACCAAATGAAATTTGGTGATTTTCAGTTCATTGCCTTTCCAAGTTCAATAAAGACAATGAAATAGCAAAGCAATTGTATATTCAAGCTTTAAAAAATTCAATAAAATTTAATTATTATTTTGTAATAAGTAAAGATATCTGTTGTCACTACCTTTTGTATCTTGCCATGTTACATAAAAATATAGCAAATTCAAAAACACTGGTACGAATTTTTTTTTCTAATTGCATTTTAAAGTTTTAGATSACACACTTAAAGATATTGTTATTTAGTCCTGTAGTTAAATTAAATTGGATAGCCCAGAAATTCAAATTAAGGTCCATACCCAGGGCTTATTCCTTTAGCATTATACATGAAAAGTTATATATTAACAATTTTTTCCTAATTGCCTCAGAAATTGAACTATTTACACAAAAATGCATCACATTTCACAAAAACCAGCATCTTTTCATTACAGAGGAGCAGAGGAAGCTTAAAAGACAACACATTTTTCTTTAATGTACACAGAAACATGAACACAAACATATTCAAACAATGTCCCTGATACCAACAGTTCTACTAAAACAATGGCGCTGAACTATTGCGTGCGCAAAAAGTGCTGGAGAAGCAAAGGGAAGGCAAAAGTACAGAAATATCTCAAATGCTTTTTTTCTCCCACAAGGAAGGCAAACATTTTGGCAAACGTTGCACTGAGGCTCAACTTATAAGAATGCATAGAAAAAAAACCCCGCAAAACTTTCTATGTCTATTAYAAATCTTCAAATTCAGAAACTGAAAAAAATTAAAGAAAAATAACTTGAGAATATTTTCCCAGGAAGCATTAAATATTTTCAAAAGTGATTTTTTTAAACTAGTCTGTTATGCTTACTATTTAATTTGTGATGTAATTTCAAACAAACAAGATTATTCATAAAAAAAATGAGAAATAAAGGGTTTTCCTCGCAATGGTCTCTRAAAGCAACAAATCAGCAATATAAAACCTGGGTGTATCCTTTCTAAGYTGTAAATAGTATCAATTATGCAAAGACTTTATCTTCTACATTCAAAATACTCTTTGTTTTTATTTAGCCATAAAATTAAATATTTTTAAAATTACTTACATTCTGCATATTTCTGAAGCTGAGAGAACTCTCCAGGGCTAAGGTTAACCCACTTCTCCTGGCTCGTCATACTGGCAGTAAGGGTCTTCCTTGTGTATCAGAAGAATATTCCTTTTGACCCAGGTGTTACAAACTCCATAAAGATTTTTAACTTCAGCTCACAGTGTCTGGAGAGTGCCAAGATGGTATCAGTCGATGTRGATGAAGTTTTTGATGCTATGAACTGTTTCAAATGTGCTGGTTCAGTGGCGAGTTMCAGCACTGTTAAAAGAGCAAATATTAAATACAGCATAAATACCAAATATACCAGAAAAAAATACAAAATATTAAATACCAGGATATACCAGTTTACCTGTGGGAATACTTGTAACTAATAAATATTTTCTCCTATACAGTTTTGCTCAATATATTTCCAAACCTTATTCAGCTATAAATAGTTTTGTATGTATTTCCRAACTATTTTTTGTTTAATTCCAAGTGCTTATGTTCCGAATTCATTAAAAATTATCAACTGTTTATGATCAAATGTATCTGGACACACTTCATGGAGATGTTCCCGATTTAGTAACAACCACTGAAATAGCAGATACTATCTTATCAGTAAACTTAGTTCCTTATGATTTTAAAATTGAATTGCTGTAACTGGATTTTTACCCAGTTATGTTGTTATTCAGCACTGCATGGCCTTGTCAAAAATGCTGTGAAGCTTCTAACTCTCCATGCCAAAATGAAATGGATTCTGCAGTTTGCTGAGAAGTTCACATAAGAGCTGTAYAAATATTAACTATTCTAACAAAATAGTAGAGGTTTGATTTCTAGAACATCACAGCATTGCTGATCACTAGTGAAAATCAAATATAACTGATTTACCATCATAAATCAGTTCAGGAGGAAAAAAAAAAATCAAATTGTGGGTGCCTTCTCATCCCAATTTTACGCAGTTTCTACCTCTATAGGACAGACCCTCTGCCCTCTGACAGCAATGCATTACCAACACCGCTCCTGGAACATCAGGTAGGCTACTTTTCCTCTAATTTTAGCCCTCTGAGAGCCAGGTACCTCATTTGAGATTGTCATCTCAGGCGCTCCCTTTAATCATCACAAAGAGACAGGTGGCCCAGGCAGCAATTAATCCTTCCAGTTTCAACATAAGCTTAAAATGTGATGAATTGCCTTCTGTGGTATTTATCTTTTATTGATTACAGAGGTTGCCTAGAAGACCAGTTTAGATTAGAAAGCTAATTTTAGACTGCAAGTGGAATCTCTTCCTATGTCTAGCAATGCATCATTTATAAGGGTTAAATTACAAAAAATTCAGACCAAGAGAGACTAGCACAGCAATGGAATGAGTGTTAAGGAGGAAGATGTTGGTAGCTAAGAAAGAATAGAAAAAGGAGTCATGAGGGAAAAGAAAGGAAAAACAAAAAAATTACTAGGAACAGAAGCATGGGTTAAAAAAACCCCACATTAACCTAATCAGACACCACCACTTCTATTTTTTTTTCTGTTATATATATATAAGTCTCATCACTGGACAAAGAAATTCATGCAGACACTAAGGAAGACACCTCAATTCCAGAGCTCTCATTGCTCTTAGACCCTTCCTTGTGAATAATTTGAATGCACGGACTATACCATGAGCAAGTGTCTAAGTACAATAATAGCTGTCTTGCCTTTTAAAACTTTGTACCAGAAGASATTCCTCTGCTCTTCATCTCCTCTGTTAGAAAAAAACTATGATGAGTTGGAAGATCTAGATGTATTCTGATCGAATACATGACATAATTCTATAATATAATTGAAAAAATCACAAAAATTAATAGGAGCATGAAGATTGGGATGAAAAATGAAACAGCAATGTGAATAAAACTGGTCAAGTACAAGACACGTCAGCCCTCAAATCTCTGAATCAATGTCAGCACCTGAAAAAGGTCAGAAACTACGAAAGCTAAATGTGCTATTTATATCATTCTGTCTCCTGAACTTCAATACTTTTATTGATCTCAAGAAAAAACAACTATGGTTAATTGGGTCATTTTATTCACATTGGAGATGTTTCATTTCTGGCAGTTGATTAGATTGTGTTGAAGACAGTTTTGTATCTTCAAGAAGGCACATATATTTTATAATCTTGGCAACTGATAAGATTTTACTGATTTAACCAAAATTTTCTACCACAATTTCATCCAGTTTTACTACTGACATCATCCTTAACTTCATTACCTACAAAAACTAACATTGCTGAATATTGTGAAGTTAGAGATGATGTTGATTATTTAATATGCATATATGTGATAAACAACTTACCATTAGAATTATTACAGTTAGCAAGGTAACGATGCTGTACACTCTGGTCCYATCAATCCATCCATATGCAATACCTTTAGTTGACCACTGTCTACAAAGTYTGTTGCCTACACAGTTTATCAGCAGGGAAAACAGATCTAGGTTACCAACTTTGATATCCTTTCCCCCAGGCTCTACAGCCTAGAGCCAGAGCTATAACAAAACACACATGTCTTGAACGAGATGGCAGCAATGGAAAGAAGGTAGTATGAAYGTGGCAGCTCAGGGGAAAGAAGATGTAGTTTGTGCCTAAGGCAGCAGCTATCATGGAACATACAACAGAATTTAAGGTTACATTTTTATTCTGGACTACTCTCAAATGTTAAGTTCTGTCCTCTGAAAGGGAAGCCTGTGGGGGACATAGTAGATCTAATTAATCTAGTTAATCTCAGCGTAATTTARGAACAGGAAATGAGAGTTAGCCAGTCCTCTAAGGATGGCTCACTGGTCTTTGGACTGCAGCCAGGTCCTGACTCCACCTCAGCACATGTGATGCAGAAATACATAGACATAATGGGGAAGATTTCATCAAAAGGAAAAAGGACGTTCTAGGTACTTCCTTTCTTAAGTTTCCTGTTAGGTTCTGCTGCAGAGAGGAAAACAAGGAAAGATCCCTGCATTGCTTAGTTTTTCACAGTTATACCTTTTACAGTGACATTTTCTCATTTTATGTAGATAATATCACGGTTATAAAAAAACAAACAGCATAAAGATGCTGATGACAAAGATAATCAATGTATATTTGCTATTTGTAAGGCGTACACTGGAAGATCACMTATATACTATTCAAATATCCAAATTTCTGTAAAAGAAAATATTATCTAATTTGTTTTATCCTTTTCAGAAGTGTTTAATATAAATTCACTTCTTTACACATTATTATAGTGCTCTTTAAGTACCTCAGGAAGGCTATGCAGTGAAGAACCTATAGATAAGTATATGAAGAGGAAAGCAGTATCAACAATAATACTATCACATAGGAAAAAACGAATCTTGAACTACAACAAAAATATTATTCTGGTTGGCAAAATAAAAATCAGCAGCTCTAAACAGATCACACACAGTGATCTGACCTGTTCATGGAGAGATAAATTTCTTTGAAGAATACAATAAAAGATACAGTTAAAATACATGCAACGTCAGGTAGGAACTTTCCAGTAATCCTCTAAGAGTTCAACCTATTCTGGGCAACTCAGATTTGTGCATACATTTTGTTAATATACACTTAGGCAAGATTCACAGCCCTCTCAGCCAGACACAAAGCAGGCCTTACAAATAAGAGAAACTAGAAACATGACATTAACAAACCATTCATTTAATCACAAAAAGAATTAGAAAAAAAAATCTTCCTCCTCTAGCCACTGACTATAATAAGCCTTAGAACTTCACTCTCCTTTTTATAACATGTTTTCCTTTATGGATTTGAAAGTTTATTAAGTGTTCTGTCAGGATTCCTACCAGGCCACATATCCAAACTAGGAAGCAAAGCTTTGTTAAAAACTATACAAATCAAATCACTTAGCATTCAGCCAACATTGCTAACCCACTTAGATTTCCAGGAATTSCCCATGCCACCAAAATCCTCAGCTGCTTTACAGAAGCCTGGCTGAGAAAAAAAAATGAATATATGATAGAGGAAAAATAACATAGAGGCAAATTCCCCATATGCCAACCTCACAATTCAATCTCATTCCACCCCATCCAGTTCCTCCCCGTAAGGAAAGATGARTTTTGGGAGAGCATTCAGGGCAAAATAAATTACATCACTCCCACAAACTGATCAACAGCACCGATTTCAGGTTCGGCCCATGGAGACACGTCCAGGTTCTCAACCAACCCAACACAGCTCTCTGGAAGGCAGGAGAGCTTCCTCTGAGGTCCAACCTCACTGCCGTGTGTGAAAGCACAAGACTCATCTTAAGGCATGCCTTAGGGGACTTATTTCTGTTTACCATAACAGGAACACTTAGAACAGCCTAGAAACTGGCTCTTGGACTTGCTCAGCCATCTTCTGCTTTCCACCTGCCCGTCCATAATGTCCACCCTACACACAAGTTCAACAGCTGCTAGTTAGTCCATGAACAGGGCACAGGATAAAGCTATACCAAGTTTCCTTCCACAGAAACTCCAGTTTTCCACAACAGGAGTGATTAATGATTTTTGCCTGAACAGACTTAAATAACAGAATATTTTATACCTTAATTTCTATGGAGGCTGCAGCAATTATGCCTATCAAGAACTCTTCTGTACAGAATATACTTGGTATTTCCTTCAGTGGGGTGCTACATTTTCACCATGGTTAGCTAGATCCTGTGATTTTCAGTGTGGGTGACATAATGGATTTTCCAGAGCAGAATTTTTACATGTCAGATAACACAGATTTACATGCCTGCCTGAAAATTTTCTCTGTTCTTCAAAAAAACCCAAAACATGCTAACAATGATTAATTTCTTGCCTGGAAATGCAGGCATTATGTACAGGTATACAAGACATATGTAAGCGTTCCTGCAATTGATTTGACACTTTGTAGAGAACAATGCCTCTACTGTCAGAAATACTCCAAAGCCGCGTGGTTTAAAGTTTAGTATGAACAGCCCAATGGGCAAGAAATTCTACCAAAATATCTGCTAATCACTATTCTGATTTCTTTACTTGCAATCACAGGAGTAACGKAATTACTTGTAATTGCTGCCAGATTAATGGCATGAATGAAAAAAATGAAGACACATAACAAAACACAACAGTTTTTTCCTACATGTACTGCATATTTTACATAAAAGCATCCCTTGTTTTGCACTGAATTTAGTATAGAGTCTTTTTAGTAGTACGTTTTTTTTCTTCAATTATTAAGGGTGTTTACTGATGTAAATTAATACAATTCTGAAATACAAACTATAAACATTGACACACTGAAATCAGTGATAGTTTCTGTACCAAGCTGAAAATCTCTCCCTTTTAAGAAGTGACCAGCACAATTCAAAAGCACACTTGTTCTGCTGACTACTTTATTCCCAGGTTTACTAGTCTGGGACATGTAAAGGCATCCATTTAAATTTTAATACAAAAGATATGGACTGTATTCCTCAGAGAAGCAATTACTCAAATTCACTTTCTTGAATTATTTATATGGAATATATCAGTAAACACTAAAAAAACATGCAGCACAAACCCTATTGTGGCATGCTAAGCAGAATACTTGAATCTTAGTGAAAACATTTCACCAATACTACAGTTTGTGACAGGGAAAAATATTAGCAACACAAATGGAGCACTGATAAAAACCAATCAGAATGCGAGATGGCAACATCCCTGAGTATAGTTAGGACTCATTTAGGAGCAGTTTAATACTTGAAGCAAAGTTGTTAAGAAAAATAATGTTTAAAAAAAGGAGATACCAAAAGGAGAGTATGGAATAAAACTCAAAAGAAACAAGTGATGCACAATACAACTGCTCACCTGAGAAGCAAGCAGCCTCTCCTGAGCAGCAATCAGCCAATTCCTCCCAGTTTATACCCTCAGCATGACATTCCATGATATGGAATATCCCTCTGGCCAGCTGCCCTGGCTATGCTCCCTCCCTGCTCCTTGTGCAGCTCCTCACTGGCAGAGCATGGGAAACTGAAAAGTCCTTGACTTAGGGTAAGCACTACTTAGCAACAACTAAACACTCTGTTATCAGCATAATTCTCATAGTAAATCCAAAACACAGCTCTGCACCAGCTACTAAATTTAAAACTAACCCTATCCTAGCCAAAACCAGGACACTCTTTTAAGGTACTCCATGTACCTTAACTTCATCATATGAATTCATTTAAAGCAATTTCTGATTGATCTTAAATTTTACAACTGTTAGGCTTACAGGTTGTCACATTAATTACCTACCAAGTCAGAAGAACTATATTCAAATTTCTCAGCGTTTTCTTTACTAAAAGAAATATTGAAATAAATGAAACCTGAGGAGAATCTGGGACAAGGAAATACTACAACATACTTTTGCTGATTCATCAAAAGTATATAAAGTTTTTTTTCTTCCTTTAAATAATACAGCTGAACAAACTAAAACATAAAAAACCCACACCACTGGAATTTATTTTATGGTTACGAAAGAAGTACTACAAATTCAAAAATCTCCTCCAAGTGAGAGTCATAGACTGTTCCCAATGTTAAAAACGTCTCAGTAACAATTTTACAAAAGCAGATTTAAAAAGTGAAAATTGGAAAAGCAAAGTTGAGGAGTTAGTCACCCTTCTTAATATTTTATATCTATGACTAAACAAGAACATTTTTCCATAGGCTACTAAAATTTGAAACTATTTTTTTAATGACTAAATGATCACATTGAATAATAYTATGATTTTATAAGTGACTAATTAAAAACATAATAAAACCAGGAGGGGTAAAAGAAAAAAAGAGAGAAAAAAATTGACCCAGACAGAAGTACAAAATAAACTGTTCAGACAAAAAGATTTCTAGACAGCTGGTAGTATTTTGAAATTTGTGAATTTAAAAAAACATACTATTTCAATATTAAAAGTTTTAAAAGAAGGCTGAATCACTAAAGCTTAGACTGATACTCTTTAATAAATAGAGAAAAGCAATCTGGAACAGAAAGCACTGGATTTTATAGGTATATCTATGTAATCTATAATAAATTCTCTGGAACACAGCACATTAGGCTGTCCACTATATAAATCTCTCTGATGAGAGGATGAATCAGTCTCTCAAACAATTCTTTCCACATCAACCACAACTACTTCTATAAATCCACTGAACCTCCTCCAAAATCCTAGATTAAACATCCTGAGGACAGCCTCTGCCTTCCAAACTATGCATCTGCCATTTTCCCCAGGAAAGCCAGCTCCAGAAGTGCCTCCCTCTATATAGCTCTACACAGACCTCCCCACAACCAGCATCACAACTATTTGAGTGCGTATCAACAGAGGTTAAGGCCTTTGACTATTATCTGCCACACGTTCTTCCTCTTTTCTTTAATTCCCTCTCATGGAGCAACCTCTAAATTCTGCCTAACAATTAACTTTTGTTGCCAGTAAACTACAGGGATTTTTTTTTTGTTGTTTAACTGTTGGATTTAATTAATCTCTCCATATTTAGGTGTTCTAGGGGTGACTGCATTACAGGAAAGCAAAGCTGAAAAGTGTAAATTATAACTGGGAAAGAATTCAGATGATCCATAATTTCCTCGGGCAGAAATTCCTACTTCATGCTTGGAAATAAGCCTTTGAAGAGATGTTCTTTAGTCTTGTGACAAAAATGTTCCACAGCACCAGAGGAAAAGATTTGTTAACTGCTGCCCTCATTCAAACGCTTTGTGTAATTTGAAAATAAACTGGGAACAAGGCAATGGAATTCCTCAGCAAAAACTTGTGAAAATATGAACCTGATTTAATCAACAGGAAATCTATATAGAGAATAAAGATAGTTTAGCAGGCAGGTTTAAGAATTTCACAGGAGAAGTTCATGCTAGGTTGTTTTCTATTATGTGGCATGTTTATTTTTTTTCCCCTAGGGAGAGGGCTGCACGGAGAAGTTGATTAAATTATTGCAGTCCTGGGACATGAATAGCTGGCACTGTCACTCTCCACTGGGACAGCATGGAGCCTTCTAGACAACTACAAATGGTTTTGTATGTCTTCATTAGCTTTACTATAAAAAAGTTCAGTGATAGTGAGATACCAAATGAGTTATCAAAGTAAGGTGACCCCTTGCCTACAAGGATGCACGTCTGTATCTGAAGCAAACTATGTGGTGGCAGCAGCATCTCAAAATACAATTCCCTATTCACCCAGAAAACTCCTGACCTGTTCAAATTCAGCTCTAAAAGGACAATAACATCTAGGTTTGTGAAGGACCAATGAGCATTGCCATTTGCATGTTCCTAGAATTTGTTCTGATGACACGTCCATACTGACACTAGAGGAGGGGATGCACAAGTAGAGCATGAGTGAGGTGGTTTTACTGAAACAAAGTCGGAAGAGAAAATACAAGTTAACTCAGCATCACAAGCAGCAGAGCAGGCTCTGCACCTCTGCCTGACCTCTTGTGCACATGTCCAAGGGATGCAAAAGTCCAGGCCGTCACAGGTCCACAGTTCTCAATACCAGAAACCATCACCTACAGGCAGCTTGGCCTCACATCCTTCTACAGCATAAACACACCTTGAGTCTCTTTTTATATCCTCAATGGCCTCCCATGCAGTTCACATACTGCCATTGAGTAAACTGAGACAGAGACTGGCATTTGCAGAACTACACACTAAGATCTGGTAAGAGATGGAAGTGCATTTTCTGACTGAGGGTCCTTCATTTGTTTGTCTGTCTGTCCAGCCCACACAGACACACAAACAAACATAAAGACTTAAACATGTTGCTCAAGTTTTCAGATAGGAAAACCTCCATCTTCATGGCTAACTGTTCTGATTTTTTTTCAGAGGTGTATGAGAAAGCAACAGTGAAATTTATGTCCTCTACCTACTGACTTCAGTGTATTAATTACCTCAGAATCCTTTGTAGTTAAGAAGTGACAATATTCCCATGGAATTTTTAACAAATAAAAATTGCTATCTGATTTCACTTTTAATTGACAAAGGTACATAATTACAGTTTTATACAATTTGTGTTCTTTTTCCATGATATTCAGTTTTCAATATGAAAGCTTACTTTTGTTAATTTGAGTTTCTCAGTGCTTTTCCCATCTTAAAGGGAAGAAGAAAAAAAGTTGATCCTGCCTCCTTTTTCCCTTGGGAATACTTTGTCTGAGCTAGCTTACATTATGCTTGCATTTTAAATATATTTTTCCTCTTGAGAGAGTCTCTGCATTTCTGTTATCTTTTTCTAGCATGTTTTTCTCTGGAATTCTACCTAATTATTTTTTCCCTTTAAGTGTTGCGATTAATTTTCCTTAGATTTAGCTTATGTTTTTACACAGTAGTCCTTGACACTGAAATTATTGGAACTTCAGGTATGATTCTCTACAGATAGAAGAGTGGGACTGGCAGAAAGAAGTATTTTCTAACACATGAAGCTTTCAGAAAAAAACCTTTGCTCAGGTCTCAGAACAGATGCAGGAAACTTCAAGCTAAGTGAAGGTTCAGATCAATTATAACTTATGACACATTATTATACGGTTCAGAGAAAAGGGTAGCTGGTACTCTATTACAGGTCTGTAACACACACACACACACACACGTAGGATTTGGTTAGAGTTTTGCTTGCTTTGTCTGTAGACTGCTAAATACATGCTGGGAGGACACTGGTGGGACTTTGCCCCTCCTGACATCTTGGGGGCAACAGCAKAGCCTGTCTTCACCAGCCTGGGAAGACAAATGCCCAGTTTTGCCACATTCCGCTTCCTTTTGCCTAAAGGACTGATAAACTTGGGAACAACTTGCTTAGATACAGTAATAAATCACACCTAAATAGACCTGAAAAGAGACACAGGATAAACACATGGGAAGTATCGTTATACTCCAGTGAGCTACTCATCCTAACAGCGCAGTTGACGGATAAAAAAATCTGAACCTGCTTAGTAAGACTTTAGCTTGAAATTTGAAACAATTTCCCCTGACTTTGTTGAATGTTGATGCTTGTGTTTCCTCATCATCTGCAATTCCCATGGGGACCCACACAATTTTGCCCAAGGGAGTTTTAATACCATCCACAAGTTGTAGTCAAAAGCCAAACAATTACTCAATATTCTTCATGCTGGAACAGTGCAAGTCTGCCTTGTTTTGCTATTACTGTATTTGTCATAAACTAAAAATCATCTATATGTTTACTTCTGAATCATAAACATCATCACGTAAACCATTAATCATTTTTGCACAATTAATTTTTAACAGAGTTTTAAAAAGTAAACATAAACAATGTTTTATACATTTCCTTTCCTTTTCTTTCAAAGTAAATAAATAAATACATCTACTGAGGAATGAAACATTTAATCTATTTTGAATATATTTTTAAGCTTTACATCAAAATAGCTTATATATTAGAATATTATAACTAATGAAAAGCCAGAAATCAAAAAGGGCAATAAAGTGAGGAAAGAAGAATAAATGCACAAACACAAAAAGAAACTCAATGATTCATTGTTGTTTCTGCGYTTAAATTGTTGAAAAATTCCTTTTCAATGACAAAGAAAAAAGCATAATAAAATGGATGGCAACTGGATAACATGACATTTGTGCTTCTATACAAGGAATAATTACATGATTAAATCTCTTGGATTCCACTCCCACACAGAAGAGAAGTATCAGGTAAGWGCACTACCATTCCTGGTAATACTAACTATAGATATCCTACCTCCATGAATTTATATTCTTAACTTGAATAGAAGCAGCAGGAATTGCAAACAATTGCAAACCTATATCTATTGCACTATTTCGATCTATTTCTGCTGTCAACCTGCAATCACTTCTGCTGGTTTTGTTGATTTCTCAGCCCAAACACTGGGATGAATACACTGCACTTGATGCATTGCAAGTCAGATGTTCAAGTCCTTCTTAGTTGTTTCCCTTGTTTCCAAATTAATGATCCTAAAACTTAACTTTTAGAACATCCCTTTGTAACTACCTTAAGCCAACTGAAGGTCTACTCATTGAAACAAAGGTGTCTCAAACAGAAATGTTTAAAATTTGTTTTGCACTGAAAACTAAAAGAGTTTAGCAAATGGTCCTGTAGAACTTCAACATGATCCTGAATATGGCAAAATAATCTACAATATTTACGCTCAGCTTTGTATTACTAAAGAGAAACTATGAAGAAATAACTTGTAAGTTATGAATAGGCACAAGCTTTTTAAGTCACGTTTCATCTTGAATTGGTTTTCAACCCCTTCACCTTACATTGCTTTATATAGCTCAGTTTGTACTCAGCAACTATTGTAATAGTGCTTCCATCTACTCATACAAAGTCATCACTAAAAGTCTAAATGCTTTATGAGAAGGTTGCATATGAAATATTTCTATTACAGAGCTTGAATTCCATTGAAATTTCACAAGACAGGAATATAAAAAATTTTTTTAAAAGCAGATTTTTAGGGGTTAAGAATTATTCTCTTTTCTACTTCTCTGATTCAATCCATGAAACTTTTCAAACAAATAGATTTTCCAAAGTCCCTTGTGTTGTCTACTCTCACCAACAGGCAGAGGATGTATTTATCTAACACTCTTCCCAGGAGCCACGTAAAACTCACTGCCATCAACTGAAGAATGGGTGAATTTTAAAAAGAGTTATGTTCATAGAAATCAGAGTCATAGAATGGTTTGGGTTGGAAGGGGTCTTAAAGATCATCCAGTTCCAATACCCCTGCCAAAGGCAGGGACACCTTTCACCAGACCAGGTTTCATAGAGCCCCATCCAACCTGCCCTTGAACACCTCCACAGATGGGGAGCTTGTCTGGGCAGCCTCCAGAGCCTCACCAGTTCCAGTGCCTGACCAGCCTCACAGTGAAGAATATCTGTTTATTAAGCGATTTGTTAGTTATGAGTCATTCCTTTCACATGCCCTGTATCGAAATATGCACAATTGAATCCTTCTACATATGAAATAAGCCTAAGAGAGTTTGCTCTACTTATACCCTCTCTATCCCATAAGAATATCACATCTATGTAATCTGTAAGTCACTCAGTTTACTAATGTCATCCCATTTTGGTACAGCTCAAGTCACTAAAAAAAAAAAATACAGAGAAAAAGATTCTATTTAAATTTGCTATTTAAAATCAAATCATAAAAAGTTTTTTTTTCAAAGGMTGTATTTTAAACGATAAAGTTGTACTTCCTCACAAAACAGAAGTTTTATCTTCTGAGAACCTTCACCAAATATCATCTAAAGCCTCATAAACCCTCCATCCTCAAAAATATAAGATAAAATTGCTTATATGTTCCAATGGATATTCACAGAACTGATTTTGCTGCCCCCAAGTAACTTTTATAAGTAAGAGGTTTTGCTTATGTTTGCAGTAGATCAAGACAGCTCCTCTGTTTTCTCATTTGAGGCATGCCATGTAACATGGTGTGTTTTACCCAAGAAAAAATTACTACTAGTTGCAAGAAGAACAAGCAAACAAATAAAAATCACCACCAAGAAAGGCGATCCACTCTCAGGTGATAAGCATCCATCCAAATCTGTGATTCAGAACTTGAGGTACTGTTGTTTACACTTAGCTGCTTAGACTGCAGACAGAAATCCCAGAGCTAAAATGAACTGGGCAAGTGAAATTATGCAGCCTGGGGAACCTATTGCTTTTCTGACCCAAACTACAGTGTCTGCACCCTGACATCCAGTGCCTAAACACGCTTCATTTTTCTGCTCATTCTTTACAACCTGGCCAGACCAGTGGAACAGATTAAAAATGTCAAGTAATAACAACATTACTACAAGTTCTGTTCTTGCATTATCAAAGCAGAAACTGAGATAAGATTTACTCACTGGAGTAAATCAAAGTCCCAGGGGGACTTTGAAAGGCTTATGAGGTGAGTCCATGCAAACCTCATAAAGTTCTACCAGACCAAGTACAAGGTCCCAAACATAGGTCAGGGCAGTTCCAAGCACAAATAGAGGCTGGGCAGAGAATGGATTGAGAGCAGCCATGGGGAGAAAGACTTGGGACATTCAAGGACAATCAGCACAACATGACMCAACAATGTGCCCCTGCAGCCCAGCAAGCCAGCTGTATCCTGGGCTGCATCCAAAGCAGCGTGGCCAGCAGGGCAAGGGAGGGGATTCTGCCCCTCTGCTCTGCTCTGGTGAGATCCCACCTGCTGTGCCACATCCTGATCTGAACCCCCAAAAATGCACATGGACCTACTGGAGTGAGTCCAGAGAATGGGACACTAAGATGATCAGAGGGCTGGAGTCCCTCTCCTATGAAGACAAAGTTGGGGTTGTTGGGTGAAGAAGGCTCCAGGGAAACCACGCAGCCRCATTTCAGTAACTAAAGGGGTCTTACAAGAAAGATGAGTTTTTACAAGTGCAGGTAGTGATAGGGGGACTTTAAACTGACAGAGGGGCATATATATTAGAAAGAAATTTCTTACAGAGTGAGTGGTGAAGCACTGAAACATGCTGCCCAGAGAGGTGATGGATATCTCATTCCCAGAAACATTCAGGGTCAAGTTGGACTGGGTTTGAACAACTTGGTCTCGTGGAAGGTGTCCCTAACAATGGCTGGGGGGGCCTGGGGGTTTGAAATAAGATCCTTTCCAACCCAAACCACTGTATGATCCTGTGACTATATCACAAATAGGACAATGGTAGAGACCAACTTTCTTTTAAGTACAAGGACTTGAAAATAAGAAAAGGAGAAATATTCCAGTTTACAGAAAGGAAGTGAAAAACTGAAATTCCTAAAAATTAATACAGACCTAGTGGTGAATTTTAACAATTGACTAGATCTCAGCTGGCATTACTTATTGAATTTCAAAGTCACTAGATACAGTGAAGCATTTGTTCTTAAATATTTTACTTGCTATCATAAAGGAAGCATGTATGGAAAAGTCAGGAACTGAACTGAGATTTGTAAATGAATATATTTAAACACATACACCGTGCTAGTTTATGCAAGTCAATAGAACAGTTGTACTTCTTAACAGCTTTACTTCTGTCTATCATATCAAGTTGGAACTGGTAAATATAAGTCTAAATGCCTAAAAAATGTATTTAATAACTTAAAATAGAGCTGTAGATTATAAAAATTATCATGGATATTTAATTAACCAAGCCTCAGAATTTTAATTAAAATTCCCTGTCTCTCATGTACAGCTAGCTTTAGTTAATACACCATTAATTAACAAATGAAGTAGTTCAAAGGAAGTAGATATTTTTGATGAAACCTTGTCATTTACAGATTTAACTACATATACACAACAATAGCACCACTCCAGAAATCTGGGGTTCTTTTTAGATTACGTGAGGTTTATACTGTGGTTTGCTTCAGGGTCCTGGCTTTGCAGTCAACCATGCTGGGGACCTGGTTAGAAAATGTCACAACTCCCATCCAGTTCCAGCAGCTCCATCCCTTAGAGCAAAATGGTGCTGGGGGAGGTGCCCAGGGCTGAGCCTACACCCCAAGGACCAGAAACTCTCCTAATGTATGCACTTGCTCATCTCAGTAAAAGCACTCTAAAACAAAAAAGGAAGATGGAAATTCTGAAGAATGTGCCAAAACCAAATACAGATCACTTTGTTTTGAATCTCAACTGCTGTGATGTGTTCCCTGTGAGGGAAGAACAGGTTTGTACCTGAAGAAGAGTAAACAGAAATTGTGAAAGCTGTTGATGCTAGGAATACAAAACTGCAAAACCCAAATCATCTGCTTTTGGAAACAAAGGAGTACCCAGTGTATTTGGCCTTTTTCAGATTTTGGCCTTCTTAGATACACAAAACAAAAGATTATTCAAGAGATTATTATAGATATCCAATGTTTGCTAGCAGTTTCCAGTTCTCAAGGTTCCCAGGCACAAACTGCATCACTAGATTTAGCTTACATTTCTTAAATGGGCAGAACTAAAATAAGAAAGTTATTTCTTTTGGCATCTTAGAAGAATTAAAAACATTGATTTAGTATACCTAAAAAATTCACTGTAAAATACACTGTTGTAAATACATATACACCATATGTTTATGTTTCCTATTTTCACTTTTATTCAAGGTAATTTTATTGAACATAACTGTTATCCTGACATTGTTAGTGTTTAGAAACCTACCCATGATACAGGTGAAGATAGGAAAATAAATATTTCTACATGGACACATCAGAATATTCTGACGAAAAGAAGCATAATTTCATGTACTTTTGCATATTTCATCCTTACTTTAATTATTTACAAAATTTATCTAGCCTTTTTAATAACAAGTATCAAAAATAAAAGCAGCAGATCTCCTTYGTAGCAGCTGCTTAATTAATTACGAAATTCAAGCACAGATAGTAGATGAGATAAATACACTGATTATTTTTGAATCAGAAAGATTATTCTATAGTATTGCTATTTTGTTATCTATGCATTATTCCTTTGCTTTATGGCCTTAAAATATACACATACGAAATAAAATGTTCCAGTAAACTGTATTAACAAAAAATGTATATTCTTTTTCTGCCAAAAATTCTAGGGGAGAAAGATCAAACATGTCTTCTTGACAGTCACAATTTCAGACAATACTGTATTTATTGATGTTTAAATTTTTGTTGTACTAAATATTCCTGAATACTCAGAGCAGTTACTGTACTAGCATTTTCAAAATACTCCAAAAGCCCCAAAATATTTTACTGAAAATAGCAGGCTTGCTTGCTTGGCAGAGTTGGCAGAGTTATGCATACTTTTCAGATCTATCAAATGTTGCAAAAACACATCTTCTCTTTTACGGGACATCACAATTGCTCCATTTGTGGTAAATTTGCCCTGAGACACAGAATTTTCCAAAGAAAATTGCATTACAATGGCCCCCATCATGCCATCTGTTTTAAAAACTCTCCAGTGACTTCTGTGGAGGATAGTCTTAAAAAATAAATGGAACAACACGTCCCAAAGTACTTCTTCTACCTAGCTTAAATACTTTTCATAAAAAATATTCTGAAAAATTTAGAAAGCTGTAACATTACCACTAAGTTATGCCCTTAATATTCATCTATTCCCAAATGGCTGAGAAGAGTTCATGGACTGAGTGTAACATAAGGGAAAGAGCTCCCTGGCTGCAGAGCAGGAAATGATCCCCACGGTGCAGGGGCAGCATGGGGAGCCCCAGCTTTCCCAGGAGACGRATCCTGCTGCCTCCCTTCCCTTCCACTCACCCCCCCATCAGTAACACCCTGTGATGCTGCGGCAGCAGCARAGCAGCCAACAGCATCATTCATGTCACAAAAAGAACACAGCCACAGAGCCACAGTCCGGGAGAGGCACAAAGGCCATGAGCAAAGAGTTTGGGATCTGACAGTCTAACACTACCCCCACATTTCACCACTGCCATCTTAGTTCTCACACAAGATACACAGCAAACAGTGCAGATGACAGCCACACAAAGGCCCATGTACTGGGAGAAGGAGTGGGACAATTATTTTAGCTTGTGTCAATACTGTGAACAAATTTCACCATGCCAAATACCTTAAATGCACTTCACCTGCTCTACAGAACATCAAGAAAGGAAAACATATTGCCACATCTTGTTATAGTGTATTCTCTTTTAAGACTATTTCTCTGACACAAAGTGCAACTACAAATTTTAATGCTGCAAGAAGACTATGACTTTGCTTCTTTGGTTACTTTTGAAAACGAGATCTCTGTAAAACACCAAAGTATGCATAAAGTTCAGATTTCTGATTACATAAACAAATACTTTATATAAAGAAGCATACCATCCTTATTTACACTGCACCAGATCTGTTACTTTGTAACACATACCCAGASGAACATGCCCAGAAATTCCCTGATGAACCCCCTACAAAAGAATAATAATCTTCTGCATCAGTACAGCTTCACATTATCTCATGTCTGATYGACAAAAAGAACAAAAGTTCCTATGAACTTTATTAAACAACCTATTTAATAATTCCAATCTTTTCATAGCACAGCCAATGTTCTTAGATTATTAGTAGTTGTTAGGCAGATTTTATAGATACAAATAGTAATTCTAAMATACCCCACGTGTATATCGAATCTACCTCCCATACTCCTAGCTTTGCAACACCACTTCACAGGGGTGATCTGGGTTTGGGACTGGCCTGGTTTGGTTTTGTTTGAATATGAATGATGTAAGGCAGCATTTCTTTTTCATATTTAGAATGGCTTTAGTCATGCAGATGATATGCCTGTCAAAATAGGTCCAAACTGGGATACTAGTAATTTGAAAAAAAAAAGACACACAAAACATAATAAAAAWTTTCAAATAACTTGATATGAAATCACAGTAATTGCAATATGAAGACACATCTTTCTTTCCCTTGCCAAAAACTTTTTATGCCCTTGACATCTTCCAGACATGAGAGCCTCTAATTTATSCTTGATACCACTGTGCTTCCTCCTTCTGAGCATCACTTCACATCTCTCCAACTGGATGTTGCTCCCTCACCACAAGAGTTTGTTTGTTCCTCTTGGGCTCTGGAATTCCTTAAGGGCTGAGTTTATGTTTATGCCCTCAAAGATCCCTTGCTCTATCCATTCCAAAGCCACAGCACATCAGCTCATGCACAGCAGTCCTGGCTCTTTTCAYCCTTCAGGAGGAGTGTGACCTTCCTGAATATTCCTCCTCCTCTTGTTTCATTCTTGTGGTTCAAGAGGACCCATCAGCAGATGCAGTGTTCCTTCGCTGATGAGTGATCAACACRTTTCCACTCAGGTCAACAGGTTTTTGAAAAACCCAATAGCATTTCCAGAGTATCTCCCAAACACACAACCATTTATCACTGTGTTTTAACCCATCAAGAAAGTGGGTCTAAACATCTCTCTCTCACACACACACAAAAGTGGGGAGAAAAAAATGACAGAATATATTTGATTGTGCCTGGTTGTTTGTAGAAACTTTTACTTCTGCTTTGCTTTGGCAGTCAATCTGTTATCTCCTCTCACCACCATCCTTAGCATTAGCACTTTGGGTGTCTAAAGAAGCAATCCTCAGAGTGCAATGTACACAAAAAATATAGTCCATTCCTTCMTTTGAAAATAAAAGACTCATTCAACTCTAAGCATCTTTGCCTAGGAGCTGCTCATTCTTATACACCGCTAAATTTTAGCCACAGCACTCAGTAAAYAGGAGAGGAGAATGACTCTTCACATATCACTAACTGCTTTCATCATCTCAAGTAGAAAAGTAAATATTTTGTTATGGAAATACAGCSAATCCACACTGAAAGAAAATGTAAATCAAGTGTGATAGTGTCTTTTGAGACAATCTGGGCAGTGACTGTCCACTGGTAAAATGATACCAGCAAACTCACTATCCCCTATATCAAGTCTGTACCAACCAAAGTAGATGTAGAAATTTAAAAATTACACAATTAAGTCAAACACATGAAAGCATTCTCAAGTTTTACTGGAATTCCAYTTCAGAAGAGTGGGGTGGGGGGGCAAGCTCTCACCTACTCTGCAAGGCAATAATTATTCAGGAAAATATATTGTAATGGTTTTTTTCCCCCCTTCATTTCCTAAACATGGCAGCTTCCCCCAGTCTTGGGAGACACACACACACTCACAGCTAAATCAACTAACTTCATCAAAACCTAAAACCAATGACAAACAAAACCAAAAAAAAACCACACATTAAAAAACAAACAAACAAAAACCCCAAAAATAACTCGCGAAACAAAAAACATCAAAAAAAAAAATACCACAAAACAGCTGACATGTACAGTAGAAATTCAGTTTCTCTCTGCTGTAGTTGCCTCCACCATAGTCACCACTAGCTGTGCCTTATCACCATTTGATGCGAGCCCAAGCAGGTCCCACTTCCACAGCTCCTAATCCACCGAGTGCATTATCAATATCCAGTGGAAAAGAAAGGCGGGAACAGCTCAAGGACACAGAAATGGAGGAGGTAGCAAGAGAGATGTAAAAACCAGGGCTGCAGGGGCAGTCAGAGAGTGTAAGATGGAGCATAAGACAGTTACAACTTTCTTCAGCTGCTCCTCTGGTGGTCTGTTTGAGGAAATGCAAGAAGTGTTTCTTACAAAATATTATAAAAAGGAAGGGACAATAAGGGAAGTTGAATAAGCTCAACTCTGAGCWGAGCTCATCTGATGCACATTTCACTGACTCTATGACTCCATGGCGTAGGAAAAGGCTTACACATAGAGACTGAGGTTTTTATTTTAAAGACCTAGTTCTATGTATGACTGAATATGTATTTTAATGCGGCATGAGAACTATATAATTGTTACTAAAGAATTCTCTAGAATATTATATTCTCCAGAATATACTTATTGGTACGTTTTCATATTTCTAAGACTGTTACCACCATAGCATCTATATAACAGAAAAAAAACCAAAACTATCATATAATGCACAGCTAATTAGCAATGTAGAGCAGTATACAGAAACAACAGTGGTCTAGGACAGAGGGCTGTATCTGAGACTGATAACTGAAATTTTAGTTCTCTAAAAATTAATGTATCTATTTTACAAATTTTTAGAAAACAGAATTATAAGCAGTTTCAATATAGCAAGGTCAAGACAAACAGAAGAATAATTTAAAAATTCTAGCTCCAGAGGCAGGTAATCTAACTCCTTCAAAGTATGAGCAGGTTAGAAGCTATCTGCATATGCCTTCAATGCATCTGCTACAAGGGAAATTACACAAATACAGCTTAGAGAAAACACACAGAAAATAAACTAACAACACCAGAGGTCACATCTCAATAGTAAGAATTATGGTGCACTGATTTTAAACTATACATCATTTTTTCATCAAAACTTCAAAGATTTTTAATCAAAACTTGCTCATATCTCAGTATATTTAGAATAAGTAAACTTCAAAAGGAGTAGGAACAAGCATCTGACAGCATCAGCCTTCCTCATTTACCATTGCYTTGCTTTATCATTTTTATCCTCTTAAGTTCAGATCTAATACAGACTAATACAGTCATCTGAAAGCATTCAGTATTCATTAATTTTACTAGTCCAGAAAWTTTTCAGTAGTTTTTACTAAAGACATATCTTCCTGAGCTTAAATTGCTTTGATTTCTTTGTAATGTAAATTCTTTTACTGTACTGCTAACAAGGGGCACAGGTCTATCTTATTACGTCAGACTATGAAACACCAGACAATATTTCTCTTAGATTTATATAACATGTCACAGAACTGCAACTTTTACTAAAAGGATTTTAAAAAAATATGTCATTCCAAGCTACATACTTTATAAGCATTATTATTTACAAGTATGMTAAATAATGATGAGTAGCTCATACAGAATAATTTACGTGAAACATATTGTTTTCAATTAAGYGTGATCATCAAATTCACAGAATTACAATCCTTGGAAACAGCCTCCCAGTGCGAACAGTCACACTTAAAGATTAAGATGTAATGTTGTTTACACCTTCTTCAGTATTTAAAATATGAGACCTTAAAAAATTATGACAGGAACAGTTTTGCTTAAGTATCTTCACAGCTGAGCACAGAAAGCAGACAAACTCAGTATTAGATTTTATTCTAAACTAAAATTATCTGAGGATTTGGTCCTCTTTTCTTGTAACTTTTTTTTTTTAATGACCTAGTCTTGTATCATAAATCTTAGGTTATGTTTTAGACTCCATAGAGACATTCTGTGGCTTCTGATAAGGGTGTGCAAAATTGAGGCTCAGTGAACCCCAATCTGCATGAGGCATCTAATGTCATGTTTCCTCAGGCTGTAAATGACCAGGCACAATGGCCCATGTGACCAATGCCAACTCCACGTTCCCACTGCTATATAAAAAGAGGATGACCATGGTGATGTTGATTTTTGTAAAAATAATCAGAGAAATATTKCAATATAATGCCAAATATTTAGTAGTAATGAATACACACATAGCCCCAGTTACAGAGCTGATTTCTGTTGGGCATATGAGGGAAATAAAAACATTTTTCTTGTACTGGACTTCATTCAGATCTAATGTGACCCCAGCCAGGGTTAATCACTTGGGTCAGAAMTGTTTCTCTAGCTACCACTTCAAAGTGCAATTCCTGTAAGTAACTAAACTGTCAGATGGATTCTGACAGCTACAAAWTTAATCATGTTCACAACTGCAATGAATATTTGCTGCCATATTCAGCATGTAGAAATTTATATAGAAGGCATGCACACTTAACACACCCATGTTCTAAATTAATGAAGTACAAGTATTTATRGACTAGGCAGCAGAATATTTTATATTATGTTCAGATTAGAAGATTGGAAAACACAGAAAAGCAAAAAAAGAGTAAACTTTCAAAAATATTTTWAAAATATTTTTGTTTTTAATAATTCTTTAAATGAGTAAATTTATGGAARAGGTGTGACACATCATATTGTTGCATAGGGTATCTTCTAAAAAATTTTAAATTCACCACATATTATTCATAAAGAAAAGCCCTTTTCCAATGGATTTATTCTAGTTRTTATTATATACATACCAATAAAATATTTAACACAGGCACCAAAATGTTTTTAAGGACAGGTACAGGAAAAGATTTAGAGAGTTGATACGGAATTTAGGTATGATATAGGTACTAAATCCTCTAATAGTCTGATTGTCATTTTGCTTGCTAATGCTACCCTCCACTTCCCACTGGAATAGATTTATATACCTCAGCACAGATAAACCTAAAGTAATATATATTAAAAAAGTCATAGCAATACACTTAAAGTGATGATCAGTGAGCTCATCACTGATTAATTACCACTTAGAAACATAATAAAAATTTGAATTATAATCAGAAAAGATCAGCTCAGTGGCTGACAGCATTCAAAAATAAAAGTATTCAGAAAAAAATTCAGAATAAAACAATGTATTTCGTTGTATAGATCCCTGGTATACTTGCATTCTGAACAACATGCAGAGATTTTTTGGATTTTCAAATTGATTACAGCAGAACTGGAAAAAGAGGAGAAAAAAGAGGGAACATAAAAAATAAAAGCACACTAGAATTCTTCCATCTTCAAAATGAAACAGGCCTATCTCAGATAGCTGTAAAATAATAAATGTGTACAGAGCGTTGAAACCTGAAGGAACTCTGGACATCCTCAGCCTATTCTTCTATTCTKTTCTTGAAAATCACTGGGGACATCATACTAGTCCAGACAGACTTTCATCCAGTAAAGCTATCCTTATGCTTTTGAGAAGGAYGAAGAACGATCCCTTTCACCTGCCCCACTAATAGTACCTTGATAAGGATATATATAAACCACAGTGAACTTTCAGTACTGAAAGCATGCTGAAAAAAACCCAACAAAAACCCCAAGCAAATAACTTACCCCCCCCCCCCCGACCCAAACAAAAAAACTAACAAAACCAGGCAAATTGATGAAGAGAAATTCTTTTTCTCTGGAAAAAATAACTAAATGCTACAATGTTTACCACACTACGTAATGTGGGTGTTCACTTGCCACATACATAACACATACTTCCCACAAAAACTGAGAAGCAGCATACAAACAAAGTATTTTACTGGCAACATATAGTTCTCAAAAAATACCTAAATAATAACCAATGAAAACATCCCTTTTAGTTGTAATTGTGGTCRCCATCATCTGTAGAATCCAACTTCAACTATATCGAGGAATGTAACTGCACAATCAACTTTTCAGAAGAATCCATCTACAATACACAAGATTCTTCTCCATGATAAACTTAATGATCATATGTAAGGTCTTCATCATGGTGTATACAACCATTTCAAGGTGTTTAATAGTATTATAAGGTTTTTAAAGTATTACGTTAGAATGGTTATGCAGTCATGAACTACCCTTCCCTCCTCTTCTTCCATTCTCTCAGGCTATCTTAAAAGAATATTCAGTGGAGTATGTGTTAAATCTGAACAATCAATGACAACATTGTTGAAGACAAGGTAAGACTCAGTATTATCTTCTTTTCTTCAACACCCACAGGTTGAAAATCATTACCACAGCTGTTCTGCCGTCAGCTKCTTGATTTTTTAACAGTTTAAAATCTCTCCAAACTTCGTGCTTTGCACAARGAACTTTCCTTTAAACAGCCACACTGTTTCTTGCAAATCCCTAAAACATTTAAATGGCTCTAGAAGACACTGGTTTAAGGTGTTTGAGACATTCAGGTTTTATAAAGAAAGCAAACACACAGGTTAAATGCATCTCTGTGCACTGTCCACATGTACCTCAAACAGAGAGCTGGATGAAAATAAATTTTGATATTAACATGCAATAATAATCTACACATGTGATTTGTGTTCATTTGTTATTATGAAGCATAGTTATGAACATACACGTTGATATGAAAAGCACAAGGCTCAGAAACAAGATCTCATACTGGAATATGGGCATCAAGTTCCCTGAAGAGGAACAGCATTTCATTCCTTCATGGGTTAATAATTTGCTCTCAGCTTAAAAGAGATGGCACCTGCTCTGTCAAATACATATTTGCATTTCCAAAGAATGAGAGCAGCGAACAAGACCAGGGGAGGAGTAATGAAACTTTTCCTGAATAAATTTAAGAACTCTATATGGGGAAGGGATGAAGCATTTGAATCTGAATGAAAACTGCAGAACGTGACAAGAAATATGTACAAGAACTGGAAAACCTTTCCTGCTTGAGATGCTCTCCAGTGAAAACTGGCCAAGAATGTAAATAATGCAAGACAAACTGGAGCTTGACCGAATAGCAAATCCAAAGAGTTGTAACTTGTCGGGATACACAGATTTTGATCTGATTTTAGTACAAATAAACAAAGCTGGAATGTTTAAGTTCTACAATTGCTGTCATTAAGTCCATGTTCCACAGTAATTTATTCTGGATTTACAAAATAATGCTTTTATATAATTTTACTTTAAGATGGTAGATGAATTATGGATGAATTACAGAAGCTCTCAAGGTTTCTAGATGATGAAAGCATTCTTCCACCCCCATAGGAGTCGTTATCCTTTTAGTCAGGGTCCTGGACTAATCATGCAGAACTCACTGTCTCCATATATCATCACATTAGGGTACTGAAAGGGTCATCTCTTCCTTTAGATGGACAGCACTTTGAGTCACAAATATAAGATCCAAAATGAAAAAGCTTCATGGAGTGACCACAGTTATCAGGCATGTGCCCTGAACTGAGATAAGGTCAGAGGGAATAAGGCCTAAACCCTGTAGGAGTGCTCTTAAAAGTACACCATCTTTTCTATAGCTCACATATTCTTATTATAACGTTTCCTTTGCAGTTACCTGCCTGTTAAACTCTACTGAAATATGACTGAATATGTTCCTGTTAGCCAGAAAACTGTAAGATTCTACAAATTCTTCTGTCATTGACAGATGACCTACCCTGACTTCATCAGCTCATCAGACCGAAATAAGAACACACAAAAATTCTTAGAAGAAACTTGAACAAGTTCCTGTTCACTAAATAGGCAACTAGATGTAAGTACTGGAGCATCATCAAGACACTTTTTCTCAATGCCAACAGAGATATGTAAAAATCACCCTGGTGTACTGTGCAATACAGGGTAGAAAAATATATTGGACACTCATACAAGCTGGTTTTGTAGTTTCTGGGTGAATATTTATAGGAAAAAATTCTGAAACAGAACATAAAGCTTTTCTATGATGAACTATTTTGAATTTACAAAAGCAAAACATTTCATAATTAAACATGATATTTTACAATGTGAGGAAAAGAAAATAACCACTTGGCATTTTAAATTTAAAGAGGAAGTAAAAGAACACTCTTATCAGAGTACTATACTGTTTTTAGCAACATCTACTATTCAAGCTGGGAGTTTTCTCATGATTCCTCCAGTCATTCTACTTCTAAGAAATAAGTTGTGTCAACAGCACTAAGCCTAATAAAGGGCAGTGCAAATTTTTATATATCTGTTATATGAGATCATATTGTTTAGAAGGTTTGAATTCTTTGACATAGAAGTSGTCAGGCTGTTTAAACACAAACATCTTCACTGGTGCTTTTAAAGTAAAAACAGACAAAATGACCCACTGTACTTCCTGAGCAGAAGCAGCTGCACTACACAATTTTAAATTTACAATAGCATATGAAGACAAACCTTTTCAGAGATCCAGTAGTATTTCAATGTGTATGACATGTAGAAAAAAGTAAACCTAAATGCATAAGGCTTCAGAGTTTCAATGTAAATCCAGAATTTCTAGAAAGATCTGTAATTTTATTTTTCATTAAAAAGMATTGCTGGAATATTTTATACCAAAAACGAATTAAGACAGACTTTTTGGTAAAAACATGCCATTGTTCTGTTTTTGGGACATGAAGAAAAATAGAAATGCTCTAGACTACTTGTTTATTTAGATATGTTTAAAAATAGGTCCTTTGATATTTAACTTCTGGTACATGGCCCATTCTAATGAACTACTGTTTTAAGGCTATTTTACTTTGTGTTTATATTCAGTAATGCATGGAGAAGACTTGACACTATCTTAGGAGTTCAATTCTTCCTTACCTTCCTAGCTGAGAAAATATCCAAGGGTATAATTTATCTCACACAAAGACGGATGTCTCAAAATTGTATTTTAAACGGTGAACAAGTCACACCAGCCAGGCACCCTTTATAATGAATTGAGAGACCTGGATACATTCAGAATGTGCTTCAACTGACCTATAAAGGATGCTCATCTTAAAATTAAAATTTCCCCCAGCAGGTGCTTTTGACTTTCCATTAGTAATAATAGGAGAGACAGAAGGTAGCCAGATGGCATTCAGATATTGAACAGAAGATAGAATAGACACACTAATATATATTTTTAACATTTTAAAAACTTTATTTCTAAATTATGACCAAGCTATCAAAATCTAAAGATATCAGCAAAGTAGAGATATTGAGTAAAATATTCTAGGGGTGTACAAAAGCAGCAYTGTGGTTATAGAAAGGAGATTAAATTGATTTCACATATCTAAACCTAAACCTTTTCAAGGAATTTTAGATTTTAGATAAAGGTTTTCATTGATGACTAAATAGAAAAAAATAATTGAAAAAATAAAAAGGTAAGAATTATATTCTTTTTTGCTTGCTTAATTCTTTCCTGCTTGTAATCATGAATCTTTCAGTTTTCATCTACTTCAGTATCAAACTTTTTTGGCTATAAATGTTATCTCTTTTTTTTTCTTCATTCTCATTTTTCTTTCTTCCTTTCTTAAAACCTATTTCTGGCATAATATTGTCTCCCATTCACTTGATTAATTCATAAATTCATGCAGGAAACAGGAGAAAATCCAAAATCAAAAAGGCAAAACCAGCAACAGACCCTTGAGTCTAGGGACACAGTGGTTCATATTCTTATGTCTAGGCCACAGCCTCTAGATTTAGAGGAAAACACTATTTTTCCTTTYAGAAGACAAGAGAGCAAAATTTGCTAATTTCACACCACCTAAGATTTTCTCCTAGACTGATACAGCTGCCTTACTATTTGCCATTCCTCCAATTCACTTAAATTTAGCTTCTCATTTCTCTAAGACCACAAACATACAAATGCATGGAAAAGCCACATACACTTCAAGAGCATCCAGGATTGATTTCAGGTAATTTCAAACTCAAASCACTGTATAAATCAAAAGTGTCCATCTGGGGAAAATTTAGATCAAAGAGAATGAATTTGACTCATTGCTTTTACTTTACAGAATATGCTCTAAAGGACAAAGGAGAAAATAAATTTCTATTAACTGTGTGAGTTTTCCCCATTGCCCAACTAAACCAACACCACATGGGAATGCTTCATAATAACCACAAGGCAACCCAAAAGGCAAGCAAAGCAGCATATCACAGCAGAAAGCTCACAGATTTGGATGCACCAACAGAAACCTTTGTGAAAATTTTCATCACATCTCTTGAGATTGTTAGTTACTATTGCAAGAATTAGAGGGAGCTTCTTATTTCAACTACTGAGCAATAGACATGTCATTGAATGTCTAATGAAAAAAAACCCATAACAATTTCAAACCAAGTAATCAAAATGTGGCTGAAAATCAACCTAAAGATAATTAAGCAATTCATGGCATTTGTATGCCACTAAATATTTCTGCCACCATAAGAAAAGTCATTCCTAAAATCCTTAACAAAGAAGAAAGAAGTATCTAGAGTTCATGTTAGTCATGATTTACTACAGTAAACAACAAACATCTAAAAATAAAAAGCTAATCGTTCCCCAGAACTGGAAGTCTAATTAGCAACACTGAACTGACAAACGTGTCTACAACTCTGCTTCTCTTTATTTAATTTTTAAAAAATTGTTTAGGGCAAAACAATAGTGCCAGAGTTGTACACTTACATTCCAAACATGTATTAAGGGGTAGGACAAGAAATAATTTAACAGCCTCCAAATACTTACATTTGTTAAGCTTTTAAACTTGTGGCAAACTAACTATATCCCTTCAGGGCTAAACTGCTGCAAACATTAYTCAGAGAAGTCTTATTTTTTTCAGAAACAATTAAAAAAGAAAATGTGTTCTACATTGCATAAAGCTGTTTTACAGGGTGTTTGGGGACAGCTACTCRTCTCAATTCCAACTAAATAAATATTTATTTCTCAACTTCCTGAATTAGCCTAAATACTTTACCTGCATAAGATCATTTTTATCCATGGCAAGAGCATTATTAGTGTACTGAAAACTAGGTCAGGTTGACAAAATCAAGATATCAGTTTCAAAGCCCAAATCTTTAATTTTTTTTCACTCTTTTAGGCAAGGTATTAAAAATAACTACAAACATCAAACTCTTCTCAGTGGGACCCAGCATGTCACTTCTTCAGCTTTCCAGCACCGTCAATTTGCTGGTTTAACTATAAAAGAAGTCTGAGAAAATTATTAATGAAGTACTGTTATGAAAAACTGAAATTATGGACAAGTAGTTGTCTTAAGTCTTCTATTACTGTTACTAATTATTTTGTAAGTGCTATAGGAAACAAAAAACTGAAAAAACTCACAACTGAAGGTCAAGAGGGTCTTTACATGGAATACTTGTCATAAAATGTTTGTTTCTAACCTTTTATACCAACTTCTATTGATTAACCTGGCTGTGGCATGCTATAATTCCTTCAGAGTAACACCTGGAACCTAATCTACGCAAGTGTAAAAGAAATTGGGAATTACATCCAGAGTAAGGTGTAGTCCATATTCTTGATATCTTTTTCACTTTATACAGTAGTGCAAAGCTCAGGTGGTAAYTCCTGAAGCAGGCTGCAAACTTTACTTGAAAGGAATAAGCTGTAGGGAGCTTTCAGGAGGCCAGCATCCTTTTCTTCCACAGCATTTCATGGTGTTGATGTCTCTCAGATTTGACTGGGAGGACTATATCATAACTTAAAAATAAACATAAAAATCTTTCACAAGTAGCTTTCTCCTTTCCATAGGTAGAATTCTSGCTGAAATCCTCTTGATCCAGCACACTAAACCACAGAACAAGACCAACTTTTTCTGTAAGCCAYTCTCTCCTAATTGTCACCACTCTTCCATAATTCCACATACAGGTGAAAATGTTTCACCATCCACTTCTCATTGAGGCCTTAAAAAGACTTGTCAAAATTGTATGCAGAAGGCTTATGATCTAATAGAGGTCACAACAATTCAAAGAGAATGAAACATCATGTATTATCTATACTCAAGGAGCATCTGCACGATGCTCTTAGTCACACAGTTTAGTTTTAGTTAGTCCTGTGAGGAGCAGGGAGTTGGAATCAATGATCTTTATAGATCACTTAAAACTTGAGATATTCCATGATTCTATGCTATATGCTGTTAGTTTTTATTACATTAAATATAATGCATGACTTTAAGCTATTACCATTCATTCTATATGTGCCACTCACAAGAAATCATYGCTGCTGACAAGCACACACAAAACACAAGAAACCCAGTCCAACTATTCCGCCRGGTGACTGAAGTTGTCCAGTATTAACCATTATAACCTTTACTCCCAAATGGGCTATTTACACTCCGCTTTATAAAAATGCTGCTCTAACAGGTTTCCTACAACTCTCTTATCATTCTCTTCATTCCTGTTCCAGTAATCTCATTCCACAGGCAAAGGGTACCTAGACCGATCCTATAGTGACACCTGAATGACAGTTCCAGAGCAGAAWCAGCACAGAACCTCCCTATAAATAAAAATCTAATATCTAGTGCTCTTTAAAAGAATTAACTTTATTACTTTCATACCGCATGAAGTCTTAAAAAATATCTGTTCATTCATGCATTGCTACTGAATATTGTTCAAGACACCTACAGGTGTTCAGAAAAGATGATTTCAGCTGGTATGTAGCCATTCATATATACTTCTTCATTAGAAAGTATAAGAAAGRAGGTTTTCCCTAAACCTGCCTAAGAACAGCAACATCTGCAGGCCCCTAAATTAGATTAACAATTGTACCCAAATATTTCAAATTCACAGTGTAAAACATATCGCTCCACAAACATTTCAGACTGCTGAACAACTGTTCCAGGTCTTCGCTGCCATGATAAACAACAAAGTCCTTCTACCTTGACAAATGAACAAGCRACAAGAGAAGCCCCTGGAGGAAAGTGCTGCTTTGTGATGCCCCATGTTTCTTGATGCTTGTTTTCCTTCTGTACTAGATAGACACTTCAGGCTCTGAGTAATACTGGATTAACACTTTGGGGAGATGCAAGGGACTTATTTCCTGTCATGTTATCCATAAAGCATAGCACAAGTCCAGTCATTTGGGAATGCATATTAGGTTCTTGCTATGGATTTTTTTCCCGGACGCATAATGACTTTCTAAATACGTGCATCATACCATTCAAGTGCAAAGAAAAACTATTACCTTGCTACATTAGGTCATTTAACCTAAATGGGAGTAGGAAATGCCRAGTAGCTTTTATAAAAACTTAAAAGACTGCGTTTCCTGCTACAATTACTGGTTTTCCCCATCCTGTTGCATTGCCTTTTTTATTTTATGATAGGGTTTTATAAGTTTTCCTTTTTTTTTCTAACCTTATACCAACCAGACAAAACTGCTTTTGAAAATTAATAAAGTCTACCCAAATTTTTAGAAAAACAGTCAAACAATGAAGAACTGAAGACCCTACCATCTGCTTGTTTACCAGAAAAATAATACCTACGATATAGTAATCTGATGAGAAAACCTTTAATCCATCTCCAAAACAGGACGCTCACAATGAAAAATGTAATTACATTCACCTCTGATAAATAAAAACTATTCTTAAAAAAGAATCAGAACAACACTGGGCCACAAAACAAACAAAAAACACCAAAACAAAACAAACCCAAAACACAACAAAGAGCTCGTAACATCAACGCGTAAAGTTTAAGAAGAGCAGCCTTTAAAGCCTAAGTTTGTATCTGCATCTTTTGTTTCTGGCCCTCGCTGTGTTCGCATCTACCCTGGATGCCTCAGCACTCCACCGCGGGGAACCCGGCTCTCAGGGGCAGCATCAGGACACTGACTGAGGTTGAGCAAAGTGATATAGGTCGACGAGGCAAATTGGCAGTAACTAGAAACCAAAGCGACGCGTCGTGACAAATTCAACACACCGCGGTAAGCTACAACTTTCAGCTTAGCCCCTCCACTACGCCCAGACACCCAGCCGCGCATCGCGGCCCCCCCGGTTCCGCGGCTCCCRCCGCTCCGGCCGCCAGCGACTCGCGAACTTACTGCAGTGCGATGCGGGCGGAGGGAACGCTCGGCCCCGGGATGCGAGAGAGCCCGGCGCCCTGGGCAGCCGCGGGACCGGCCATCCAGCCGGGCCACCGCCAGCGACGGCGGCGACACCGCCGCCCTCAGCCCCCCGCCCCGCCCCGCCGCCGGCTGCCGCAGCCCAGCGCGCCCGGCCCGGCCCCGCGGGGTCACCGCCGCCCTCGGCCCCGCTTCTCGCCGCCCTCCGCGGCACAGCGCGGAGCCGGCAGTCGCCCTCCTCTCGGGAACGGGCAGGCGCCTCCGGGCGGCGCGGTTTTAAGCGGCGGTGCGCCAGCACATCTCCCACCCCCTTCCCGGCCGGGCGGCAGGGGGAGGGGAGAAGCGACACACACACACGCTCACACACATACAGACATACATTCACACACACACACACACACACAGACACCCCCTCCGCAGCCCCTCCCGCCCCGCGCAGCTGCCGTACCTGTTGTCCAGCGCCCGCATCCCCCGGGCGCCGCCCGCCGACTCCGCGCCCGCTCCGCGCCGGAGCAGCGGTGCGGCAAGACCCGCGCAGCGCTCCGCAAAGCTCCGCTCCCCTTTCTCCGCCCGCTGCCCCGCGCCGAGAGGCGCGAAGCCCGTGCAACACTTACCCAAAGTTTATGGGCTCTGCCCGCCGGTGGCAACCGCCCAGGGCTGTCGGTCGCCCTCCCCGCTGCCCGCTGCGAGCTGGCGGGGCTGTGGCGGCGGGCGCGGGCACGGAGGGCCGAGCGCGGCCCGCCCCACTCCCACCTGCCCGGCCGGAGCTGCCGCGGGGCGCCGGGAAAAGGCGGCGGCCGCGGAGCGGCTCCCACGCAGGTGCGCGGGCACTGCGCCGCCGGAGCCCGCGGCTCAAGGAGCTGGGAGAGACTGCGCCCTCCCCGCCACGGCACCGTCCGGTCCTTGGCAGCCGCCGTGCCCCGGCAAGGCCGGCCCAGTGCCCGGCCCGGCGCCCGGCAGCCGCCTCAGCAGCAGCCCGCCGTGCCCGGCTCGCCAGGCTCCGTCCGGCCGAGGGACCTTYGCATAGCCCGCTCCGCGGAACGCTGCCCTGGGCCCCCGCTTTCCTCCAGCACCTGTTTCGGAACCTCTCTGAGGGCAGCAACAGCCCAGCTAGGGCCTGTAAGGATTCGCAGATTTACTCAGAAAGCAAAAATGAGGGACCAGAATACCAATGGCATGGAAATTAATGTCCTTGTGCCAGTGCCTACCATTCAGCAAGACACAGAACTAGGGAGCTGATCAAACTTTCACTGACAGGTTCCCAGTGTGTTTAATGAGAGATTTCTATGCACTACGAACTTCTGTCTTCACCAAGTCTTGAGGGGTCAGATAAGCCTCAGAAYTTAAGCTGGGAACCTCATTCCATGTTTAATTATAATGGCATTCATTTCTATTTATATTCACTTTGTTGATATATGGCACTAAAAGACTAGCTTTGAAAGATGTTGTAGGCAATGTAGATAAAATTTAGTATATTGCTAATAATTTTATATAATAAATCCATTAAAGTTTGAAAATAAAAAATATTTACCAGCATTTTTGGTTTACTTTTGTACATGTATCCATTGTTCCTTTCCAAAATGTGCATCTAAAGAGTTTAATTTTCATAAGACACAMGTGCTAGAAATTATTGGAATCCTCTTTATTTTAGGAACCATGCAAAACCATGAAACCTGATTTTGTTTATAGAGAGGTTTCTTAAAGAATTCCTTAATTCACCTAGTGCACTRAACATGGTTTCCTCAGCATAAATGGTACCTGCTCTCTATAAATTAGCTTCTCCACACCACCGTTAAAGATATTTAAGTGTTTTGAATTAGCATATTTCCAAAACTCATTGACCCTCCAACTTTTTGTTAACAAGAGTTCGAAAATTTAGATGAGCTTCCTGTGTATAAGTGAAATGTAACTTTATGTTATATAATGCCATAAGTACATATTTATACCATGTACTCAGTCATACAAAGGTATTCATAACTAAAATTTCATTTTGATGTGGTTTTGATGGTCTTAAATGAACTCTGATTGTATTCTAAATAATTCATTCAATTGTCTTCATATTCGCACAAAAGAAACAACAACTTTTTTGTAACTTTGGAAAAATATGTTCTCAGATGCATAGCATCATACCTATTAGCCTTTAAATTGACATCCAGTAGTCAACCTTATAAATCTTTCCAAATGCCAGCTTCACAGTTGCACATGCCAAGTACTTGCCTTTAGTTCCCTGTGTCTAATCTATTGCTTTCCCTTTAAAACACTGATTTCAAGAGATTATTTTTCTCCCAGGGGAGGAATTCAGTCCCCGTATATTTGAGCCTCAAGTTACTAAATATGGATCAAAACACTGAAATACAGTGAGTAGTTACTTAATTGTGAGAAATCATTCCAGTATAACTCAAAATTTTTATCGGCCTTGCAATAAAATGTTACATCTTGTGGTATGGGGCAGAGGTTTTGAATCACAATATTGCCTTAAAAATTGTTTTGAAGCACTTTCGGTTACCCATGGTCATATAAAAAATAAAAATTGCTGCAAAAAACCATGATTCCAATTAAAAATACATTTTCTTATATTGTGCAGAATTTCCATATATTCACTTAGGCCTTTAGTGTTCTGCTGTGTATTAAAACAGGAACCAACTTCAGTTCCTGTTGAAATGGAAAAGGTCCCACAAGTGCATTTGCAATTTGGAATGATAACTCCATTGATCCTTGTAGCTTTAAAACTCAAAAGAAAAATTTGGAGGTCTTACAACCCAGGAAGAAATATTAACCCCTTCATTCAACATTTCATTTGTCCTAGGAAAGCAACAACCCTGACACGGGTGCAAGCCAACTCAGTACAGCTGAGCTGTGAAAGATCAATGTGAAAGATGTCAAACTGAAGGACTCTAACATAAATATTCTTTTTTCCACTGGAAAATATTTAGGAGATTGCAATCCACATGCCTACTTTTAGAAGCATTGCTGTATTATGTGCTGTTTTGAGAACAGGTAGAGGATGGGGATAGATGGGCTAGGGTTTGTGGCTAAGGGCTTCCTCAGCACAGAGCTCAGTGGCAGCCTTTGTGCATGGCACATTTGCATAAGCATCTTTGTTCTGGTTTCAATACAAAGCTCCATCCTCCTGTTCCAGAAGCAGGATGCTGCCCAAACTGTATATGCTCCTGTCCTCCCTTCCTTTAATCAAGCTCCTACCATAAGCAGATTAAAATATGCGAAGAGTTTGTCTGTTAACAGCTCACTCCCTCACAGCAAAGAAAATAACAGATGTCTAGAAGCCACAGCCAGAATTTCAAATATTAAATTTATTATACTATATACTTAGATCTGTGTTTGGATATTTAAATGAATTCTGTTGCTAAGCGTGACTTTAAGTTGCTCATTTAATAAAACTATGATGAACTTGGAGCCCTACATTTTTATATGATTCATTAAAGAATAAAGCACCTAACTTAAGAATCCTAACAGAAAAATTATTCTCAGTTTCCAATATGTTTTTTTTCCTTTTCATATATTGCAAAAGTCATCTGCAGTTATAGTATATTAGTAGTTTTGAAATAAACAGGGTTCAGGCTTATAAAGCTGACTTCAATGGTGGCATTACTCTACATCACAGGTGCAAACTATTGAAAAGTAGTCTGACTCCATGTGAAATCAGCTAAGGTAACAGCAAGCTATATATAAAGAAAGTATTTTTCAGAATATATGGTTTTAAGAAACAACTGTAGTTCACCAAATTTGTTAAAAAATTWATCTTATCAAAATTTGATTCATCTACCTTAGAACATTTTTTGCACTATAAGAAGAGTTTTGTGGAGAAAATGAAATTAAGTGAAAAAAAGAAACAACTTTCTTCACAGTAATTCTATACTTCATGTGTTTTCGTCAGAAAATGTCAGTATGGAGTAGACTACACTGCTCCCTCCCAGAAACGGCAAATTCACAAGCAGTCAGTTATAGGGATCCAAAGGAATCAAACCATTTCATCAGAAACAAGACCTTTCATAGATTATGCTGATATCACTTTACATTAATTATTGTAGTGATAATGATATACCATAGAATAGTATGTATAGTCCACTTGACCCATATACTTATTTACACAGTAAATACCTATACCTATTGACACAGTTGGGGTGGGAAAAATTCTTGTGAAATACTCAAAATACCAGAGGCATTTGTGGGTCTACTATCACTCACATTACTGATATTCTGTATGTGTATATATATTCACATATATGTGTGTGTGTGTGTGTGTGTGTGTGTGTGTGTGTGTGTATAAAAGCTAGGGTAGCTGAAAGAAAATAAGCCGCAGAGCATACATTTGTACTTGAGAAAATCAAGGACTGTTGAGAAACCAGAGGAAATTACATTAATCTGCTGAACAGTTTTTCTGGGCTTGTTATCCAGTATACCAGATACTCTAACAGAACCTTTAGCTATTCTTTCCTTAATGCAATTAAGATTTAAGACTGAAAGCATCTAAATTCAGACCTGTTGAATTAACACTGGCACACAAGATTATTTGCTTGATCCAAGTGTGACAGATCAGTCAGTCTTACTTCTGCCCTGTGAGAATCCTAGGCTGACACCTCCTGGAATACATTCTGGGTCATATGAAGGACAGCAGGATGCGTGGGAACAATCTACATGAATTTACTGAGGGTAAATCTAGGCTGATCAATTTGACTGTCCTCTGTGATGAACTGACTGAATATATGGATGAGAGAAAAATGGAAGTACCAGTGGATGGTACTTATCTTGGCTTTTACAAGGCTTTCTATGCTTATTCTCACAACAGTCTCCCGTCCAAGCTGGGACATAACAGACTGGATTGGTGGAAACTAGATACATGTGCAACTGGTTGGATGGCTGGGCTAAGAGGATATTGGTTAATGGGCTGTACTCTATCTAAATGCCAATAGAAAGTGTAATTACCCAGGAATGTATCTTTATATCTTTAAGGAGAAAGGATATATCCTTACATCTTTATCAGTGACCTGAAGGACACACAGGAGTACTCGTTCCTAAAGTCTGCAGGTGAGAGGACTAATTAACCCCTGCCAAGGGAGGAGTGCCATCCAGAGGGACTGAGACATGCTGGAGGAAAGGTCTAACAYGAACCTTGTGAAATGCAAAGCACTGCACTAGGGAAATATAAACCCTCAGTGATGGGGCCTGGCTGGAGACCAACGCCGTTGAAAAAGCTCTGAGAGTTTTGTCAATCAGCAAGCTGAGCATGAGCATTGAGTCCTGGCAGAGAAGAAAGCCAGTGCCATCCTGGGCAGTAACTAGGGGTGTTATTAGCCCCCTCCAACCAGTATTTTATAGATCACATCTTGAATAATGTATAATGGGATAATTCTGGCTGAAAAGACTCTCAGGACATCTTTAGTTAGGATGAAATCAGATCGGGTTAAGGGGCTGAATTCAAAAGATGGAGACATCATAATTTCTGTGGGCAATGTGATTAGTGCTGGAGCATYGTCATGGTGAAGTTTTTCCATATATCAAACCTGAACCTCTCATTTCCACTTATGCTTATAGCCCCATGTCTTCCCACCATGCCTTACTATGAAGAGCACATCCCTGCCTTCTTGTTAGATGCCTCATTCATTTAGTTCCATGGGCTACTGTTAGGTGTCCCCAAATCCTTCCTTTMCAGGCTGGACAACCCTAGTGGTTATATTGATTGACATATAGGTGTAGCAGTACTCAAGTTACTAATGGGTTTGTCTGAGCTCTGGTTTCATAATATTATCTCTAGTGCATTAAAGGAAGAAATGACAAGTACAAAAGAAGTAGAACAAAGGCAGTATAGTAGAGTACCTTTCAGTGAATTTAAACCTTTTCTYCCCTCACAATTTACTCTCATTTTTACCTTCCATGTACAGTTTTTTTCCCCCCTCTGTTGTTCCTACTTCAAAGAGGAACYTTGTCCAAATCTTAGGTCACTGGGAGTATTTTCAGAGGTGTAACGGGGCAATGGGTTGACAAGCTTCTAAATCTACATGAAAGATTCTGTTTGTTTAAACTGGATGCAAGAATGAGCCCTTAGCCATACTAAATGACAGATGTTTGCTCAGTCTGACAAGATATTATTTATTTAAAGATTACTTAAAATGCAGATATCTAATACCTCACTCATTCTGAAATGCTAAAATGTAAAGACTACTGAGCTCTATAYAAATATTATAGTACCTAACCAGGGCAGGAGGTAAGGGGCAAAATGTGCTTACTGTCTGCTTCTGGATGTAGCATTAGAGGAGTAATATGCATATTTTTTCACTACATTTCATTCTATATATATGCAGTATATAAAAAAGAAGCATATGGCTAGCAGACATCAAAAAAGATATATTTATTTATATATCGCAAATATGCATTTAATTTTAAATTATGGTTTTAAGATTAATTACCATATGTATGTTTACTGAACYGTCTTAACTGTGTGAAAAGATAGAACATGTCCTTAAACATTTGTTGAATTTTAACACATATGGTAGAATCCCTATTTAACATTCAATGACCAATGTAATTGTTACAGGAAGGCTTTTTGTTATAGTTTAAACTTAGTTCAAGAACAATTGAGGCRTAATATATTCCCTGTAATTGTTAAAAGAACTGATGGACAGAATTATTAAACTTAGATGCTTTTAGTTCATTCACAGTAATMATCTAGTGCAGAGGTCATTCCTGTCAGTAAAATACAAAATGAAAGATATTGAGGGACTCCTGAGTGTAGAGGCTTTCTTCCTCTGTTTTATAAATTTCCTCTAGATTTTGCTTTACTCACGTTGGTTATGTTAAATATCATGCCTGCACATGTGCTTCGCACAGGTGGATTAATGAAAGGCCAACAGTGGGATGTCGTGTCTTAAAAAATAAATATGTAGGAGAAATTTATAGTAATCATCTCCCTGCATCATTTCTGATGAGAAAGACAGAAGTTAGCATAGCTACTGTTACCTAGATTCATGAATTGACAGAGGGAACATAGAATGTATATCTGCCACAGAGGCAATATAGAACTTTTGTGGATTAGAATTAAATAAGTATCTGTACAGACATAGCTGACTAAAGAACAAATGAATCAATAAGGAAGAGAAAAATGGGTTTAATTCAATCTAGAAACTTCCATRAAAATAAAAAGCATTTCATGTAAACCAGAAAAGAAAATGGCAACATTTTCCTGGTTGATGCAGCATAAAGAAAGAGCAGAAAGGAAAARGAACATATAGCAAACTAATGTTATTACAATTTTCCTCAGCTTGAAAAAGCAGCCTATAAAAATTCAGCATCAGAAAAAGAACAAGAATTATAATAAATTATTTTAAAGTAGGGTTGAAATTAAAAAGTACACATATGCCTGTCATTCACAATATTGGAGTATAACTTGTCATAAAACCAGCAAGTGAACTAAAAGAATACAAAATTTGCATTTCTAACTAGTTAGACYTAGCTAATTACCTCTACTTCATTTGCATTTTCATTAAATGTGTTTAGAAGAAAATTTTTTTTGGAAAAACAACAGATAGGAAATATACTATGGAGATATAGTAAGCTAGAGTTATATATCAAACTATATTAGCATGAGTGTACCTAACTGGTGAGAACAATTAACAACAGAATCAGCATCAAGACTTAGGGTTTGGGTAATATTATTCTACATATTCAAGAGGTATTATGGCTGAAAATGAACAGAACTTAAAAGCTGAAATAAATTAGAAATAGTTAAGAAGAATTATCTCTAAAAGGAAATTGAAAAAAAAATAGTAGGAGATGATAGAACTAATTACATTTAATTACATTAAAAGAAAGGTTTCCCAGAGGACTGATGGAATGAATTTGGAAAAGCATCTCCAAAAATGGCTTTYACCAGTGAGATTTAAGTAAGGAAASCAGAAAAGGTGGGCTGAACAATGAAAAAAATTAAGAGTACTTTTTCTTCAAGTTAGTAACGAGGAAGCCACCAGCAGCTTCAAAAATAAACTTTTGTTGGATTCAAGGYAATCAGAAAAGAAGAGAAAACCATAGCGGTGAGTAGGGCTACTTAGCACCTGCTCTACATATAGGCCTTAAATCTCAGATTCTTATATAGTTTCTGGTGGAATTTAGGATTTTCCTTTGTCTTCATCTGAGTTTTGTTTTGCTGAAATGTCAGGGAACTATTTAAGTCAGTTGAACAACATATTTTATAACAAAGTAATAAAGAATATTTTGTTACATCTAAAATAAAGTCGATCCGTAAAGAATTTTACTTTTATGTACTTGAGGCTGCTGTCTTTGCCCACTGATATATTTTAAAGTATTTAAATGTAATACACAAATCAATGTTATAGATACTTCAAGTAACTTGGTTTTATATACACGTTTTGTTAAAAGGTAATAAAATTTCTATTCTCATTACTTTTTTCTACCATTAAAATGTTCATGTCTTTTAGTATTTTGAACATATATGTAACAAAAACCTCATTCCATTCACTTTTCTGAGAACAGATTCACATATGCCTTCCAGGGAAAATTTTAGATGTTTATCAATGTGGTTTTGCCTCTGTATTTTGTTTTGCAAGATGTTAAAACCTAAGTTCTCTTCTAGTTGTACTGTCACAGATATCAACTTAGATTATTCTAGATTTACACCATGTAAATAGGACAAAAACAAGGAACTGATTTTTGAGAGCAGCAGGATCCTGTGAGTAAAGCACTCAGTGGTGAGCTTAGGAAATTTTRCTGTCTGCTCTGGTTCTGCTATTGGCCCATTATTTGGTGTTGACATCCAAGATCTACATTTGTAAAATCAGCRCTGTGATTTAAGACTGCATTTTTAAAATCTTCCTTTAACATAACAAACCTCATGTATTCAGTCAGAAAGAAAAAAAATCCCCATGTAACTAAATTTCTACTTTCAAAGATGTCCACAAATTTCTTATTTTTGTTGATACTTAATAGATCAATGCCTAGGCCACCAGTGGACCATTTTCTTTCATATCCCCTTCAGGAGACTAAATATAATACACATTTCAATCATTCCCACTGTAAATACTCAATCRAAGTCTATACAAACCACAGGAAAATTGATTTTTCACTCAGAAATAATGCCAGAAGTCAAAGAGGTMATGTTTCAAAAACTTAGAAGAATCTCAGAATGGTTGAGGTTGGAAGGGGGCTCTGGAGGCCCCTCCTGGTTGTACCCTCCTGCCTCAGCCAGCATCACCAAGAGCACATTGCCCAGGGTTGCCCAGTGGTTAAGTACATGACCTGAGTGACTTGGTTCAGATTTCTCTTCCTGAAGCCTCACAAATCTGCAAATCTTCCTTCACAGGAAGATAATTCATCATCCTAGCTGCCTGTGAATGSCAGCCAATACAGAAAAGGTGACCTGGACAAAACACAGAAATGGTACTGTACTGACACTCCTACTGAGGGCCAAGAACTTGATTCCACCTTCTGCTTCTTCTGGATTCCAGGATGCTTTTACACCTAGGGGGTCTGTAAARCCACGTGATGAACTGAATTTTGATACAATAAAATTTCTTTAAATCGAAGGAAGTGACAGAGACAGATTCCACTAAGAACAGATTGAATGTTAAAATTCTGGCAGAGTGGAGGAGAGGACTTTGAACCCCTTCAGAAAATGTTTTAAACAACTTCTTCTGTTTTTGATGTTGTCACTTTCTCATTCTCCTGACAAATTTTAAAAAAGAAATGGTGACACTTTTAAGATGATGTGAATACCTGTTGRAGATGCCCTGAAATGTCTATTAGATCAATGACTATGCTTTAAATTTGCTTTTGATGCTAGTTCAACTTTTCCATAAATTACCATGATGTCTCAACCATGAAGACTAGAGCCATTTTGGATATGTGAATATGTGCAACATCAGTTTCTAAGTTTTAAAGAATGAGAGACATATTGAATTTAGCATTAAACAGCAAGATGCAAGACCCACATACGTGGAACTTGACATTAAGTGTTTGCCTAGATAATCTAATCAGTCATTTATACTATTTTACAGCATGCCTTTTAACTACTTATATATGTTTTATTTCTCTAGACTGAAATTATCTGGAGCAAGGAGGTTGTCTAATGCGAATATTTCTACAGTGCCAGCACAATGGAGTAGCAAAWTTGGTTTGATCTCTAACACAAAATGAGTCCATGAAACTGTGTATGTTCACCTGGCTTATATCAACTACAGCATTATAGCTGTGTGGCATAGGAAATGTTTGCTTGTGAAACCTAAATGAAACCAAAATCAGGAAACCRAACAATAAATACAACACATCCATTTGCTACTTCCTTAGTATAACTTCTTAGGCTAATTTTTTTGCACTCAGATTTTGAGTATACCAACTAATTTAAAGCTTCTTCTGTTTTCTTTAATTGCTTTAACAGTTTTTATAATATTTTACTTTCAATAGCTTTGCAATGCTGAGTCTGTTTCAATGTATAACAAACACTTTGATTAGCCCTTATTTTCAAAACTGTCTTGAATGGAATTATTTCTGTCTGTCTGCTAATATGAATAAACATGTACAGCCCCTTTCAGAACAAAACCCAATCCTGATGCTGAAAATTGTGCTAATTTCTATCACTTATATATTCAAGCTTATTATCTGGAAGCTATCTCCTTGATATTGTGCATTTGCATATGCATGAATAGTCATCCACCTGCATACAGTTATTCTTGGTGCAGTGTTTTAGCACTTGTGAGTTGGAATTTCAGACATTATGCACCACTTCTACTCTTTATTGATTGATCCCTGATTCTTCTGTAGGAGGCTCCACCTGAGATAGATACTGAGGGAAGTAGGACTGGTGGAGGGGAAAGGGAGAAATCATCTTGTTCAACAATTCCAAATAGTGCTGCAAACATCAGAATTGCTATCATGTATGGGGTTCTGGAGTAAGATATGCAGAGACTTCTCCAGCTCCTCACTACCCTCACAAAATAGACACACATCTTGCAATTTTCAAAGTTCAAMAATSTCCTGKTTTTTTGTATTTGGTTTGTTGGTTTTGGTTTTTAATTCTGTGATGGTCATCATAAGGTTAAAACTCAATTTATTTTTAGAGATTACTGTAAATTCAGGCCTTACCCAAATGGTACTCTGCTTTTAAAAACAACTTTCAGCTTTTAACAAAGGTGATGGAATATTTAATGCAAAGCTGATTTTACTGCTAGAAAAYTAAGACATATTTCAGGCTGAGAAAGCTGGAACTGTTCAGCCTGGATAAGAGAAGATTGCATGGATACCTCCTATCAACTTTCCAGAGTCCTCATGGAGCCTACAGGGAAGACACAGAGGGACTTCTAGTCAGGAACTGAACTGCTGTGATGGAACAAGGAGAAAGGGGTAAAAATTGAAAGAGAGGAAATTTAGGTTATATATTAGGAAGAAATTTGTTAATGTGGGCGATGAGGCACTGGAATGGGCTGCCCAGAAAGGTATGGGTGTCCCAGCCCTGGCCATGTTCAAGGCCAGGCTGGATGGTGCTTTGAGCAACCTGGCCTAGTGAGAATTGTYCCTGCTTAAAGCAGAGGGCCTTGAAACTAGAAAATCTTTGAGGTCTCTTCCAATCCCTTGCCTTTCTATAATTTTATGATACAACAGCATTTTAAATAATCCCCATTTGATTTTAGTAGAAAAGCTTAAAATARCTGGTGCTGTTACAAATGCATTCATGCTTCTTCATAATATTTCCCTAGGATGTGGAGAAATCTCCAGGATGACAAATTCTTGTAAACTTCATGAAAGCCAGTGGCCAAGCAGATAAGAGACACTTAGTTTAGCAACTTGGCTGGGAAAAGGTTTCAGCATAAGTGAAGCAGTTACCTATTCTGCTTGGTCTGTCAGCTGACTCACATGCACACAGTGGGAAGCAGGGACAATTTGGGTCACTTCCACAAAAGAATAAGGATTGCAATTTACAAAGAGCCAGTGCAAGGTCTCTTTGAGACTGAAAGCACTGAGAGAGGTAATGCTTGGCATGAAGCACTTGAAAAGAGACARGAGAGAAGAATTTGAGAAGAATATAGCTTATGCTGTACACTCTGTCCATGTAAGGATCCAGTATGGTATTGTACAGTTACAGTACAGCCCCTTCCAGAGACTCAGATCTTTGCAGGTTTTTCAAGATACCACTAAGGACTTGTGACAAAGTTGGCCATGCAATGACACATTTCCATTTTAAATAGAAATGTTTTCAGCAAAACAATTTTAGTATGCAGAYACAGCCACTAAATGCTCAAAGTTACTTCTTAAATAACTGAGCTACTTCCTCAGCATGAGGGATCAGTCTATTCCCAGAATGGCCAAATTTGCAAACTATATCACAAGCAAAAGCACACAAGAGCTGCTTCTCTCCTTTCTAAGGAAAAAGTGCCCTGAATTTAGGACAAAATGCTGAGCTTTAACTAGACTGAAAACCACAGCAAATGAAAATACCTCAATTACAGTTTTAAAATCCTGCGCTTCACATTATTTTAAATTTTTAATTAGATGTCACAACTTTAGTCAATTAGAAGTTATTAAATTACATCATTCAGGATACACTGGGAGGAATTAGTCCATATTAGTGAATATTCATGAAAAGGTGGCGGGATTTTCTTTTTCCAACATTACAGGCTACAGATGGGATCTTAGATATATGAAAACTAAGAGATCTTTGTTAGTTACTATTATATAAATGTACTTTATTCTTGCTTTAAGAAAAAAAAAATGAAACCAATTAAATATATGCAAAGAGTAGAAAGACAACCTTAAATAAAGAGGTCAGAGAAAAACTGATGGATGCATACAGGTAAAATAATAGATCACAGAATGGCTTGGGTTGGAAGGGACCTTAAAGATCAAGTGTTTCCAACCCCCTGACATGGGTAGGGACATGTTCCACAAGACCAGGTTGCTCAAAGCCCCATCCAGCCTGACCTTGGACACTTCCATATATTAACTCATACTAACTTGCAATATTTTTGAGAAATTAAATTATGGCAAAGAGATAAGAGAAAAATCTTCTGGAAACACAACAGAAATAGAAAGTTTGTTTAATGACCTATAAATTAAATTAAATATGTACTATGGAAGATAAGAACAAAGAGAAATTCCCCACATTATAATGCTCTAAGTCTCTAATCATTTTTCCTACTAATCACATCTCAGCTAGGAAAAAATATTACAATGGCTTAGATATATGTTCTCAATATCTGTAAGGCCCATAGAGAAGTTTTGCTATTTTTGTAATATTTGGCATTAAATACAGCAAAACAACTAAAAAAGTGATGATACACAGTTTTCAGGGAGCAGACAGCAAGATTTTTGTGATCCTGAGATAAACAGTGCTGAAAAGTAAACTATAGTAACTTGTCAAAATCACAGATACTACATCTGCATAAAAATGATGCACCTGAATAAGTGTTTAATATTAATTCCTAAGAAAAATGTATTTGAGAAACACCTTACTAAAAGGCATTCAAAATAATTGTCAAGCCTAGTAAAGAGTAAGTGATGCTGCAGTTAATCTTCCAATTTTCCCAACTGAACTGACTGAATTCAAGAAAGTTGCATAATTCACAAAAAAGGAGCAAAATCATTAGTACTCACTGCAAAATCCCTTGCAAAGATGCAACACCTTGGTTTGCTGATGCCCTAGTMCTGCATTACTTTCTAATGGCACAATGAGCTGTCAATTGAGATTAAGTTCCTTGAAAAGGTCTTTTCATTGAATTAAGCTTCTTAATAAAAGTAATTGCTTTTCTAATTCCCCACTGGGCTACTGGAGCATAGTACAGTACCTACTATATAAAAAGTAGAGTCTCAATCACTTCAATTGATATTTGGACTGGAACCATAGCATCAAAACCAAAGCTRTGGCCTTGGCAAAATAATATATAAGCAAGAATGGGACTGAATATGTTGCAAAAAATAAGGAGATATGCTTAATAATTTTAATGTAGAAAAAGAATTCTATGCTAAGTTATACTTAGGCTTCCTTTAATTGATGTATTTTCAAAATCAAAGAAAACAAGGAATAGGAAGAGCAGCAGCTTTCCCTTGCAATAGATAGATCAGATAGCTAAGGGAAATTGTATTCTACCAACCCAGCTAAGAGAAAAGCATATGAAAGGAAGTTTAATGAATAGTCTTACTGAAATGTTGAGATTTTTATTCATGTAATCGCCATCCCCTTCTGAAATTTACACTTTGTAAAAGAGGTTATGTCTTGGCAAAGACTACCCTGAATTTATAGCAGATTTTATGGATCTATCTCCACTTGCAAATTTGGTGCTGTGTAATAAAAAAWAAGGGGGGTTGTTGGTTTTTGTTGTCTTTTGTAGGTGTTCTTTTATTTTATGGAACTAGCATGTGGAACTAGTTGGTCTGCACAGCAGAGAACCAAATTATTTTTGTTGAGAAAACATATCCTTGGAAAAGCACAATGTACAGTGATTCATGCTGCACAGCTATGGAATATTTGTTTCTTTTCCCAAATAGTCCAAGCTGATCAAAGGAATGTAGATACTGAGATCCTGTGCAACAATCAGCTGCTGCATTAAAATGAAAAATCGATATATTGAAAACAAGTGGAACCTTTTAGGGTGCTTCTTTAACTAAAGTAGTTATTAGTTTTTATTAAGAATCACAAAGATTTTGTTACCTAAACCCCACAATATTACAGTGAGATTCAGGAGAGCCTTTCTCTTCTTAGTCCTGATGCTGACTAGCAGGATAACTCTGAGATTCCTCTTTCTTTAAMTTGAGGTCTGCTTTCCCACTCATTTCTCTTGTCTAAATGTGAATAAAGCAGAACTGCTTTTYGTATAGCACCTGGTATAGCTGCAGTACAATTTCCTATAGGCTGTCCCTATGACATTTTAGTGAGACAATGGAGAGATATTTTGGAAATAGCAGTTAAAAAACTAAAAATCATTCTTTTGGATGTGTATGCCTCCACAGAAGCCAGAGAGATTGGTCTATAAGTTTTTTTCTGGCTTTCTCTTTACAAATGCAGAAACACTGAAAATGGTGAGCATGAAATTAAATACTTAATTAGATTTCCATCTATACCTATTAACTAAATCTCCATTAGATTATAGTGAAATTTCCTTCCACAGAATAATTACAAAGAGTTAATTGAACAMACTGGTCAAAAAACACAGTAAGATTTTTGTCTATTTACAGGTTGTTTCATTTTTTAAATTTTATTTTTTAGCAGGCTGCCTTAAATATTTCTATGTTGCCCCAATTTTTATAATTAGAAACCATATCTGTTTCAGTGCATTGCATAAGTAATGAGTAGATTTTCTGCATTAAGCTGATCATCTCTCAGAACTGAGGAGAGAGAAAAAGTGAAGCATACTTAAATAGAGTAATAGACCCTTTCTTCCTTGGATCATGTAAAGAATGCTCTTTTTAGTTGTCCTACCAGTTACGAAGTTTTTAGTTGTAAACAACACAGAAGAATATTAAGTACAATGCAGAGGTTTAACTAGAGACTTCTAATGAAAGATTTTCAGTGGGCTGACTGTAAGGCTGCTCAGAATTCAAGCAATAAAATTGCTTTGGAGAAGTGAACATAAAGTTCAACCTGTGTTGTATATTAGATGATTACATCACAGGACATTCCATAACCAGCTTCACCTTGTTATCCCATGATAGCTGTGTCAAARTAATTTCTATCTTGCAAAATCAATTCTCAACCTTGAAAAAAAATATTAAAGTCCACCTTTATTATTCATTAATTAAAAATAAAAAAGAGTTTGTAGCTATGGAAAACAACATCCTTAATTAAAAAGTAATTTCAGACATTGATTTTAAATGTGGTTGTTATATATAAATTGTCTGTTATGCCAAATGGTGCATACATCAGAAGGGCTATACATGGTATGAGCAGAAACAGGCAAGCACCTGTGAGACACAAAGTTCTCCTACTTAACTATATGTACAGCCTGATCTTAAAGAAATACTTCCTGCATTGCTAGTAGCTAACATTCTTCTGWATACCAGACATTATAGCTTTTTATAATTTTTAGTATATTTCTAAACAGGGAGATACATATTGAAGGATACTTTTAGCAGTCTTTTATGGATTTCATTCCATTTCTGTATATTTTCCCTGGAGCTTGACTGAAAATAAATGTTTTGCATTTTACATATATACAAAGATATCCAATTAGACTGCTGTAATCTGTGAAGTTACATTACTTAGAGGCATTAAGATCATTGTGCACTGTTCAAGAACTACCTCCTGTTCAAAACACCCATTTACTCTTAAAACTCTGAGCAGATGCTTTTCCTTTTTTAAAGTGTACTGTTCATCCCTCAAAAAYTGAATAAAATACAGAACAACACCATTGCACACAAAATTAAGGGAAAGCTCATGAACACCCAATAGTATTAAAATTATTCTGTCAAAATAATTTATAGACATATAGAATTATTGCAAAAGGACCCCTTTTWAAAAAAAAATCAGTAACAAAAGCAGAACTAAAATAGAATTAATTTTATAAGAAATGTTTCTCCAAATAGACGTAGTCTTTAAAGATCATTTAAAAGTTAAAATTGACCAAAAATTAGTGAAAAAAAAAACCCTCCTTCTTTCTAATATTAATTTATCTCAAATTCTTTGCTATACATAGTAATTTCTGGATCCGGCACTGAAACTGAAAAACAAGTTTGCTCACACCCCACAATATCATAGAAAGTTGGTTTAGAAACCCACAACAAGCTTATAATAGAAACCCTAAGGGTTCTTTAAGCAAGTGTTAGCTCACAGTTTAAGATGACTGGTTGTCCATTGCTAGCAGTGAAAATGCAATCAATGCAGTTTATAGGACCTAGAGATGCTCAGCAGCCCCAGTGCGAGTGTCCATGARGAACTGAGCTGTCAGGGCTGTTATCTGTCTAGGCTGCACCAAACAGATCCTTATCAGCTGCACAGGGTGAGCACTTTTTTCCATGTCGACACCCATACATGGGCATTTCAATTCCAGTGTCACAATCTTCTAGCTGAATTTTGCTGCTGTCACTGAGCACCTCTTTWAAGTAGCGCTTAAAATAGTGAAAAATAAAGTTTCTCTTTTTTTTCTTATTTTAAAGGACTGTTTGGCTTGCATTTTTAAAATAATATTCAGAGTTCACCTAATTAAAATGGAGTATGCAGCCTTGACCTCCCTGTAATTAACTCTTCTTTTTTTTCAAATCAGTAGCAGTTCCTTTTAAATCAATGGGGTTGTTCTGTCTCCGTGGAAACACTGCTAAMTTTCCAGCTTAAAAACCTGTACCAGGACAATGGTACTTTTGCCAGACCAGCTCTGACAAACAAGATGTGTTTTTTAGATGCCATGGCTACACAGTTCTCTGCATTTCTCTGACCTGAGAGATCTCAGCTGGGTTCTGAAACTTTGGTGTCTCATGGAGTTGGTATTTCATATCCACATTTTTCTTACACCCAAGCAGTCCAGTCTGACTTCAGAACAGCTATTGAGGCCAATACCTTTGGGACAGGCAAAAGGGCCCTTGTAGGATCATTCCTGATCTCCTCTGCTCTTAGGTGAACCCCACGAGCAGCAGGCATGATGAGTCACAGTCAGATGGGACAAGCTTGGAGTGCCTATGGCATGGGCTGAACCATGAGACTCTCATAAGGGCATGAGAAATACTCACTGCATTGTTTCACAGATGCTATGAAGAATTTTCCAGAAGATAAATATTTTGAGTTGGCAGAAAATGTACCCTTTATAGCCTTGTCAGGAGCTGGCTCCTACACAGCAGTATAGAGAAAACAGCTTGCCTCCTCCTGGAGCAGCATCAGTTATGGAATAAGTTGGTATAAATTTATTTTATTAAAAAGAGAAAATAGAAAGAGGTATGTTCCCATAAAATTTAAATTAAAAATAAACAGTCTTATGAAGAGAATTATCAATTCTTATGACGAGAATTATCAATTTCATTGTTTTATGAACTACTTGATTACCATTTGTTCTGATTTAACATGATTTAACATGGCTGTTTGAACAAGAGCACGGAGCAGCAAGGATACTACCAGGGGCTACTGTTTGTTCCAAAACCTGTGACTCTGCATATCTTCTATTCATTTACAGATGTGGATCAGGAGAAGAACAGAACAATTTGATTACCTGACAAGATTGAGCTGGCAGCAAAAAGTTCCAGAACMTGTTCTTGTTTTGGGTTCAGTTTCTATTAATTGGAAAGTTAAAAGATTTGAAAGGCATTTACACATGAAGTATAACACTGAATAGCAGTAAAGCAACYGTTACCTTATTAAAAAATCCCACTTTAAGTAATATTGTGATTCCATTGAAATCAAGGTGTCTGCATCATTGAATGACTGTGTTTTTATCAACCAAGTCATGTTGCTTCTTAGGTCTGGATTTTTGGGGGCAGTTATAAGAAAGAAAATAAATCAGCCTTGCATTATCATAACCAAGATTGATGGAGTTAGTACTCTAGGCTGACTATAAAAAAGACAGAAATGTGTAAAGTACAGCAAACTGAACTTCTGTGAAGTTACAGTAAACCAAATGAGTTGGTATACTATGGAAGAGTGTAGAAATGAAAACRTGCAGTAGAAAAGTCAGAAATTACATTTTCTCTAATGCTATTCCACATATCTTTTGATATTCCTGCTGAACTCCATCTTTGCAAATCAGGCATACTTGCAAATAAATTCGGTAGGAACATGATTCATGTATGCTTGGTGTCTGAACATGTGTTGCACCCCAAGGAATGGCACACAATTTATGTTATTCTACCAATAACACTTTTGCAGCATACACAGCAGAAAATGGCTTTGTCTACATCTTCAATAATGTGTACTACCTCAGATCAGCAGTTTTCCATTCAAGCTTTAATCAAAACAATACTGAGCTTTCACATGGGGCTGTAGATAAGCCTTTTGCTAGAAGCTGGCTCAGAATCTCCTCATTCATTCAAATGTTTCTGGAAAGTTCATTTTAACTAAATGTACACATTTTTGCTGCCCAGTGAGAAAGTTTATTCTCTGAAGGGAGACTTGCTGCAAGAGTGCAAAGCTTTGTTTAAATAGCTAACTGAAGCAGAAAAAAAGCATGGCAATACCAGAAAGAAGTTATATTTCTGTCGAGGTAAGTCTAAGTTATTGATGTTACTAAAACTTATTTCCTAATGATTCACATGCAATTTATTTCCTTCCACTTTACACTTCTTTGGTCAAGAGACTTCCAATGCATCCAGCTGAACTAAAGATCAGTTTTTGTTAATAGAGAAACTAATAAATGTTACTCTTATGAGGACAATCTGTAGATCTTCATCATTTTACATGATACTAGTAAGCATTTAACAGGTATTTTTTTACAAAATGTTTCAGGCTGTCAGTGGAATGGAAAATTATTTGACTTCCATGCACAACATAAATAAAATTGGAAAAAAAAAATACATACTCCTGGTATCAGCATTGCCATTATAAAACACCATGTAGAGCAGTTTTAGGATTGTATTGTTGATAACATGTAAGAACTATAGCTTGATTATGAAAAAATAAAAGGGCAAGAGCAAAATATCTTACATTTTTACTAAAAATAGTCATATTCTTTGCAATATAGAAAATTCAGGTTTGTGCATGGAAAACCCTCTTATTAGCAAACTCTTTTATGTTTCTTACAGTAAAAAAAAAAGCAAATTATACCCTGTGTGCCAGGCTAAAACTGTCACTCTGCAGTTACAATTTTGACAATGGATATTTAAATGGTRTATAATAAATACAATTTTTTTTTGCAGGAAAAAGATCTAAGCATATTAAATAAAAGGAGTGCAAACTGATGTTCTATGTGGCATGGAATAGCAGTATTTCTCTTTGTCTTGTTCTCTTAGTACTTTGAATATAGAGGAATATTTGCTTACAGGGCAGAAGAGAAGGTTGTCAACCATTAGAAATTTCAGACAGGATTTACAGCTATGATAAATTATTGTTCTTTCTTTTTTTTTTTAACATTTTTACTCAGTTAAAAAAACCCAAAGAAACAGCTATAATTTAAAGTAGTGAAATAATATCCCTTTCTACCATTATAATTATATCTCTCCCCAGCTGTAAATTTGCAAGATCAATGAGATTAAAGATAACAGCATCTCAAAAAAGGACATGAATTATATTCTTCCCAGCTACTTAAAATAGAAAAGTTAACATATATTTCAACAAGAAAATCAAACCTTGGGTTGCTGAAAGGGCAGTCTGAATCTCAGAACAATAATTATATTAAGACATGGTGTTGAATAAAGTGTCTAAAGCTCTACTACAGCCAATAAATTCCAAAGGAAAGTATTGCTCAAATTATCTGTGCTATGCATGTACAGGTTCTGCATCTTCACTGATTTAGGCACGTGCTCAGCACTACACAAATGCTTACAGATACATCTACTGTGACTTAGCACTCTTAAAGCTCCATATGGTGAAGTAGGTGGCAGGATAAATTTCTTGAGCAGAAGTCTGTATGATGAGAAAGTTATTCTTATACGAATCTTTGCATAATGGAGTAAAACACTTTCTGCTGTGTTGTTATTTCAGAAGACTTTTTTTTTACTTACACACAGGTACACAGAAGCTATTTCTTAATTTATTCTTAAAATGAAACTAACATGCTTAATAAATTGATGACCGATTAGAAATTGAAATAACAAAAACATTGAAAATGGTAAGGGGACATGGAAATACACAACAAAAAATTGAGGATTCTACTTTTATTCCTTAGAACAAATTCCTGTGAAAATTCACTTTCAACAAGATTCATAGAATCTGATGTTTGGAGAATAAATAAGCCTCAGGGTAATGAAAGTAGCATCAATTCAAGGTTTACCTTCCACCCTTTCATTTATTCCTTTTCTTCCTCCCACATTCCCTCTCAACCTTGCCTCAACTCTCCAGAATTTCAATTGGAAAAACAGGGCAGGCAAAGTTGAGCTGAGAATGCACAGAATCTGTTTAAATGTCTATACACCCATAATGCAATAAACCCACAAATGGAAAAATCTCCAAATGTGTGATTGCCAACCACCTAATTTCTGGATGAAGTGTAAATAATGTATTAAAAATCCATTTACTAATATTTCACATRTTAAATCTTGATTCATAGATGCCGTACAAATCTCTCCTTAGTGTAACCCACTGAAGCTCAGCATAACCCATTTAAGGACAGGTCTAGATGCTAAAAGCCTTCTGGGACTTTAGTTTGCAGCTTAAAAAGGAATACAAAATTGACAGTATAGAATAAGAAAAGAACACTTTGACAATACACTTGTCTGAAAATAGATTTTTCTATGGTGCTATTTGATTTCTATTTGGAGGACAAACACCACAATACTGGCTACAATACCAGTTCTCCATCCATAAATATTGGCTTCAGAAGCTAGGTTTCATTTTTTTTATGGCCCAGAACTAAATACAACAGCTGCTATTTAGCAAACATAAAATCATCACGTCTGATAAAAATAACATACTTATTAATGTTGCATTGCAATAGATTTGTTGATATTGTTTGTTTCAAATGACTATGCAGTGCTGAAAAACAGAAAAATGATGAAGAGCTGGAATAAAATTTTTCCCAAGAGGAAAACCCAGGGGTTTTCAGTTTCCCACTGCAGACAGGCAAAGCCTCATGCTCCAAGGCTGCACATGCCAAGGTTTAAAACCAGAGCTCTTGGGAATCAGAGCAAGCAGTTCCAGAGGCATTGGAAAATGGCCTCTGTATGGCTCAATTTTGGGGTGCAGACAGCAGCATCAAGGGCTGAGCAGGACATTTGGTGCATTCWCAAGAGAAGGGATAGAAGTATTTTTTGCACTAGTCAAGTCCATCTTGTGAATAGTTGGGATGTACAAATTATCATAAATAAATTCAGAGATGTGCTGAGAATCTTAATTTTAATTTTATACAAACATGGATCCTGTGTTCTTGCATATTTTCCATGAATATAATCAAATAGTAGCCTGGAAAMTCTTTCTAAAAATGAGAATTGGAAACTAGTTTGCATGAACTTGTTAAGCTAGGTTGCACTAACACTAACTGTAATAAAATTTTAAATTAGGGCCTTGCCACTAAAGATTTGCTTTCCCTTGCTTTTCCAGCTGATGCTACCATACCCAAGAAAGCTTTTAAAATGTAAACATGAAATATATAGCCAAAGAATTGTATAAAAAGCCCCTTAAGATCAATCTTCCACTCCAGAGAAAGACAGATTAAAAAAAAGTAATGTAAAACAATTCCCTGTAGGTTTGTGAAGAATTTTGCTACAAGAATAAGGCTGAGAATGACATATTTGCCCTTCCCTAATGGTAGCCTAYGTGACATTGTTCTGCACAGCATAGTTTTGGACATATTTTGAGACTTAAAGTTATTTTTAAAACTTGAATATGTGGAAATTAATGAGAAAATACTATCTTCAGTGAAGGCAGCCTCATCAACAGAACTACAATTTTTTGTAACCTTACTTATTGAAAAACAATTAGATTGTATGCATTACTACTCAGAGTGTATATTCTGCTTAAAAKAATTTTGATGGGTATCATTTCACACCATTTCCATAGTTAAAGTTGAACTTGAAAGCAGTGGAACAGATTTTGGCATTACTATAACGCATTTGTAAATGAGGAGTCTGCCAAAGTAATTGGAGTTTTATTTTCATGGATGACTCATTACTTAGCTGAAAGCAGCTTGGGTAGCAAACATGTTTTCCAAAATTTCATCTGAGAATATCAGAGATGATTTTTTCATACATCTTTAAAATTATTTCTTCTGACAACTACTTTTGTGATTGATTTTAACTTGTTAAATCAGATGTTAAAAGTCTACTCATTTTAACAATTCCTGAACTACTTCAGACTTCCTAAAAGGCTTAGGATGACAGTTATTGTGGGATGCCAAACACCATAAAAACTATGTGTCAGAGCTAGAAAATTTAAGAGACTTCTAATGGTTTTTTTATAACTGTTTTAGATGCATTTCTGAATACTCATATAAATTAAAAAGCTAAGATGAAAGTAGAGGATTTTATCTATAATAATTTATTTCATAGTTATCTTGTGCCTTCACAATGGTTGCAGCTAGATTTCTTTAATTTGAATCAAAAGAAAAATAAAGCAAAAGAAATTAGCAGCTGTCCATCTGCGAAGAAACCTTTGCCTCCAGCAAGACCCAAGTATAATAATTTACTCCTCCTGAGGCTAAAGTTAACATAAAGCAGCTTCTAACTGAAAAGCAATTTAACAATTCTAATCACGAAGGTTCAAAACCCCATCTTTTTATTTAGCCAAAAGTCTTGTTTCATAGATTTTGCTTGAAAAAATCAGCCTCCATTTATGCCAACTTTCAAAATGAGAAGATATCTTTAGATAACTAAGACATCATATGTAATCTCAGGTCCTTCCCTCTTCTTATTAAACTTGATTTGGTAAACTACTGTAAAACCGAAATATTTCTTAGCCTTCCAATAATTAATTACATCAACTTTTTGTTCCATCAGAAATTGCTGTATCATATGCTGTATCATAAGTGAAATAAAACTTTTTTGAGAACGCTCTTAAGCCTGAAGAACAGCGTCTAATGTTTAAGAAAATGCCATTACAGTGTACTTTTACAAGCTCTAAACTTAGCCTCAAGGGGGTGTTTTTGTTGGTTTTTTCCCACTCCTTGATATATTTTGTAGAGACAGTAAATTTTGCAAAATTATTGCAAGTTTTTAAATCAAGATCTGTCATTTAGTGGGTGAAGATAAGAGCTCTTAATTTAAATTTTATTTCCCATTCTCTGAATGAAAACAAAATGTAATTTGTAAATGCATATGTTAATAGATACTTCAAAATTATTTAATTTTGTTCCCACTAAACTTCATGCAGGTTTTTCCGTCTTCTAGACCAGGAACAGATTTTGGTAGATTCTTACTGCAAATTCTTCTCTTGTGTTTTACAGGGTACCACGAAGGCACGCTCCATGGCCCTGCTGAGGCTGTGCCAGGAATACCTCAAATACTTCACAGCCAGATCACTCTGAACCTGAAGTCTTCTATGTGTAACACAACCACTGGTCTACTCAGAACTGGCAGGCACATCACTAGAATAGAATACTATTTTTATCTTAATAAAAGAGGAGAGAAGTCTTAGAAGCTTCTTAAAAAATATCATGGAATCATAGAATGGTTTTAGTTGGAAGGGACCTTAAAGATAATTTCGTCTCAAATCCTCTGCTATGGGCAGAGACACCTTTCACTAGACCAGACTGCTCAAAGCCCCACCCAGCCTGGCCTTGAACACTGCCAGGGATGAGGCATCCACAACTCTGGGCAAAACTCCTCCTGTTCCAGTGCCTCACCACCCTCACAGGAAAGAATTTCCTTCTAATACCTAATCAATACCTAATCTAAACCTACTTTCCTTCATCTCAAGGCCATTCCCCCTGCTTCTGTTGCTACATGCCCTTTTGAAATCCCTCTCCATCAGAAGAGTACTCTTTCAGGTACTGGGAGGCTGTTCCAAGGTCTTCCTGGAACCTTCTCTTCTCCAGGCTGAAGAACTCAAACTCTCTCAGGCTGAACCAGGAGAGGTGCTCCAGCCCTCAAATCATTAAAGATGAAAGAATAACCTGATCGGTATGAGCAATTTAAAAAATCAAGAGGTATGGGGGGGTTGGGTAAATAAAATATGGTCAAAAATTAAAGGAGTTTTACAAAAAGTGAGATCTAATTCATACAAGTAAAACTGAAAATTGGGGAACATCCCAAATGTGTGGATACACTGTTTAAATGACACTATTCTAAAAAGCCATTGAGAGGTTGCCAGCAGAAGTCCGCAGAGATACTGTTGAGCACTCTCATAAAAGGCTCAGTAGTAAGATGATAATGTGGTTGGTGATAATAAATTAGTCGTGATTGTAAAGAGAAAAACTTATTACAAGGAATTGCAAAAGTACCTGAAAAATAATGAATGAATTAGCAAAACAAACAAATGAAAAAACACACACACAAAAAATGAGAGGTTTTACAGTTAAACATTAGAATGCATACTGAGAACTTCATTGTAGAAAACATACAGTATCATAAGAATTTGTTACAACCTGATTAGGAAAAAAGGGAAGCTACCAACTTATTAGTGGAAATTTCTGTTTCATTTTTCATTCAAAAGGGACAGCTCAACCGAGTAATTACCAAGTTACAGGCTACTGGAGCCAATTCAGGAATGAAGTAAGGTTAGCATTTATCTTTCCTCTGAGAGTAGGGAGGACAGCAGGATCAAAAGACGTAAATAGCTGTGCTTAAATTTGAAAAAATAGAATAGAAGGATCCAGAGAATAACAATCAGTCTAATTCCAATTCTCACAGAAATTATGGAATAGCTGTCTTTGGGTAAAGACTACAGACAATCTAGAACAGATATCCACTTGGCAAGAGAAAACATCTATCATCTACTTCCTCACAGTGACCAGGCCTTACTGACAGGTGGAAGGAGTAGATAAAATTCATGTTAATTGCCTTAAATCATTTGCCAGTTTAATGTACCATAATAATAAATAAACTAAGAATTAAATAATCTGGATTATACTATTGTAACTGCAGTGCACCATGAATGTGAAGCTATAATTAGAGCAGTTGCTGCCTGTCAGGCTGGAAGGAAATACTGAGTGGGATTTCACAGGGCCTGTCCTGGATCCAGTATTATTCAATATTTTCATTAAGGATCTGGATGATGGAATAGAGAGTACATTTATTAAATTTGCAGACAATACTAAGCTGAAAGCATCTGCAAGCACTTTACTGAATAGGATTTGAATTGAAAGTAACCTTGACAAATTGAAAAAGTAATCTAAAATTAAAAAAAAAAGAAGAAAAAAAAGAGAGAAAAAAAAAGATTCAATTCAATAAAGTACAAAGTATCAAACATAGGAATAATCTCCATCTGGGAGAAATACAAGAGAGGGAACAAAYGACTATGCATCAGATTTAAAGAGGGTAATGTACCACAGAGACACTAAGAGTCGAGAACATTTACTATATATGCAGAGCCATTTGATACAGGAAATGTGGACTAATCTTATTTGACACGAGTGCATCTCAGTCTCAACAATTGCCATGGTCAAAGCACCCTGTTTAGATAAAGTGCTGCATGAATTTTAGCTACATCAGAAATTTTAATGGGAAAAAACAAAGGACATCATCTTGCCTTTTGGACTGCTGGAAAAAATAGAACTAGTATTTGCCTCACAGAGTGTAGAATTTGAAAGCACGGCATTCTTTGCAATGTTTTGTGCCAATTGATTTGAAAGTTACAGCACTGCTATATTTCAGGCAGGAGAAGTATACAAACAGAATTKAAGGTGCTGAACAATACCTACAAAACCTGTTGACCAAAAATATTACAGTTTTTGATTAGGTATGAAGCACCCCAGGGAATTCTGTACCAGCTAAAGCTATTAACAAAAGATATATTTGAATAATAGAAGTTACCTTCCAATTTTGTTAGGAAGGTGGGGGTTTTTAATGTATTTTCCCAAATGAGAATCTGCATCCATATTATGCATTTTTAATGCTATGTGTATTATACAGCTAATTCATACAAACCCCATATATTGTTAATATTTATGGATTCATAGACACAATAGCTTTCCTTTTCTATTGTCCTTTGTATAATATAGCTTCAGCARATCTACTTCATCTACAGGATGGGGAATAAAAAGCTGCATTCAAAGATTCAGAGAACGCAATGAATTTCAAAGAGGAATCAAAAACAGCACACTATTGTAACATATGTAAGCAGAATCTATGTAGGACACGTGCAGTAATTATTCTATGCAATGTTCATCAACATTTTTTTCAGTTATCACTGTGCCTATTTTCACAAGTCTATTAAATACATTCATGAAAGAAAAGATAGTCATGTTTCCAGTCTTTGGGGTCTGACTGATCAGAAATTATATTCGCGGGCAAAAATAAGTAGACACAACAATTAGACACAACAAAATTAATAAATTTTCAGAATTTTTCTAGAAGACTTGTTATTTTTATGCATCATCTAAAGAGCTGTTGATACAGTTAGAACAAATAAAAATTCCTTGCATCCCTATCATTAGGATTATTAAAATATCCTTTACTCCTCCACCATCTATTTATTTATTTCCACTTCGTCCTGCTTGGGGAATGAAATTAGAAAAAAAAAATACACACTTAACAATCTGTGATTTTTGATGTACAGCCTCTGCTGCAGAATGTGAGGAAGTCTAGAGTTCAGTCCATCAATTATGTGTATTATCATGTGTAGTGAGTAATGGAAGGCATGTTCCAGTACGTGGTTATCCATTGACACTGGATGAAGCTGCTATTTTACTCCAGTTGATTTGGGAGCCATTATAGTCATGATTTGAAATTAATTACACCATCCATGTTTGTATGACTATGAAGTCCTTTCCTTACTTCTTGCTCCCTATGGAGTTACGGATTCAGTCAGAAGGCAATAGAAAAGTGTGGAGCAAATACTCTGTTCTCAAAACCAGCAAACAGCAAAGCATGCATAGTGCTGGGTAAATAATGCCAGCTATCTTTAGACAAATGTAGTGCTTTTGATGGAATGAGTCTAGTAGTAAAGCCCAACTCAGTATGGAAATATCTGAATTCAATTTTACTGATAACCATATTAATTGGAAAGGAAGTTGAGGAAGTGACTTATATTCTAGAAATCTGTTGATTTTGTGATAGTAAATTAGAAATTTCATTACTTTCTGTTGCTATCCAAAAAAGGAAAGGGAAAATAATTCAGAAACAAGAGTTTCTTGTCTAGTAGAAAATGCAGTGAGAGATAGAAATCTTTCCAGAGCACTTAATTGTTGTCATTTATTAATTAAGGAAGATAATTTCATTATTTAAGTTACTTTATTTAACCATGCTGGTTAAAATATTATATATTTGGTATATTTGCATTTTTATAAAAGTAAACACGCATCACCTGCTACAGAGAGGCATTGCTGCAAATTCTATTATTCATGCTCATTTAATGAAATAAATTAAAGAAAATTAGTGGAACATTCTAGGAAGTACTGCTTTAATCTTCTAAACTTGTTGTCAGGATGAGGCATGGTGATGTTAAAATTAATAATTATGTATTCTAAGATTGACAGTAAAGGTCACCAGGCTCTGCTCATGGCAAAGAAACAGTTCTGTTTCTGCTCTTTTCTTGAGATTCAGACTGAAATTAAAAGACATGAGACAATCAGGTCTTTTTGAAAGTTATTCATACAGGTATGTGAAATTTGTCTTCGGCTTTCATACCAGAGTTTAGACACATGTAATTTTTAATTGTTACAAGTAAGATACAAATAAGAGTTATTCCAAATCGCCTCAGAAGTAGATAAATATAGGGAAGGTATCATAAGCCAGCATATACCAGACGTTTAAAGTATCATCAGAGTGGTAGAAGTTGCTTTCTAAAGCAGAAGGACTAATATTAATGATTTTTTTTAAGGAAGTGCCATTTTCCACTAGCATTTGATATTCTTCTGGAATATTTTATTCAAAGTATGCACAGCAAAGGACACTGTTAAAAAAAAAAGAACCCCAGAACTTTCACAAGTCCTGTAAAAGAACTCAGATCCAGGATAAGAGATATTCCTGTTTCAGTTACTTCCTGAATGACTGATTATGAAGTCTTCCGACAAAGAAGAGAGATAAAGAGAAATCAAGAGGGATAAAATGTTGACATTTTCTTGGRGCTCTACCTAAAAACCCACTCTTTTTGAAATAATCTAACTTTGGCTTTGTTGATCTTCCGTGACCTTTTGCCCTCAAGCCATTCCAGGATGGAGGATTACCTGGAATAGGAGATGTTTCTAATGTGAGGGATTAGCATTCTCTAATAGCTGACCTTTACCTATCAATTCATTAAATTTCTCTTAATCATCACAGTGCCTACAATGAAAATTATTCTTCCGTATGTAAATGAACTGAAGAAACAGCAGCTCCTGACTTTCTGCCCAGGTGTTAACATGGTAAAATCTTTCATTTATTCATGGCAACAGTTATTCTTAGAATAGGCAAATAAGTTTGCAATGATTCCAAGTCACGATCAAATTCTCATAATTTCTTTTTTTTAACTTTTTAAAAGTTACAATTGATACAACCCACTCACTGCCATTTACCTTCATTAATGATTCCAGCAACAGTGAATAACTAAAAATTATCTCCAAGCCAAAAGCAGCTGCCAAGGCTCAAAAGCACTAAAAATTATTTCACTGGAATTTTACGCCTAAACGTGGATTTTAAAGTTTGCCAAGTGTGAGCATCTTGCTGCCTGCCAAACTGTCTGTATCGGTCAAAATGGATTGCTATTTGATATGCTAGTACACATGGGAACTAGAAAAACACTTCAGAGAATTTATTAGCATCTTTACTGCCTATGCCTTGCCATAAGTATAGGCTTCACAAAGGATCATGCCATTTTCCACATAGTAAAGTATGGCGTGGTCATATTTAATGTTTCCCCCCAACCCAACAATATGACTTCTAGAAACTGCCTCTTGGAAATGATGATATGAAAAAATTTACAAGTCTTAACAGGAAAAGAAGAATGAAGCTGAAATAAGTCTGGGTACCATTTCCTTCCAGCAAAATTGTTCTTCTCTAAAGCCATTGAAGCTGGTGACATCAAAAGAAAATGTCACAGACTCTCAAAAGCAAAGGACAGACAATTCTACAGATTATTGGATCATGTCCTATTTATAGAAATCTAACCTTTTCAGCCCCAAAGAAAAGCAAACAGAAAAGTGGAGTCGTGTCATAGATCCAAGTCCCAAATTACAGTAATTTTGTACTGTTATTGTATTTTTCTAATCACAGAGACTCAGCAAAACACTGAGTCACCATTAGGATGAGCAGCCTTTCATAGCTGGTAAATACAACCACCATACTTAAATATTGCTAAAAAAGTAGAAAATGTGGAAAAAAAAATTCTGAAAGGTTTTTTGCATTGTATGTACTTTTTTATCTTTGTACATCAACAACATAATTTTTCAAATTTTTTAAATTACAAGTGAGACTTTGGATAATAAGGGGGGAAGGGCGGGGAAAATTAGTAAATTGTGCAATTTCATAATCAACCAATTATAATAGCAAATTCATGCCCTAATTTCCAACTAATCTAGGAAAAAAAAAATCACAGACAAGACATGACGTGCAAGATAAATAGCTGTAGGTCCAGGTACATAGTCAATCTGAATTCCATATGAATGAAAATGGAACCAGGTTATGCAGAAGAATAAAAGATCCCCAGGAGGTGTAAACTTTTGCATAACCTAATTGCAACTGGCAGCAAAAATTCTGAAAACCTTTCCATACTTAGACCTAGCATCAGCTGAAACAGAAGTAAACTCATTTTGGTTCTGAATTCTTTCCAAGGCTTCAAAAGATAAATTATACTAGAAGATCTGGTTTTAATTGCCCAGCCAAAGYGTGGAAAGAGATGATCTGTACCTCAGAACAAGAATCTCATCAAAAATAAAAAATAACCTTTACTAGTTCTTCTCTATTATCGTCCTAATCTTCAGCATAGTTCTTTAAATTAGCATTACATCTGTCTTAAAATAAAAAAGTGGGAAGATTTGATATCTCCCTCTCACCCCAAAACTGAGTGCAGATTGCCATATGTCTGCAACTGCAAATAAATCACCACTATTTCAAACATTGAGAACTGGTTTCGAAATTCAGTCACTCCTACATTCCACCATATTATTTAAATTATCACCATATTCAATGGGCTCACAGCTGTAGCCCTTTGATAGCAAAAATAGATGTCTTTAAATGAGTGCCTAAGACTCACCCCATATATTGAATTAAACCACTCTAAGGGTAGTGCCAACCATCCCTAAATTTCAGGTGAAAAAGGGTTAGCTGGATGAAATTATCAAATCATGGCATAAGATTCTTTACAATAGTCTTACTAAGCTATAACTGTGATGGAAGGAAAACATGCTTCTGTTCTCAGTTCAGAACTAAATGTGTCTATATATTATTTTCTATTTCAGCAATTTATTCTCCATTACTCATAATTCAGTGGTGTCATCTCCAAATAAAGAATAAATTTATTGGTTTGCTGAACCTAGATCTTCCCACCTGATAGCAGGACAGGATTATGATTTCCAACACTGCCTGCTTGGCAGGAAAGATAGCATATGTGAGATAGAACAGCAGGTGCTGTAGGTGTTATGACACTGGGATTCTAGCCCCGGTCTCTTAAGAAAAGCAACAACATAACAAATGTAAAATAATTTTCAAGAAACTTGTAATCCTCAAATATTAGGAGTGGAATAGCTAGGATATCAAATACTGTCCTGGCAGTCTGATTTCCAAACTATTTTGGAAATTTCTTGTGTGGGGTTACTGACATGAGTCAACACTCTATGCAAAAAGAAAAATTTATGGATTTTGATCTCCACACTATCTACATTAGGAGTATATCAGAAGCTAATTATAGTCTAGAGGAATTTATATYACCATCACCAAATTGCCAAGAATTGATGCATACACTTCACTAAATCAACCTGGTTTCTCACTCAAGCCTGGAAAACAACATTTTTCACATGATGGAGAATGTGTTTGTGTGARGAATTCCTGTGACATGAGTGAAACAGCTCATGTGACAAAGTTCTCACCAAAAAATAAGTTTTGCACAAAGCAGACTTAGGCAAATTTGTAACCCTTGAATTTGTTATTACAAACCAATGAAAAAGTGTTTGATACTGGCATGAGAAAACCTCACAACAGGGTCATCACATTTTAAGCAYTGTTTAAATGGCCAATTTATGTTTAAAAAATACTATACCAATCTAACCATAAGAAATTGTTTCCATCACTTGTCTGCCTGATCTGAAGCTCATTCACTTGTAAKTTTCCTCACAGTCCAAACTGCTTATTTAACCTAATCATTCAATCATTTATGTTCACATGCACTGGAAAAGCATTTGGTGCATTTGAAATAAACGACATTACCACGTGTAAGTTTATTTTGTTTATAAGAATCTTCAAAATCTGTCTGCAAACCTTCTTCCACAGTTAATGGTAAGATATAAACAACAGCAGAGGCTCAGTCATCTGGCCTTTTCCAGGATGGTATGAGTTGTCCTCATGGGTTGCATTTTTGTCTTGTTTGAGTACAGGGAAGTCTCTTGTAGCGTGTTATAAACACCCAAACTTTTATCATGTGATATAAAATCATGGGAATTTGCCTACACAAGAGAGGAAGGAGAGGAAGGAGAGGAAGGATCTCAAACAGTCATTAAAACTCCTGCAACTATTCATTACAAGAATTCATCAAGACATATGGCCTTAACTTATAACAACACAATATCCTGCAAATGCTTACAGAAGTCAGGAAATTTAGAGTTTAGGCCTAATGTTGAACTTAACATTATGAGAAAAGTATCAGCATTTGCATATGAAAATAGTTTCAGTAAAAAAAAAAAAAACCAAAATGCAAGGAAATTATTCTATTCTGCTCTGGTTTCAAGCAAAAAATAAACTTTTTACTGCATTTGTAAGCAGTTTAGGTTTCAAAACAAGACATATCATTGAACTTTATGTAGTATTTAGGTCTGTCTGTGCCCTGAAATCTTCAGCAATTATTAATATGWCATGAGAAACAAGCATTTCACGTTATTTTTTTCTGAATTCCTACCATTCCCCCATTCCTACCTGTAATCAAAAAATTTCCTTATAGTAGTGGAAAGTACCTATATGGCAGGATTAATTYGATGAGTCATATACTATGCCATTATTTATAGAGAGTTGTTTCTGTAATTATAAGGGATATGGTAGTAAATAGGCTGAAATCACTTTCTATAACCTATTATCATTAATTAGATAATTAGAATATTAATGTGTCCTTTAGTTAAATATAAAAATATACTCAGTGTGAGCAAATGCTTATATATAAGTATATATTTCAGCAACTATGAAACCCACAGCTTTGTTTTTGGTTTTGTTTTTTTTTTTTTGCAATCACTGCTGTAATGTTGGTTAAGAATAGCTGTCAAAATAAAGATCAGAGAACCAATTAATCCAAATTTTCTAATGAGAGACAACTCATTGGAGTCTTCTCCACTGCTCTCTCTTGAAATCTCATTTACATATTACATCTATACCATGGAATGATGCAGCTCATTCATATTTCACACAATACTCTCAGTCAAACTCCTGTAAAAAGCCTCTATCATTTTGACAGAAAGGAAGAAGCCATGTAGAAAGAATGCTTCTATAATTGCACTGAACAACCAATCTGACTCTACTGTTTGTCAGATAGGATAAAAACTGGCATTCGTTTTTCACCTTGTAGAGTTTCTAGCCTTCACTGATACTTAGCAAATAATATGCATAGCTGTATAAACATATTTCATAAAATGGATGTGCAGAAGTTTCCAAAATAATTGGAGCCAAAGTCAGTGTAGTATTGACACAATTTATTTTCCTTTCTCTAATTTTGTGTTTCTCTACACACACTCTAGTTACAGTGCTGATGAAAATAGTCTACACAATACTATAAAAAAATGTTGGGAAGAATAGCTTGTGCAACAACTAAAAAAAAAAATCTTTTTCAAAACCGAGAATAAATAAAGAAATACATCAATAATGTCTCAAACGATCACCTTTTGAAAGGTGAAGCAATTAAATACCACAATTGAATACCTCAATGAAGATTCTTCAGGACTAAAATAATCTTTTTTCTTATGTCTACCCATCCTTGGCGCAGTTAATAAACAGTTTGCTGACATTTAACCCATTTTTTCTACAAGAGTATCGAAACAATTTTTAACTAGGAGATGCTACCAAATGAGTTTTTGTTAGCTTTTTGGAATAACATTTTGACACAAAAGTAGAAGCAGCTTTGGAAGCTTTATCTTGCATCTGAAGAAGTTTTTGATGCTATCAATCACAATCAAATCTGTTTTTAAAAAAGTCTAACATCCTTCAGTTAGATAAGAAGAGAGAAATATTTAGTTTGTGATGTGAATGCTACTGGACACTGAGTAGCAAACTACCACACAATTTCASAACTATTAAGGAAATGTGAACTTCATGTAGGCAAAGAAAACATTAGCATTCCATTGATAGTGTTTTCCTCCATTTCAGTGGTTTTGTCTGACAAGGTTGCAGACAGAATGCAATGTCTCTCAGACCTGTCAACCCTGAAAAACAATTCCAGTGACAGAAATCATCAAGAATTGATTTTTCTATTATATGAGGGCCTTATTTTCTCACTTTGACTGAAGTGGTTTTATACCTGTAAAATTTCAAACAGAATTCATTATAAAACTTGCAATTTGTGCTATTCAGAACATACAATTCAGCCTTTTCTTTTACAAGGTACACCTCTTGACTAAAAATACACATTTCTTACTGGGAGGGTATAGACTAAGACAGAGAACCTGACAACACTAAAACCAAGGTGCTGTGATGCTCTTTTTTTGGCCTTTGAGCTGTTCTCCAGTGCTCTGTTCCTCTTTTTGCTGTCTCTCCAGTTTTCTAATCTCTTTTGGCCCACACATTTTAACCACTACTATTTCTCACACTGAAGTTAACATCGAGGATGAAATACACAGTATCAGCAGGAAGATTAAAGCTCTTAAAGCATAAAGCAAGAGATAACTGTTTCTGTATTCTGAGACCCAGAGGCAAGAGCCAGCTGAAGAAAATAGGCTGACTTTAGAAAACATAATGCTACACTTGTTTTGAACATTTCTTCATCTCCACAAAMCCAGTAAAATTTACAACTTTTTCCTCTGTTTCTCGTTGCAGTAGTGTCCAGGAATCTCATTTTCCAGTGCCAGCAGCATCAACAGTGCAGAGAGTGTGCTCACTGTGTCCATCACCCCAGTTGGTGCCTGGATCTGGGAAAAGGCAARTTTATCCTCCTGCCTGCTGTCTGAAGTACCAAGTACTGGCCAATGTAATCGTCCTTCTGAAATGGCCCTTGGTATGCAGAGGTCATCTCTTGTGGAAAAACATGATAAACTTTGCAGAAAAGCAGCCCTGTTTGGTGAGCAGCAATCTTCTACCCTACATCTGAAGCACTTATGTAGTAAAAAAAGTAGGATAAACAGTACATCTTCATTTTTGTTTTTTTGACACAAAACCTTTTAGGAAGTCTCTTTGTTGGACTCTTTTTATACTTACAAGGACATGAAGTTGTTATAAGCAGCCAAATTATTTTGAGAATTGATTTAGTTTATAGAATAAAAACATTAATGTAAAGATTTTCTCAACTGCAAGACTGATTTAGATTTTTTTTCACTTTTAAGGGATGCTTCTTTGGAATGTTTAACATTTTTTTCAGGGAGTTCTTCCTTTGATTCAGAGAATTTGCACTATATCAAAATGCACAACTGGAAAAATATCTGATTTTACCACAATACAATCAGCAACAGACATCTTAAATTCCATAGACTTAGACTCTAAGTCTTCATTTTTCCTGTTAAATAACATATTGTAATCTAAAAGAAGAGGAACATTTTTTACTTTACAATATCTATTTAGTGCTGACTACATCCAAGCTCCTCTGTATGTCAGAAACACTGATGTCATCTTTGTTTATTTGTAGTATGCATGCATCTAAATAAATGTTTAACTTGAAAGAGCCACAGACATGTTCAGGGCAAACCATTAATTGCTGCCTGAGAATAGCATAAAAACACGTTCGTAGAGGGCAGAAAATCCTGTTCATTTCTTATACCATTTTATCCCTCAGATGCTCATGGAGTACAGGACTACAGAGCTGCATATTACTGTGGCAAACACACAGTATTTAGATTTAGAGCCCTTTAATTTTCTCCCATCAATATTTGGAGAAAAGTGGATTGCAGTTCTATGCAGTGACAAATAGTGAATCTAATTTCAGTTTGTTTTTTACAGCTCATTGTGTTTAATGAAATAATTCACTTGCTAAAGCTACTGATGCATAAACACTATTGAAAATCTATCTCTTTTGTTTGCTCTGTTTGTGCAGAAAACCCTACAACCTAAGGGAATATTAACGAATCTTGTACATTTACCTGGCCTAGGTATAACTGTGCTATAAAAACATTGAACTTGTTCCAATTCTTCAAAAATATCCATTCTGGAAATGAACACACTTCTAAAAAAACATTACTGCATCCTGCATTTTTGAGGATAAATTTTCAGTACATTTTTAGACTTTTTTAAAATTGAAATCCTAAAAAACTTCTATAGATAATGTTTTTGATTAAATATTATAAGGTACCATTACCTTTATGCCTTGAAAAAGAATAAAACATTTAAACTTAGCTCTAAATATTGCAGAGGTTCTATGGTCTTTCTTCTGTACCCTTTTTTCCTGTTTTCTAATTTACACAATTTCTCTCTGAAGAAATATCTTGATTTAAGTGTCTCAAGTATGTGATTGGTTCACCTTTAATGCCACCTTTCATTGCACTGTGTGAGATCTGAAATTCTTGCCAGAAAGTGTTTCTTACTCTTTCCTCTACACATGGTTAAATTTTGTCTTCTCTAGGAGCATAACACAACACAAAACCGAGAAGAGCAGGCCGGCTGAGACAGGGATTCACCCCTGGAGATCATCTAGCCCAACATCCTGCTCAAACAGGATTGCTAAAGCTGGGATAGGTTACTGAAGGCTGTGTCCAGTGGGATTTTGGCTGTCTCTGAAGATGGAGATACCCCAAACTCCCTAGTCAAGCCATACCAGTGTTTGACARCCCTCAGAGGAAAGAATCTTACACAGAATTTCTGCTATTTCAGTTGTGTCCTTTGCACCTTGACACTGGAGGGTTATGTCCCTAAGCACTGTAACTGCCCTTTTTGAGCTTTTTATCTCCACTGGAATCAGTCTAAAGCTGTTTAGTATCTAAACACTATGCAGTTAAGCCCCCTAGAGATGTACCCAKCATGTTCTGGGCTTGGTGAAGTTACTTTACAACACTCGGCTAAGAAAATACAAAAGGAGGGTTAACTTCAATCTTTCAAAAAGCTTAGCATTAAGAGARCTATCTTCCCTAAGAGAGTAATCTAAAAACCACCTAGGCTCAAGACAGTCTTCCCACAGTGCCACCCTATTCTGTGCAAAAGGCTACTTTCTCCTTGCTTGGAACTGGATCACAGTGCCACCAAAAAWAAGTATTTTCAGTTCCTTTGCAACCATCAGATGCACTGAAGATCACCACACATATTCACACTTGTCCTTGCTTAAAACTTGGTTGTTTCTTTTTTTACATTTTGTACTGCTAGACATTCACGATTATATCAAAGTTTCATACTGGTTGAGCTTCCAGCTATCAGGCCTAGAGCATCAGCAAGGTTTACAAACTGAACACAGTGCAAATTCCAGGCTGTTTACATCAATCCACATATTTTATCATAATGAAATTATTATCAATGCAAAACATATGAGGGAAAACAACTGACTGGATCTGACAACAGTGCCTATGGTAAACACTGTTTTCTCAAGATCACTCAAGTTTTGCTTACTTTAATTTTTCTAKGCTTCATGGTTTAAGCTGTCAAGATGTTAACTATTCATGTCGGCAGACAGCAACACCTGAAGATATTCCAAAACCAACTGTGAAGGAGGATGTTGYATGTTTTTCTTTCTCTGTGAATTGAAGGGGTTTTTATAGGTTTATTTTTACTACTACATTTCATCTCAATGGCTATTTTATAAATATAAACTCCTAAATCAAAATAAAATAAAAGAAACACACTCTTCCTTTTATAAATTTTATGAACCAAAGAACACTTGAAACTTTAAGCATTGTTAAAATATAACCTAATGAATATCAATCAGATTTATTTTACTTTTCTTTGTAGATGGCTGACATTTTGACAATGTTGTGGTTTTATCATTGTCTTTAAGATCCCCTGTTTATTTAAGAGCCCATATAGTCCATTATAGCCCATATCAAGCTATTGTAATTTTCTGCCTATGTTTTAAAATCAGAATTCATCATATTAAAGGCTCTATGTATTTCACAGATTGTATATAAATACATACAATCTTTGAACTATATACACCCATATTTAAATTATATGCTTCTAATTCCTTAAATCTCAAAGATTTTTCTAATATTACTTTATCACCATCATTTCTGTACAAAAAAAAAGATTTCTTTAAGTATAATAAAACCACACTTTTTTTTTTTATACCAGGGTCAATGCAACCATTCTCATTCTCCAATATCTGAATAAGTATATTTTTGAGTGATATTTTTACTTTTTTCTTCTATGCTCTTCCACCTGATACTACTTTTACCTTTTTATTTTTCTCTTACCAACATATTTTGAAGTTTATAAATTTCTTGTGAGCAAGAAATTACCAAAAGAAACAGCACAACTAAAAATTGTATACAATTGTCTCGATTTTCTTTAGCCTTCATTTCTGAGCCATTAAAAAGGAACGCCATGAAGTGCTTGCATCTCAGAACATCAGGCAAGCCTTAGGTCTTACTTTTATGAAGAAAAAATGAAAGCAACATCAAAGTGATCATGTGTGCCATGTGTTATTCTGTACCTTATCTTTGTGAGTTCTTACAATCTGCAATGACATAGTTTCTTTCTGTGTGGGTTGTGGTTCAAATCTTCTACTTGTATTTTCACTTTGTTGCTGGGACTTTTGCCTAATATTGCAGAACTCTCATAACTATTTTAGAGAAGATTTATTGCCCGTGTCATGGTAGAGCCAACCTTTATGAGATTTAGTTTTCCATTTTCTAACTGAAAGGATACTTAGTCATGCATATACAAGAATAATTTCTACTTTAAAACTCCCATCAAAATTTTATTGACGACATCATATTCTTGAGATACTTTAAAGCCTTTCAATCTGAAGTCAAGATTATTTATCTGATAATTTTGCAGTGTATTTTTCTTTTTCAAAGGTGAAAATTCCTTTATTTACTGACCAGAGGTTCTTTTCTAATTAGTTTACTKAATCCAGCCACATCCCTTCACCCAATTTTTAGTATTTTATTTMATCTCTAAATATTGTCATTCTTCTGTCACAAAGAATGTATTACATGCCACTTTAATACTCATTCAACCCACTATTAATTCTCTCTGCTTTTGTAGCAGAAGAGGGAAGCTTAGAACCCTCTCAAAGACACCTGTCAATTCAGATAAGTCATACTCCAATCAAAACTCCCATCTCAAAACAAATTTTCCTACAAACTTATTTCTGGATTTCACTGAAATTTCATGAAATAATGATGTCAAAAGACAGCAAGATAGAGAGAGCACTGTAATCCCATRATCTGCCATTTCCAAGATCCTTACTTTGCAGAGGTCTGCTGGGAAGAAGCTCTGTCTGTGCACGGGTTAGGTGCCACAAAGCCACYCCAATGCAGCCCACTCTGGAGCTGCTACAGCCCTTTCTTCAGCCAGGCAGTGGATGAGGGCAACACAGCCAACATCTGCAAGGACTGGATGCTTCCTTGAAAAAGTACAGTTCTCCAAGGAGGCTACTCTGTGTGATACCAGCTCAGAGGATCGGGCAACCTTCCAGCAGTAATCTCCRTGGGAAGCAGGAGAGATGCAGAACCAGATCAGAGGTTACCAGTATTTACCTGTTTCACATAAAGACTTTAATGGGCTTCACTGCATTTTATAGCTTCTTTGCCCACAGATTATATACAGGATAAAATTACACCATTCTGTCATAGGAGTTGCTGTGATGAATGACTTTGTTACAATGAACAGAGACTGGCCCATGACATAACGCAAGTCTTAGGGGAAAATGGCAAAGCTAAACTCTTCTCAGTAATTTCATTCACCAACTGTAACTAAACCCAGGAAAAATTGGAAACATTGAGCATGTAATTCCTAGACACCTGCATTAAGAATTAAGCTGTTTATTTAACATGACACTTAAAATATACTAACATTAAATTAATGTACTTGAATGTGTAAGATAACTGAATATATATATATATATATATATTGTTTTCACATGTATATTTAAACAGCGTAAGTTACAGAAAATATGTATATAGTTAAATAGTTAAGGGACTCAGAACTGTTCCCACCATGTAGCTGTGGTATGGGTGGGAAAGACTGCAGTAATGTTCTCCTGTGAGAGGAAAAGGATGGAGCACAGGCACGGCATGTTGCAACCTGATGGATCACAAACTGGGGCATCCATCCTTGACCACAGTTTGGATACCCCTAGTTCTTGATATATTTTTTTCAATACAGAAAGCAAAGAAAATGTGTTCATAATGAGTCTGCTGTTGGCGATAAGATAATTTAATAATTTACTTGTATACTGTTCACTAATTTCCAGATTCTTAGTGTTAGACAAGCAAGCTGAAATATAGTGCAGTATGAATGTATCCTAAGTAGTAAAATTTTATAGAACAAACAAAAAAACAACCCAAACAAAAAAAAAAAATAGGAAATTAAATTCAAAGAAACTTTCCTTTGGAAAAAATTAATTAAATTATGTCTTATTTCTGCACCAACTCTGTGAATATATTTTCACAGATGAAAGAATTGCATGTAGCTAAAGTGATAAAAAAGCCTCCCTAACAATTCATAGAAATCGATAAAGCTGACTGAACATGGAAAAATATCTAGCAGCCTACCTGGCTAGCTAGCTCACACTTAAACAGAAATCCCTAAAAGTTTATTCATGAAATCAATTGGAAATTTCACTCCCATTTACAGCAATTAGACCATCCAAAGGCCTTTGTATCTACTTGGAAAGAAATCCCAAAATATAGTACACCAACCACAGTCATTCTTATTATTTATTTATTATCAAATGATGTCACTGATTAAACTGATGAAATGACACAATCTCAATAATTAGAAAAAAATACTCCTAAAACCCAAATCACACAAATAAAGAACCCACATAGCTCACAACACAGAATACATTGTAAGTGTTCCCCTACAACTAACAATTCCTAGCAGGAATGCTAAATATTTTATACTATTTCTGCTTTAGTTTCTTTATAGCAAGACTATAGTCAAAACTGCAATCATAGAATCTGTGCATCCTGTAGGGCTGGTGAAAGCTTTGGGAACACATTTCCTAACACCTTATCTGAAGTGTTTCACTACATTGTTAATTTTTGCTCTCCTACTTTTCCATATCATAAAATTGGTGTATTGTTTAGCTACAAGCTAGAAGTGGAAAACAAATTAGTACTTTCACAGTCCTTTAAACATGTAAGACACRATATAAATTTTAAGTTATCAGAGATTTTCAAAACACAATCTACTTCAAAATACATTTTTCATTGCTATTTAAAAATTATATTAATCTCAACATTTTTTAAAGTGGGATATATACTGGGTTTAAGTAATGTTAACAAGTACATATCTCTCAAAAGGCAGTAATATCAAGAGGCCAGTGTTGGCAGGACTGAGTTATGGGAAGGCTCTTTATGACCTCTGTCTTGTGTGAGTACATCTGGCAGGTTTTGCACTGATTCATCAGTAGCAATATCGCTTTCATCAATCATTAGTTTTCAGATTTGGAGGAGACATAAATATTTGGGGAAAAATTGCTGCTTATAGGCACTGAGACAAGAGGAATCAGAAAATTATTCAAAAAGTAAAAGGACTTTTTTTTTTCCCCTTGTTTTATTTATGGATGCCTTTATATCTACTGTCAGTATTACTGATGTTACCTGGATATTTTCTCTGGGGAAAGGGAGAGTGTGTGATGTGATTTATACCACAAAATAACTGTGCTGCAGAAATAATTATTCAAATCTGACTGGGAAACCTTCTCACACTCTTCACAAGCAGTCTGGCAAGACAAASCATCAAGGGACCCACATCCTTGATGAGGCTGTAAACAGGCACACGTTGCCATACCAAAGGGCTGAGGAACGGATGCACAGTGAAATTGTTCAACATTATCTCAGACCTCAACTACTCCTTGCAATGACATTTCAAGACAACACAAGCTTCACAGGCTTTGAGACAGAAGCAATAAAAGAAGGGACTGTACAAAGCAGAGAAGCAGTGGTTCACCAGTATGGCTATGGCCTGTTTGCTCTGACTTTCCATAATTACTAACCCATCAATACCTAGAATAACTGTTCTTCCCTTTTAGGGAAAAATTGCCTAACAACACTACGTATCCACATTCTGATTAAGTGCAAAGTTCACTGGGATCTTTCATCTGATCTCTCCTGTGTGTACTTCCCAGCATGCAGCAGCAGTCTCAGTATTCCTGCAGCACACAAAGCATACAACATTTGTGTCACAAAGGCCCTTGTTGGTAACCAGAACAACAGATAATTTATCCCTTATTTCTGATTTTTCAGATTTTCCATTACACATTGCACATGTTTTTTAAATGCTCAGTTTCGTTTGAAACTCATCATAGAGGAGATGTCAGTAGAAAGAATACAGTAACACAAGGAAAAAGACTTTCTCTTTTAGCCACTCAGTTGTTTCAGAAGATAAGAACACTAGAAGCAAACCTGCCATCTGTAAAAGAAATGTGGAGACATGCCTTTCTCAACCAYTTCTCTGAAAAATTGCAGATTTGTGTGAAGTATCCACCATGTTAAAAGAATCTACTCCAGGGCTGAGTGGGAAATTGAAATAGAGGATCATCTTCCCATTTGTTTTTGAAGAGGCAATCACAAAAGAATATTAAAAGCAATCTGAAAGGGAACTTGCAATTTCCCATTTGTGGATGATTGTTGTGTGAGGATTGATCTGAGCTAAAGCCAAGATGYGATTAATTTAAAATTGAAGTTGCCACTGTAAAAAAATTAAATTCCAAATAAAGCTGTTATTCTAAAAAATCCCTCAGCAGCAAAAAGTATAAAAATAACAAAATACATAAATACATAAGTCATAATCAGCAAGACATATTACATGAATGTTTATATCTTCTAGATTCCTTGACAAAAAACAACAAAAAAGAAACAACAAACCAGCAGCATCTAAAAAGAAAAAWAAAATTCCACCAAAAAAGTACAATGCAAAAAAATCCAGCACATATTAACTATTCATAGAAAGAAAAGTCCCACACAGTAAATTCCTATTCATGTAAATAATGAGGCTGGTTGTATAGAAGCACAATTTAAATGCAGAAAAATTTCTGTTCTTATTCCATCTTTATAACTATCAAAACAAAGTTTTTATTTATGTAATKTATGTATTTTGATTCCTCCTCTTTGATTGGTGTTTTTATTTCTTGTTTGTTTTTGTTTTGAGTATTTTAATTTTTTTTTATTATTATGCACTATRTCTACCTATATGTAACTGAGGCTCAGACCGATTTCTTCATGAACTGTGTATCACAGCTTGCAGCAGTATCTACAGAATCTGTATGATGTCCTTGCTTAAAACTTTGCTATTTAGTGGTTTTGCATATATTTTGGGATTCACTAATTCCCCTGAACTGTTAAAGAAATAAGAGAGTCAGCTTCATTCCCTCAGGTGTGGTCATGTACATGATTAAAAGCAGTAAATCATCTTTTCTGAGGGGAGCACAACCTACCATTYAGAGTACACTCAGCAGGTGAAAATGCCTACTAAAAAGGCACCAGTCTTACAGTGGTGCTGTTCAGAATGCTGTTTTAAAGATTTATGCCTCTTAATATGATCTTGAAAATATGCAACTGAGGAAATGGAATATAACTTTATTCAAAACAATGCAAAATCAGCTTATTTTGAAACACTAATGAAGGAATTAGCTTCACATTYGTGTTATATTCTAAAAGCACATGGTTAATATTAATTAATCTGAATATTAATCCTTTCTGCATTGTTTACAAAATACTTTTCATTAATAGAATATACAATATAACCATAAAATCATAAAAACAGCAGTCAATACAGAATACGACTTATTATTTCTATTTTCCTAAGCAGATTACTGCTTGCACTACTATAAATTGATAGGTATAGTTACTTAAATCTGGGTCTGAAAATGCTGGCCTGTTCTATATTTTTTTGCAAATATTTATTATTTTCTAAAGTACTGAAGGTTCAAATATCAAATTCACGAAAATATTATAAACTTTAACAGAATTCAAAACATGAACAGAATCTGATATTGCACAGTTGTATAAAGAGGTCATTCCACTAATGTAATTATTTTTCAAAAATCAAAATTTATACTTGCACATGAAATATATTATTCTCTCATTTATACTGATCTAATAAATTAGAGCTAATACWTTATCTTTTTCGTGGTCAGATAACAAAGCATGTTTTAAAAAGGATTTAAATTTTAATAAGGCCTCAATCCCAATGCCTGTCAGYGGCAACCAGATATGATTTGTCAAACTTTATTTCACAAAACATCATCAGACTTAAACTAACCTCTCTCAGAAGTAAAAAAATGGAGTGATAGAACCAGCTCTGGGTTTTTCAACAACATGGCCAAAACTAAAATTTCTTTTYCAAAGGACACAAGGTTTGAACACAGCTGAAATGGAACATGCTTCATCAAAGATKGAGCCCAAGGAAACTGGGCTTGGAAACTTCTGAAGCCAGCAATCGAAGATGGCAACTTGTCCTGTCAGAAGGAACAGTCTCTCTGCCCTTGCCAATGTACCCCCCCAGCCTCTGCTGGCTGCAGAAGGGTTTTTTACAGAAACATAGAATCATTTATGTTGGAAAAGACCTCTAAGACATTGAGTCCAACCTGTGACTRATCACCATCTTGTCASCTAGACCACAAAGTGCCACATCATTTCTTGAACACTTCCAGGGATGGTGACTCCCCCACCTCTCTGGGGAGTCTGTTCCAAAATTTAACAATYCTTTGCATGAAGAAATTCTTCCTGATACTCAACCTGTATCTCCTGTTTGCAGCTTGAGGCTGTGTCCTCATATCCTGTCCATGRTTGCCAGGGRGAAGAAAGCAACCCYCACCTTGCTACAGCCTCYTTTCAGGTGGTTGTAGAGAGTGAYKGGGGCCTCYCYRAGCCTCCTTTTCTCCAGGCTAAATACTCCCAGCTCCCTCAGCTGTTCCCCACARGGCTTGTGCTCCAGACACTTCACTAGCTCCACTGCCCTTGTCTAGACATGCTCCAGCACCTCAATATTTTTTTTGAAGTGAAGGGCCCAGAACTGGATACAGGATTCGAGGTGTGGCAACACCAATGCTCATTACAGTGTGTCCYGGTCCTGCTGGCCACACTRTTTTTGATACAAGCCAGGCTGCCATTGGCCTTCTTGGCCACCTGGGAAGAGGAAGAGCTCGTGACCACCAGTAATCCCATGTTACTTCCTACTAATATCTGGAAAGCTTTCCAGAYACTCTTCTCTGAGCCTGTAGGACTGCCCAAGGTTCTTGCAACCCAGTTGCAGGACCTGGCGCTTGCCTTCTTGAACCTCATACAATCAGCCTCAGCTCATCAATCCAGCCTGTCCAGACTCCTCTGCAGAGCCTTCCTGCCCTCCAGCAGATCAACACTCCCACCCAACACAGTGTCATTCACAGTCTTACTGAGGGTGCCCTCAATCCCCTCATCCAGATTGTCAATAAAGGTATTAAACAGCCCTGGGCCCAGTGCTGAGCCCTAGGCAAGCCCTCTGGAGATCATCTGCTGGCTGGATGGGGCACCTTTCACCACCACTCTGGGTCYTGCCATCCAGCCTGCTTGAACTCAGATTCTTAATGGGAAAGGCCAGCTCCTGCAGTCTCCTGCCCTGGTGCCTTCCTACCTCMCTTGTGCCTAGAATCCATCCACAGAGCAAATACCCATCTTCTGCTTTTATGGTGCTAGGATAAGATCTTTCAGCTAAAGCCGAGCCTTAAGTGCATTTGGGAAGAGGAGAAGTTTTYTTATAACTCACTTCTAGATAGACACAAGGCATTTTAGAGTGATCTGACATGCTGCAGAATGAAAGAGAGGCAAAGGACCMCATCATCTCCCTTGTTTGTTGCTGCTTGATCCCTTTATGCAAAAGGTTTATGTTCATATGACTTAATTGCACTGCACTGTTAAATGAAATCATGGTGTGAAAATTTACAGCTCCTCAACATGCATTTTTCAAGAGAAATTTCACTCAGTCTTAAAATGCTTTTAAGGTAAGTAATCTAACACATTGCAGTCAAGAAAACCTAAATGAACTTATATGACTTGGAAGAGAGCAGCTAACTTGCTCAAGACCTCAGGACAATTATTTTAAAAGCAGATGACCTATTCCCTTCTTTGATGGATGTAGAGGAGGAAAGCTTCTATTTGTTAATTTGGGTTTTTTGGTTTTTTTCAGAAGATAATGTGCATTGGGCTCCACAGCATTACAGAAACTTTTCAAGCCTGTATTTAGAGGAGATAGAACTCACTCTGATTTTTTTTATCTCAGTATACTAAGCACTGAGGGTGTAGTGACTACTGCTGTTAACCTGATAGCTTTTCCCCTCATATGGGATTGCTTTTTAACTCCTGAATATATATGCCTGTCCTCAAACTTTATATACAAAATCTTGTCTCAACATTGTTTTTTTTTAGTTATGTCCCAGGAATATATATGAGGTAAAYTATAACTTTTTGCTTTATCCAGTTTTCCAATTAAATTAGTCTCACTTGGTGAATAGTTGAAGAACAGAATAATTATTAATGAAAAAAGGAAACTTATAAAGTTGTCATTGTTATTATTAATGAATATTGTATTTGATAAATGACTAAAATTTTAGTTTGAAGTAATAATCATYTTAAGATAAGTATGTTAGTATTAAATGGTATCTTATCAATGTTGCTTAGAAATCATCAAGAGCTAATTGTTTTAACTGAAATCAAGATCAAGAGAGCCAGACTTAATAATAAATCATCTCACTTAGGCTTGCACAGTTAGATGATAGCAAAGCAAACATGACAACTTCCAATGCGTGTTTATGATCTKCTTAGAAATTGCTAGGAATTCAAATACCTCTCGCAAAAAGATAATTATCAAGGTGTTTTCCCATGTTGATATCATGTTGGTAATCTCTGTTTTAAAACAGCTAATATAAAATACATATAAAAAAAGCATTATCATTGATGAACATATTTGCAAAAAAGTAACACATAGATTATATACAGGAAATTTTCTTAATATTSTAGTACTTCCAGAGAGTGCAATTTTCTCAAGCTGTTATGCTGATACAAAGTAGTACYTCTGATGTGGGAAAACACAAACATTCAAATCAATGAGAAAGTAGAGATCACACAAATACACAATGAGAAAATAAAGTATATCTGTGGGTGATAAAATGGTTTAAAAAAAGGAAAGAAAAAGTGCAGTATATCACAGATTCTGTGGTTTCATTAAAATAACACAGAACCAGAACTACATAAAGTTGGAGAGATTGTTATAAATTAAAAGAGCAGAWAGAATCACAAACAAAAAAAGAAAACCATCCTTTTTATAAGTTACATTACAAACACTACTTGCAAATATTTCTTACATTCTTGGATATAAAATCATGCCATACTTTTGAGAAATATATCAAAACATCAGTTTTCTGCATACAAGTGTTTCTATTTGAGAGATTTTTTTTTTTCTTCTTTTTACTAGTTGAAAGGTAAAAGCCTGTTATATTTGAATATGTTGTGCTTACCTGTGTTGAAAAGCCAGCTTGTCACTTGTTCAGGAATACCTTGATCCGATGCCTGTAACAATTCATCTAACCTTAAATGAAACCCTGTGCTGGGGGAGAGGCTCTCGTTCCTATTACTTTTTATAAAAGAAAAATATATAGATGACAGATCCTTTCTACAAGGTAGCCTAGAGTGTCTAGTTCTTGTCACAATGTTGTCATAGTGACAGTGACATCAATATACTTCGTGACAATCAGTACAGCAATTTTTCTGGAGACAACACCAGCATTGATTCCTGAGTGTATTTTGTATTGACTTCCTTTTCAAGTCTCATTAGAWAATTTATTTTTGCACTATTTTTTACTTCAAATGTGACTGCACTAATTATTGTGATTGTAAGCAKCCTGGTTAAAAAAAAAGCAAWCAAACAAAAAATACTGAAACTAAAATACTACAAAACCAAAAGAATACAAAAAAAGAAGTTTGACCACAAAATTTCTTTCTACAAATTAAAGTCTCTTTTATTTGTTAGTATAACAAAGTGACCTCCTAGATCTGATTCTRACTCTATACTCATAATATTTTTTTTCAAATAAGGGTTATTGACAGTGTAAAGTACTATACATACAGCAAAAGGAGAAGAAAATGGTTGCCTTGAAAAAGGTGATATATTTACTCAAGTAATTTTTCTCGGAAAATACTGTATGTCCACTAAAATCGTGACGTTTCATGATCACTCTTCACATCATTATAGCATCCCTTTTCAATGCACAACTTGTCACCTTCCTGAAACTTTTCACATTTTCTGTCAGTAATTGCTACATGACGTACAGTCATATAGCACTTTATGTCCTAAGACAAAGTGTATATTCCACTTTTTTTTGCACTAAAAGTGAGAAAAAGCTGCAACTCACCTCTTACCAATCTAATCTGCCAAGGCAAAAAATTACTGCTAATTGTGTTCTCTGTTGATAATATAAATAATTTTCAGACAACAAATTATAAACTTTGCTGTTAATTTCAAATTCWTCCTTCAAGTGGCATGACTGTAGAAAAAAAGTTTTCTGATGTTACCACTCACAAATAGCTTGAATTCTGAACCACACCACCTGTTTTTTCCTTTTAATTCAACATGTTAAGTGGGAATTAATCCAATACATCTCTCCAGTTTCTAAAAAAAAAGAAAATAATATTTACTACTAAATAAATCCAGTATGTTCCCATATCTTGAACATTTAATGGATTTGTAATTGTAAAYATTTGAAATAAAAGGCAGAATCAAAAAAAGAGAAATACAGAAAACTGGGATAACTTTTAGGAAAAAAGCTACATTTTCCATCATTTAATATTAGCCACACTAGGTCTGTAGTTCAGGTTAGTCAACTGTACTCCACACAGCCTGAAAAGGCAATTCACTCTGCCATATGAACACCTTTGTTAACTGAGATTACTCATCCTCCAAAAGTGCCTCTCTCTACCCATTACCTACCATCTACATTCGTTATTTCTACCATAACCTACAATTATCTCAAACAGACAAATTTAGCCTGGTTCTCTTTAAAAGCTCATCCTGTCATAAATAAATATGGATCCATATATTCATATATGGATTTATATACACACCCACTCAAACTTTCAGGTAGYAGATTTGGATGAGAAAAGTTACTACAATCTATAATTTGCCAAATACCTCTAATCAAAGACTTCATAAGCAATAAATGCCTTTAAAACTCAGATATCTATGTTCAGAAAGGAACAGTAGCTACTCTCAAGKGATCAAACCACAGCCTTTTTCTTAGGATGTTCCTAAATAAAGCTGCGCAGAACAATTCAAGTTTCAGTGCTTACGTTGCCACATTTAATTTTAAGGGTATACTCAGCAGAAAGGCTACCTTTTATTCTGAAATGCAATTACTGCACTACCTGATAAACAAGACTTAGGCTCTTTGCTATCAGCAGCAGTTAATGGGAGGCCTGACTGCCTCAGGCCTTTTATGACTATCCCTAAGTGATTATATTATAGGCTTTGAAAAATTTGACCAGAGCTATATCACAAAGGATGAGTAATAGATCAGGGTCTTGTCCTCTGAGTTGGTACTTGGCACAAAGTCAGGTGTATTTATATCATAGTGTTCGTATATTTAAGCAGAAAACCAGCTGCACAGATTTAACCATGTAAATTGTGAATAAGTAGTCTAAGTAATGCATTAAGGATTCAAAACAAAAAAGTGCTTTATTTCCTTAAAAAGTAAACTTACAGGAGGAAAAATATTATTTAATTTTTTTTAATTACTAAATTGCCAGATATTGTTGATAGCATTATAAATATTGGAATATTTTAGTAGTCATTTTTAAAGTTGTTCTTCAAAGCTGATATGTTTCTTTGCCAATTACTCATCCAGAAGGCCAACAGAGAAACAACATCTACCAGCTGCTCCTCTTAATCATCTGACACCGAGTTCTTCATCGTTACCATTATATAACATGCCATTCCTTTACAGAACAATACAAGACAGGCTCAGTACTGACCTGAAATTATTCTCTGATTGACTGCTTTAAAAGTCAAATGATCTCATTTAAGCACCATGGTGATATTAGAAACAATTTTTCATCAAAGTAATAAGAACAACTCTGAAAATTAGAGGAAACCCAAATATACAGGACAACTGAAGCCATAAATTTCCTGAGTCTTCACTGATACTTTAATGCTTAAATCTTTAGCATGTCTTCCTTGCTGAAACCACTTACTTTCCATGTAACAAGCACATCTAAATGGACTTGTTCAGAACAAATCACATTAGTGAAAACACAAGTCAATTTTATTTCAAGAGTACATAGAAGTATCAGACAGCAAGCCTCCTAGCTGACCAATGTAGGAAAAAACCCCAATAGTTTAAAAAGAATTGTGACAACTTTGCCTGGCATTCAGGTTAGTTAAGCARGGTGCTAAAGCAACAAAATGCAACAGCTGAGAAATTGTTGTGGCATCTTTCAGTATATTAAAACCAGAAGTGCCTAAGTTTTATTTCATCTTTTTCTGCCTGTATGGTTACTTTGGGTATCACTACTGTAAATGAAGATCATTATCAAGTTTTAATACAAAACCAAATGTGATGGAACAGACRTTCTGTTCTCAATCACAGAGCAGTCCTTCTACCAGTCCTGTTTTGGGATACTCTTAATTATCTTTTGGGAAAAAGAAAAGGTGTTTATCACAGGTTCAAGAACTCTAATTATAAACCATTACCAATATCTGAAAAGAACTAAAACCAAAACAACAAAACCCTTAAGGATCATTAATGTACTGCAATTTTGCAAGAAACAAATGTGGGATGATCATATACATCTGATACTTTCTTTTATAACAAAAAAAAGTTGAATGCACTTTTTAATGTGAMTATCTACTTTCTTTTCCTTTTTTAACTCAAGTAAGCTTCATATGCAGTTTTGCAAGTACATATTTGTGAATGGGTATATATTTTGGTTATAYAAAAAGTGTCTATTTTCAAATAATAAAGTTAGAATATTTCTTAAGCAATACAAAAACTTTTAAAAAAAGTTTATTAAGAAAATAAGAACTTAAGTAACAGATTTTGTAATATGGAATAATGAATCAGAGCAGAGAAGGTATCCACTCTCCTAGATATTAATAATCTCTACAATTAAAGAGCTGACAGAGAACATGAAGTTTTTTCCTCATGGCCTTTTATTGAGTCATAACCCCTTCATGACCTTGTAATTTTTATGAAAACATAATAATAAAATATATAAGAACCTCTTACAAAAAATCTGATATTGGTAAASATTGTAAATCTAAAATAAATTAATCAAAATAAGTCCAGTTAAGAAATCTCATTGGGCAGAAATAAAYTGCGTAGGAAAAAAAATTAAGAAATTACAGTAAAAGTCAGTTCTATTTCATTGAAAATTCCCCATCAATCTCATAACATTGTATATCACTGATCCCTAAAAAAGCCACTGAATTTACAGTCACCCAATAATGGAAACTGATACTGCACATCAGCATGAATCCATAGACTTTAAATACTTTTTATTATCTTAGAACACAATARTTCTAAACCCACTGTGCTGCACTGTGGTCAGTGTGCTGAAGAAGACAATCTATGTGCTTGGTGTTTATAATAGCTACCAGAGACCAGAATTTTAGTTTTCAAAAGGTGAAATTGCACTTTCCATCTTGCTCCATCTTTCCATCTTTGCAAAACACTTCAATAAAGAAAGAAAATGCTTACTGTACCATGGTTTATTTCAACAATCAGGGTATATACAGGAYGGACAGAACTAATTTATTTTAGAGAAATTCCTTACTCATCCATGGCAAAACAGTTCACATATGACAGTGTGCACAGCTGTTGTTGATAAGGGTGCTGAACAGCATCTCCCTGAAATTGCTCAAGATACAACACCATAGCAAATACTTACAGGGCCCATGTAGCTTCTTTAAAATTTACAGCTAATGCACTACATTTTTCGTAGTTTAATACTACTAAATTTAATAACATTTAATACTACTACATTTTTTTATATGTTAGGTATATAACCTGATTTAGACTGTTCCTTGCCGAAAATTTCTATTTACAACATTGTGTCATAGATATATGAATGACTTACACTTAGTTTGTAAAACACATTATTTCTTCCTCAAGCTCAGTGAAGATATGCAGGTGTGTTCAAATCCCTGCCTTGTGTTCCAGAGGTCTCTGGCAGCAGCCAGCTAACTCGTACTTCAATGCAGCCTCTCTCCTATACATTTGAGTTTGTACACAATAAGAGGGAATTCTCTAGTCAGATGTTGGACTAGAGATAACTAGAGAGAAAATAGATCACAGATAAAAAACTTTTCGGGCAAAGACGAATCTATGGGAACATTACATTAAGGTAGATCCAGCTGCTTATGGTAATTCTAGGTTTAAAGCAGACTATTTCAGGTCTCTTAAAATAACTTAGTATTTTTGTGTATCCAGCAGAGTGTTTCCATTACTGATGTTGCTGCTCATAACAGGATTACTATACTTTTTCCATTCTTTATGTTTAATTTAGTACCCACATCTGAAGAGAGGAATTTATTCTAAATGAACTTATTTTCAGTTGTGATTAAAGTTAAATGATAATMCAGACATAACGTGATGAATCTTGTCAGGTTTTTGTTGCTGGGATGCAAGAAAAGAGCACTGACAAACACTCGTTCCYTGCAGTCCTAGTACATTTAGACAGGTTTAATTTGTGCTATAYTGCCTTTAGTTACCATTTCTAGAGCAAACATAAGACCTGAGTAACTAAGTCCACAAAGACAAACTGCTTTCGAGTCTGGGACCAGTTCTTTAACTGTGATGATGGTTCCTTTCCTTCATGAGTCAATGGATACACTGCCAAGAACACATGCAAGGCAACACCAGAGTTCAGGACAGGTATCTCAGACTGTAAAGATCAGCCTGTCAGCAGCTCACACTCACAAAACACACTGTGTGGGGGAAGCTTGAGAAAYAGGAAAGAGGCGGAACTGACAAGCAGCATATGACAAGACAGTAACCTAAAGAAACATCTTCTAAATGGAGGACTGAAAGCAAGATCCCTTGGTTCAATCTTCTCTGCTAGCATTAAGAATGACAATCAAGCATATATTTCTATTAAAAATTTGTATGCAGCATACTTGAGAACACCTATGGTGTTTCCCTACTGTTTTATTAAAKCTTGAAGTATGAACACATGCACACATCAGACAGCTGACTTCTTTTCCTCCTGTAACCAACAATTCTAACCCACCATTCAATCCTTTCAATTATACTCTACTGCATCACACACAACATCCAACTTCAGCTTTAACCACACTCATTGTGATGCACACAATAACAAAAAAAGTTAAACAAAATTTAAAGTCTTGTCCTTTATTGTTTTCTGATGACCTTCTATGATTTTGGATATCTCAGAAGATGTTTTCTTTGCTACRTTATGTAGAAGTTTATTTATATATTTATTTTAGTAAACTCAAACCTAACAGGTGGATTTAAATAGTTTTTGTCCTTTTAAGGCTTCCATTCCCAGTGCTTGTTTTAGTCATGTTCATATGAAAAGACATTGAGGTTATGAATTCTCTCCTCCTTCCAATGCATTTGGAAGAGCTTTTATCTTTAGGCTAAAAGAGAGCTTTTATCGTCTTTTAGCCTACTAGTGGCAGGGATAAAAGTGGTATTTCTGACAATATGGAAGTKGGGGAAGTAGAATATAAATGAACTGGTGAAAGTGGCTCATCTCAAAAGYAATCCTACCCACTGCTGCAATCAGAGACAGAAGTTTTGGCTGTGTAAAAAAACAGTGAGTCATCATATATTAATATTCTATAGTAATATAATTAGAAGAGCTAAGGTGTCCTATTTGTCTCAAGGACACAGGGGTTTTTTGCCCTTCTAATTAATTAGAAGTTTCAGAATGCAGAAACAGATGARCATTAGGAAATTCATCTAATCACTATACAGTTACAATATAAGCCAACAGAAAAACAAGTAGCCTATTAAAAAATCCAAATAAAATCAAGGAGCTGTAGAGACCCTTAGCCTAACTAGGTAATCAGAGAGAATGATAGTGAATAGGTCTTGGGGCAGTATATTCACAGACTCAGAGAAGTTGGAAGGGACCTTCCACAATCACCGAGCCCAGCTCCCAGCCTGGCAACAGAACCATCCCCAACAGTCACACCACAAGCCCGAGAGCGTTGTCCAAAAGCTTCTTCAGCTCCGCCAGGCTTGGTGCTGTGACCACTTCTCTGGGGAGCCTGTGCCAGTGCCCAACCAGCCTCTGGGTTAGGAGCCTCTTCCTAATATCCAGCCTAAAAYTCTCCTAACACAATGTCAGGCTATTCCCTCAGTATCTGTCCCTCTTCTTCCCCTCACAGGAAGTTGTACCTGCACTGAGGYCTCYTCTCAGTCTGCTCCAGGCTGAACACACCAAGTGCCCTCAGCTGCTCCTCATACGGCTTCCCCTCAAGGCTCTTCACCACCTTTGTTGTCCTCCTTTGGACACTCTCTAACAGTTCAATGTCTTTTTTTACTGTGGTACCCAAAACTGCCCCCAGCACTCGAGGTGAGGCTGCCCCAGCTCAGAGCAGAGGGGACAATCCCCTCCCTTGCCCAGCTGGCCATGCTGTGCCTGGTGCCCCCAGGACACCCTTGGCTCTCCTGGCTGCCAGGGCACTTCTGGCTCATGTTCCACCTGACATTGACCAGGACCCCCAGGTCCCTTTCCTGGCACTGCTCTCCAGCTTCTTACTCCTCAGTATATCCAGGGTTGCCCCATGCTAGGTGCAGAATTGGGCATTTTCCCTGTTGAACTTAATAYGGTTGGTGATTGCCCAGTCCTCTTTGAAGTCAAGCATGCAGGACCAGGGCTAAGTATCTTAAACAACTCTACAACTGTGAGTGATGTAGCTATTTAGACTCAAACTCAGTAATCTACTGAGAAAGTGACAACAAGCTAGATATTAAGATGTAACATGAAGAATAGTAAATAAAACTGAGATTTATATGATGTTAGTCAAAGGTATAATATTCAGTCCACCTGTTTAACACATTTATATGGCTAACTTTCAACTAATTATCCAAAACCATATTCCATTGAGACTAAAATTATTTGATAAAAGTAGGAAAATATTTTCACATCAGAAGAGTGCTAAGTATATTTGGACTTTACTGTAGAAAGACAAGGCAAAACAGAATAGAAGATACATAAAAATGCAAAAGAATTGAAAGTTTATTTCACTGTTGTATAGAACAGAAATATGTGCTTAAAAGAACAAAAAGGAGAAATATTCATTCCCCCACACCTAAATTTGGTAGTGGAATACATTGCTTCAATTTATGACTTCAGGGAAGAACTTGTGAGAAAAAAAGAAAGAAAAGAGGTTGATRTATCCAATAAGGAAAATACTATAAAAATTTAGAAGGAAACTAAAGTGTCATGTTTCAATTGCTAGTTACTTGAAGCAATTTTCTATTTTGGAGTATCTTCTGGCTGTTTTTAAGTAGCTGGTATGGCCAATAATGAAATGCATTTGTCTTTGGGCTTCTCAAGTATGACACGGCTTCAGCTACTTTAGCTGCTCAGTTAACAAGCAGAGTTACAAATTGTATTAGGTTGCACTAGCTCAACGAGAGCACAATCCAGACAGAGGTATTTAACTCGGGACTCTCTCAGAATGCATCTTGTAAACTCATGTTATCAGCTTGCTTTCAAGAGCTTATATGTTTGTTTGAAGACTGCCTCATTTTGTATTCCTCCCTATGCTGATAAAACCACCACAGTGGAGATATTAGAGGATAAAGAGCTATAATTAGCTATTTTTCTTTTCCAAACAATGAATATGCAAAGAGAATACTCCTGCTGAGAAGCCAGTATACTCAATTCTGTTTGAGGGAGGTTATTTGAGGTTGGTTGAGGAAGCATTTTAAAACTTGCTTCAGAGAGATCAACAGGTTTTCATAGCTGAAGAATCTAGTTTAACTCAATAGTCACTTTAGCCAAAGTTAAAGAAGGATGACCTAGATGGGAAAGTAAGCAAGCCATATACTGGAATGCACACTAATCCTGAAAACCCCCAAATGGTGAGTGGATTACTACTACTCCTAGAAACTTTACAAGGCAGCATTCCTAAGGATACACAGCCATCTAGTGAGTGCTGAAGGATGCTGGTGGAATGGAGCAGATGGCCACAACAGTCTAATGCTTTTCTGCTGGATGTAGCTACCCTGAGATACTGGAAAGTTTAAAAAAAGTCAACAACTGTAAGCACTTTTGTGTGCTTTCTTAAGTATGGAACAACTTCATAATTTGGGACATTTTTAGGTGCAAAACTACTATATGGAAGGACAAGCATTTTGAGGAGAGAAAATGTAATCAAATGTAATCCCTGAAGACTGTTCTTGATATCAAAGTAACACTTCTGATGACAGCACGCATGTTCATGTTGAGATTGTGACACTAGCACACTTGAGAAGAAAAATTAAAGATTTCACTGTATGCCTGTAAGTCAGACATGTAGTTKGTGATCAGCTGCAACACCAACACAAACATTTCTGTCATGCAAGCGCCCTTTAAAATGAATGARCTTGCAAATGTTTTTCAACCATGCTTGTTAACTAGGAGATAAGAGCAAAATTAAACGGGGCAGAACATAAGAGTATTCAAAAAAATTCGTAGCAGCACTGAAGGTTCAGAAACACAATTTCTGACTGCCTACATGTGCTACACTGCCTATAAAACTACTCATTTACAGCAGGAGATGACAGGCTTATAGCCTATACACATAACAAATTACTACAGCTCAATTAGTGATCTACTTAATAAGCTGTGCTTAATCATTGAAATTCCTGGGAACTTTCCTGTCCATTGCTTATTGTGTATTTGAATTGGTCATAATCTCTGTTTTGAAGATGTATCTATRTGTTTAGGAATATATAATGTAGTTTGGATGAACTTAATTTATAATAAGTGGCTGGGAAACTAACCTTGRTAGTTATCAGATTCATTTTTAATCTGAAAAGCTTCATTGAATCAAATTTTTTTCAGATATGTCCTGACTCTCATTYTGCTCCATATTTTTACAGACAATATTAAATAGTGACAAAAATTTTGGCATCACTCAATGTTTTGATCAACAGAGTAGAAAAGTTCCTTTTCTCTGCAGAYAGCTTGGAGACCATACTAGGAGAAGCCTAAGACTTGCTGTCRAATTGTTTTAAGACAGAAAAAGAGTCACAAAGAAACCTGAACAAGTTGTCTACAAGGACATAATCAGCTTAAGACTCCACATGCATATATTTCTGCCCAGGCAGAAGAAACAAGTGATAAAGTAATTCAGTCTATTTTCAACACCTGTGGTACTGACAAGGTAAACAAAGGGCATTGAGCTACCAAAAAGTAATTTACAGAGCATCAATGTGAAATACTCTAGGCACTAGACCTACAAGCTACAGCTCCAGGCGAGTATGCTTACCTTTGTTTGCATTTAAATTTGATTTATATATAGTTTATCTTCTTTCAACCACACTCAAAAACAYTCACTACAATGAATTTACTCACTTTTCCTTTTTTAAATTCATCTCTACCCAGACAATGGAAAAAATGTTGATACTATCCCTAGCAGTATAAAAACTGTCTCATCAAAGTCTTTGGCTCCTCTGAAAAGCAGATGCTTAACTGGAATGTTCCTGCGAAGGCATACTTGCCTCAACTAAGCAGCCATCCCTCTAGAAAAAGTTAATCCAGAGAACAGCTAATTTTATTCAGCAAAAGGCACTGTGACCTTTTAATTGCATATTAACACCTCTGATTTAAGCTGATGACCATTTCCTGGATATGCTTCTGAGSCACAGTGCTAGCAGTGAGTAATTCCTGACCTTTAGCCATTGAATTAACACCTCTAATTGTAAATGAGAGAGCATTTAAACCAAAACTCTTTCTAATCAAGTAGCTTATAAGACTATTATTTGGCTGGTCTGCTACAGAGTATCAAAACCCTCAGACATTGTGAAGGCAATTTTTTTTCCCCTGAGGCTTTCCTAATTTATATCCCACAGCAGTTGCTCTTATTGCTTGTGCTTTCCAAAGCTGTAGTGGGGAAGGCTGTGTCTATGGGATTTCTTACCTGCTGAAAGAGTGGTTATATGTCAGTGCAACTTGAATTTTTTGCTACTAATCACATTTCTTTGTGTATCTCTGGATGCAATGTCTGAGCCTGTAACCAAACCACAGTGGGCTGTGGTCTTATCCAATCTCGTAAAGGAACCAAGTCTAGGCTGGAAAATTTGCATATGGCAGAGATGGGGGGACATTAGTATTACAAAGATATAACTTTTATTTTCTTGCAAGATTTCTGATTTTCACTCATGTAGATCTRTAAGTTTAATCTTGAAGCTACACAGGAAAGATGTAAAACACAATCTCTATGACCCAAGACTACTGTCGTCTCATTCGAAGTACAAATGGCATGTCTATGGGCATTGTCCATGAAAGACTTGTGTCTCTATGGTTTCATGATATTGCAGTAGAATTGCCCAGGAATGCACAGTTAATGGAACTTGAAACATAAAAATCTTTACTCCCACGACCAACTAGAAAAAGGGGTTGCAACATTCTCATTTTCAATTTAACAGAAATTTCTATCATCTTTCCTAGAAATGTCAAATATTCTTGTGATAGTGTCTCTCTTCCTATCTACCATAGGTCATCTACAGGATGTTCAGTACAGGCTAAATCCTATTAGTCTCCTCTTCCAGAAACTCTTTCTAGGCTTGCTGAACTACTGTTAACTTTTTCCTGATAAAAACTTTGCGGCAAATCCATTTTCCCTTCAGGAATGCTACCAGATTCATTAAAACAAGTTCCCATCTTACAAGGTTATGTTACAGTAATAAATTCATAAATGTATTTAAAGGAAACTGCAAATTCATAAATGTTAGGGGATTTCTTATACTAAAACTAGAATGCACTTTTGGAATTTGAGTAATAGTTGTGGTTTCTTTCAGCCTCTGGGAGGATCTGAAAAAATTGAAAAAAATAATTTCTTCTAAGATATTAATATACTTATATACTAATTGATTAATATACTTAATCTAATTAAAATTATCAACCCCCCTTTTTTTTGGAAAAAGAAAAATTGTGACCCTGTAAACTCCCAAAAGGAAGTATTTGTCCCTGCCTTTCCATTGCAGCCCTTTGCTTCAGCCTATCCGCACCTCTGGACTACTGAACCAGTGGGCTGAGCATACTAGCACAGGAAAAGAAATAGCTGCTATCTAATCTGCATAACATAATTGTGGGTTTGCTACCTTAACACCACTACAACAGCTTGCTGTCTTTTTAACTTTTTTTTTTTAATCTTCTTTCCCAGGCTTCAAGGATAGGGTGAGGTTTTCAGACCTGTTTATTTTAAAATTATCATTTTAGGTAATCAGTTTTGCTAACTATTTTTAGCCCAGATATGCTAATGAAATGAGGCACTTAGTCCAGCTGAACTTCTACTATATTATTCTATGCTGGAATCTCCAAGTAAGAAAACAAATGAGCAATGCCAAATTAATATTTTCATTAGGGGAACTGAATCACCCAGAGGCTGAAAGAAGGTATTAGTTGGTTATTTTTGGTCATGTACTGGAATATAAAGATGAAATTAATAGTCATTAGGAATTCACACAATTCTGACATTCTTCAATAATATGCACCAGGTTTTTTTTCAAAACCAATACCTTCTGTTGTTCTGTTGAACAAATATTCTATTCAAAGCAGTTTAATTGTGTTAACAATGGAAGACATCCATTAAAAGTGTAGAAAGCTGAAATATAGAGGAGATGAATGGAAAACAAAGGCTCACAAGACTTGATGCAAGTCATAATATTTTATACATCACTCAAAAATCRCAGCAAGAAACAGTGTATAAAACCTAGACACACTTTTTGAAGTTTTTCTCAGCTAAGAACTGAAACACTAAGGTCTAGCTGTGTACCAAAGCAGCTAAAACTCTATATTATAGAATCTGAATAATCTCAAAGAAATTCACATGAAGACCAAAAATTACCCACATGAACAAGGCTTCAAAGTCAGAGAGTATGAGCTTCAATGGCTTCTATTTTGAGCACAAAAAAATCTGCAGCTGTTAATGACTAGTGATTTTTGTTTGCTTTATTTATGATGCATATATAGAAATGCGTGTGTGTTAGAAATTGCCATTGAAACACTCAATTCAGTGGCATCTCAGCCTAGATAAAGACACCTGGAGTCAAACYAGGTGTTATGGGTGTAGGCAACCTAAGCTCCTTTGAGGACTTTATTGACTTACCCACAGAGAACAAGACATGAAGTCTTTGCTTTTCTGAGACTGGACTGGGTGCTAGCACTAGATCTCCCTGCTTTTTCATTAGTAAGTGAAGCACAGAGGTATTCMAACTCAGACTCTGGAAATCATTCTTTTCACATCAAAATATACTGATAATCTACATAGACAAAAGAGGTTACAGCATTGTTCAAGCCAGTTGTAGCATAATTCAATTCTGAAAACTATCATATAACAAACTTCATTTTCAGCCCTTTTATTCAAAAGAGCTAGGATCTTAGAGCTTATTAAAATGACACAGAATAAAACAGGCCTGGTTTATGCTGCCTTCCCATCCTATTTTCCTCAATGTCAGCACAACTTACAAATGTTTTCTGTCAGCTTTTTCTCTTCATGCCTGTTTTCCACTGTCATCATGCACTTTGTTTTCATCAGTCTCTCTGCCCTTCTCTGACTGTGGTAACTAGATTTCTCCAGCTCCAACATTCTATTAACTACGTGTCCAAAATACTTACGATGTTTGTTTGCCTGCACTCCTGAAGCACTGGCAGTGCACTTGTTTAAAGCCTGGATCACCCGCTGAAGATTTTCCAGGCACTTTCTCAGCCTCCTGGCTAAAAAAACTTCCATACCCTGTTTCTAGCTACAAAAAAGGAAGGTAAATAATGTAGTTTTTGAAGCCATTCCTTAACTGCAGTTACTCAGACTCCAAAGCCTTAAGAAAAATTAGGGCAAAGAGTTTATTTCATCTTTCTGCCTTCACTAAGCTTAGTCCAGGAGCTGCTTGTATGTATATACTCAGCAAGGCTCCACGGTGTTAATCTTGTTGAAGTGTTAAAACCTCATGAGCAGCGACAGAAACAGAGCTGGGGGGATTGAAACCTTCCTTTGTGCTCTATCAGTGGAACCTTGCCTGCATGCTGAATCCTTTTCTTTCCCTCCTCAACCCCCCCAATGATGTCAATAGCAGTGAAATATCTTTGCTTTCAGTAAGTTAATTCCAAAAAAGCACTGATAAAACAGAGGGATATTACAGAACTGGAAAAAACCCTCAGCTGGACTCCTCACTAGGTCTGAGGAGTATGACAGTAACCTCAAAGCASAACCAGTTTATATCTGAAAAGTGTCAGACAATTTGTCAATAGGGGAAGAATGGCTATAGCTCCCTGCAGGCAGAAGAATGTAGCTGAGGATCTTTTATTAAAGCTGTGGCCTCTATTCACTTCATTCATTTTGTCTACAGCTCAGCCCACAGCTTGCTGTTGGCAGCATGCTGTTGCCTGACCTCTCTAGTGCACAAATTTTAGCATCAAAATACCCTGACAAAAACACTTTTAGGCCACGTTCCTAGGAAGTTGTTTGTGCAATAAGACATAAATATACATAAGTTTTTCTTTAACTTGAAGCTGAATATATGGGTTGATTTACACCAAAAAATTACAAACTCTAATAATATTGTATGCATAAAAGGTTTGTGAAATTCATGGTTAATTAGAGGAAACACTCCTTAATGTCTCCCACTGAGTTCAACTCCCAAAAGAAAACAGAAAGAATATGAAAACTCCAACCATGGGGTAGGGGGACGAACAGAGACAGTCGCCCTTTAATGATAGTTTTCACTATATTAAGTGTGAGATAATTCAACCAAGAGACAGGTTTTTATGAAACCATGCTTAATTAATTTTGCTGCCAACAGTACTCCCGTTGACGTCCCTGTGCTGTGTCACCCAGCACTGAAAAATGCTTCTGTCACACTGAAGGGCATTTTAGCACATCTCAGGCTTTCTGACAAACACTGTTCTCACAAAGCAAATACTTCATCCTTTTTTATRCAGCTCTTTGAAATCAAATTTCAGGGCAAGAATCACTCAAGAGGAAAGASAAAGTTGAATGCAAGAATTTTGGTGAATGGAAATAGGAAGATAAAAACAAGCAACAAGCAAAGAAAACTTAGCCAATTGCAATTCAAAATTATTTGCTTCACTTTAAAAAACTTAATGTGAAGKAAACCTCTTGAGGCTATTAAAATGAAAGTATAATCAATAAAGTCTTCTGTGCTTTATTAAATTAGTTGGAAAAGCCTCAGTGTTTCTATTTCTTATTGACATATTCTTCTTGCATACTTGTTGGATCTGACCTTATAGTCTAACCAAAAATATGTAAAAYAAATGATCTTCCAGGAAAGTTCAGAAATTCAGTTAAGTGGAGGTGATTTAATAAATAAAGTAGCATTCTACTTTTCTAGTAGCTTGYACTTGAAAATTTGCATGTGTTCCATTTCCAAAAAGAATAGGGATTAAATTTTAATCTCATTAAATTCACCATGTAAGTGATTCCAATGCATACTGTAAGTTTTACCCTGAAATTCTATTTCTGTGCACGTCTTGTTTGCCTCATGTTTTTGTAGTTGCCTCCTTATTTATCTGAGTCTGAATCACTTCAATATATGTATTTTTTTAGTACTTTAGAGTTTATGAAGCATTTGCCTGTGCAGATGTCTGAACATATTGCTGTACAAGTGCAAATATCAATATGGTACAGGGTTCTTCAGAATTTTTAAATTAATAGGTTTCTGTTAAGGATATTATGTAACTGATAGAAATTATTTATACTCAGTTATGAAATACAAAAATAAATCTCTGACTATACTATGACTCCAACAGTATGCAATTACTATTACTTACACTGAATAGATCTGTAAATTCATACTGCTTAAGGTAATAGGAGGAAAAACAATATAAAGAAAGAAGCAAAAGGAGAAGAATGTTAAATAAGCAATAGCAATGAAGGWAAATGAAAAAATGCAAAAGGGGACAGAAAAGGAAAAGAAACACAGGGAAATGGAACATTTAATATATATGTCTATACAAACATACAAAAATTTATTGGCAAAAATTCATTACCTGCCCTTTTGCAACTGCTGTTCCCTACTAGATGGCTATGCATGCTTCCCCTCCTGGAGACCCAAAGTAATTTTCTATCAGTTGTTTTGTTGGTTTGGTTACTCTTTTTTTGTTTGTTTGCCTTTTTGATTGTTTTGTTTCTTTTTTTKGGGGGGGGTGGGGTGGGGTTTTTTTTGTTGTTCTTAGGTAACAGGGACGTGACAACCTATTTCTGACATCTGAACACCTCTCTCCATTCCTTCACAATGAATCTATTTTCTTAATTTCAGTTCACAGTCTAMAAGGCTATTCAATCCACTTAATCCTTGCTCAGCCATAAGAATGACTGCTGTTAAATCTGCAACACTTCCTTTGYCCAAATGATCAGGGAAGCCCATTAGGAGAATTGGGCACACCTCACTTTGGCCAAAAGGCACTACCCATCAGTTTCTAAACTATACTTATTTGGTCTGTTTTTCTTTCTTTTGAAGTTTGTTCCCTGAASAGTCTTAGTTTTAAGTCAGACTGGTAGACATAGTTATGTGGATGGCATTTTTTGATTTCTGAAATTCATGGATTACAGATCACAGAATGGGTAAGGCTGGAAGGGACCACAACTGGTCATCTGATCCAACCTTCCTGCTCAAGCAAAGGCCATCCTAGAGCACATGRCACAGGATTGTATCCAGACAGTTCTTGAATATCTCCAGTGAGGGAGATTCCACAATCTCTCTGGAAAATTGGTTTATTTATATATTTTAGCTCTCTAATTATGACATACTACTTACTTCCACATTCTAGAGAGATCTTTAAGTAAAGGAGCCAGTTGAACAAAAAGTCCTGAGTCTTCTAGGTTCTATGCCCCCAATCTCATCCACAAATCACCAGCCCACCTGTACCTCTGGGCTCAAAATTGTCCTCCTTAACTGAATTCTGACTGAAGTAAGGCAATTGAATACACTGAGGTGGTTTGATATGCACATTTGCTCACTTGGTTAAAAATAAAACAGAGGGTTTTGTCAGTCATGGCTATTTTAATATACTAATTGCATCACTAGTCACTCAAGATTAAAAATTTTATAGCTAAAACAATTATTGAAGATAAAGCAACAAAAAACCTCACAGAATTTGCCAAATAATAGTTGTCTCTTCTTTCATGCATTTTAATTTGAGGCTTCAGTGCCAAAACATATTAGAAGTACTGAACCACCTGCTTTATTTTCTCCTTTTCATTAGGCTTACTTTGAATATTCATAGTTCTCAACAGACAGATTAATTCTAATGTTATCTTGCATCAACGATCTCTCTCTGAAATAAAGGAAAGCAGACTATCTGGCACTTCCCAGATTRTAGTCTTTTGGCCTGTAAATATAATATTAAACCTAAAGTTCATTTTGAATACTTTATATTAACCAAATAATTATTTTTGGCTTTCAAAAATGACATTTCTGTGGTTGCTATGAAATAAACCTGCATAAGTTTAAAGTTTCTTTTAAACAGTAAACCARCTTCAGTTAGGTCAAGCAGTTTTTGGGACAGGCTCAGCCCAAATCAAAACCATACTACTGTAGTTCAGAGATCAAAATAAAAGATACAAAACAAAAATTGACAGTATTTATATTTTTTTTAGTGCCCTGAAAATGGCCCCACATGGGGCTATAACACAATTAGCCACCCATGAATAAAAAGAATAAGTCATAAAGCAACAAYACAAAAAGATTCAATGAGAAAGATTTACACTGTCCTATCTTRAATGAAGTCATATTACTTGTATGTATTTTAAAAAGAATTCAGCATGCAGTTGTCAGAACAGTTACTTAATATTCAGCATTTGCAGAGGAAATTCTCCACACTTTTTTTAACCGTCTAAAAAGTTTTGGAAAGTTGAGAACCTGCTGGTCTACTTGACTAATATCTTCCTCTGTACTGAATTCTCCAGAAATGTCTAGCACTGCAGTTGATAGGTGTCCCAGTAGCTGAATGAAACCAGGGTCACAGAAAGTCACATAGGCAGCCTGAGATCATTGAAGATTACCATAAAAATTGTAAATGTACAGACTTCTATTTCTGATATAAATTCACATTTTCTGACCTGTTACCACCTTCCTAAGACCCTAGATAAAGGCCTGCCACACACCCTTTTTGGTGGTATTCATGGAGGGAAAAGCTACTTTTTTGATGGGGATGTGAGAAGTAATAGCATGTTCTTTATACGTTTATTAAAGTCCTTTAGCATTTAGGAGTTTCTATTTTTTTTTATACTGCTTGCTAAACTGGAACCCTAAACCTCCAGCTTGGGCACCTAGCTTGTAAATAAGTGATTCCAAGTGCTATTTAAGAAATACTGAGGAAAATTGCACACAAAAACCTATAACCTCTTTGGATCCTATATGATCTATTAACTTCAAAGGCATATTGTCTTCCAGCAATAACATACATGGAGAAGCCAGRGGAAAATAGAACCTTATGTTTGGGAACAGCGAAGAACTGATTATTTAGTCAGGAGATACATCCATGCTGACAAAGAGGTAGATAGATTCAGAAATCGGTAGATAATTTCAATGAAGAATAAAATATATAATCAAAACCAACAAAAAATCTTTAAGCAAACAGTTAATTACTTGTTAACACTTTAACCCATTAACATTAGGGAACAGAGAAGCCAAACCTGTTATCAACTGGAAAGATAAATCAAAACGTGTTAGTGTTTTTTAATTCATGGATTCCTACTCCTCACTTAAAAAAAATAACAAATACTGACTAATTTAAGTTTTCAGGACAGAGAAAGGGAACTTTCTCTGAAAAGAGTATTACCTGTATACTAACAAGACTAATAAATGGTCCCCTGCAGCATTAGAGTGAGTCTCCTCTTTTGGAAACAGAATTAGAGAAATATTTAGACAGTACTACCACTGAAACATTTTTAATCAAATGACAGTGAAGGTGGACTGGCTGCAGCAGGAGCAACAATTTGTTTTGGTTGGTGGTTTAGAGCGTATTGAGAAAATTTGCAAACTGAATTAAGAGATAAAAGCCCTTGGGAGCAGTTTTGTAACCACTCTAAAAGAAAAGTGAGCTTTATTGCCAAAGAAGAAAGTAATTTTAAATGAAAAAGAATGCCACAGAATTTCATTCTCCCATTAATAAAGACTAAAAATATAACCCTTGTCTCCTTTCTTGTAAGTAAAAAACCCCATTTATCCGTTGTTTTAACACTTCAATACATTAAAATTATTCTATTTTGGTTGCATCAGAAACAAATGGCATAAAAAAAAAGTGAAGGAATTTTTCTGGCTGCACTTTGGTTTGGGCTAGATAGATAGATTTCCAGTCAAGTGAAATAATTTAATTGTTATGATGAGGAATTTTTAATAAGGAGTTACTCTGAGTCTTTGGCAAGTCATGAAACACTAGGAAAAAAGTCTTACAGTCTACTCTCATTTTTATGGGAGCCAAGGCTCCCTTACAGATATTTCATAGGGAAACATCCWTGCCATTTTATTCTTAATTGCTTTAGTGTATGAGTCACCATTATTTTTAAATTATAGGGAATTTTAAAGAACACATGACTATGTGCACATATGAATAAATGATGCCTTTGAAGTTTATACTTCACAAGAAGTTGTGGCCTAATATAACATTTAAGATATGCAATCGTATCCATCATTGTTGGCTAAGACAAATATCACAGCAGTCAAAAAGCAGAGTTCCTACAATAGTGAGAGGAAGCTGCTTATCAAATTATGTATCCTACATGGACCAAATAATAGTATTCTCCACACTACATAAGTAGAAATTTTAGTAAATCCAAAGAAGAAGCAATTAATTACTACATTTAAGTAGTATTTCTTTCCCCCAATAAATACTACTCCTTCTTCACAAAAAAAGGATGTCAGTTCCTTTCATTTTTTTAAACAACAGTTACACCAATGATGAAATAAGACATTTAGCCTGTGTTAGCATTGGAAAAAAAATACGCCAAACATCTTACTTTTTATGTGCTCTTTTTCCTGTTTCAGATCTGAACTTTCTATAATTATGCTGCATAATAAGCTGGATAACATCACAAGGAGAATTTTTTTTAATGGTCATTTCCGTCCACCAAAGGACATGGAAACAATCAAACCTGAATTAAACAAAAGAACAGGCAGCTGAGGAGTGCAAGAAGTGTCAGCAAATTTTCTCTTCATTGGGATTCCAGAGCAAGTACAGTTAGCTTATACAACAAATTACCGTGAATTTCAAAGCTGTTTATTTCTACATCAAAGTCCCAAATTTCATGTCACAGGAAGTGTGCAGGGGATCCATCAGTAGCAATGCAAGATGAAAAATGCTCATGGTGCTGGGAAGGCATCTCAGATGGCACACAGCCCTGAAATTCAACCCCGCTTCCTTTGGATTTTGCCTTCACACACCTGGCAAGCAGGATCAGTGAACCATCCAACCACCTCAGGCAAACCAAGTGAGACAACCTATGCAGCTTTGTCACGCCAATTGCTGGGGTTCTTCTTCCCTCTCAGATTCTGCCATATAAATTCTCATTGAAGGTAAAAGTTTTTTTCATAAAGGCTTATCCCCATATTTTGACATTGCAAAGCAGCTGTGATTGGTCTTGGTGCATGCACATGTGGGAGAGTCACAGGTCTTTCCTTGGGTTTGAGCAAAGGCCAAGGTAGCTGCTGCCACATACTGCAATCCAGAATTCCTAATGCCTTTATTGCCCATTGTAAGAAGACATTAAAATGCTGACTTCCCACACAACAACCATAATTTTATTCTAGTCTTCTGTGATCCCATAAGGTTTACAAAATAACATTAAAAATGACACTTGTCTGTAATAAGGTACTTCAAATTAATTCTCCTGGCCGACCATCAAGAAATGGAGCTCTTTTCTGATGAGCCTAATGGCAATATTTTGTGAACATAATCAAGGAAGTAATTAGACTAAAGTTAATTTGTTATCTTCACCTGATGCCACAAAGGTTTACAGTGAAGGAAAATTTTATATATTGTTTATGTATTTGTATACATTGAATTTAACCCAGTTACAGTTTGTCTGATTGGTTTGAACTCTGTAACAACTGTACAGTGAGCTACCTGGAAACCTATTAGTTACTGCATTCATAAAGGAGAAATGAGTGTTTTCACTTGGTGATTCATAATTATTTCATATCCTCTATTCTTTCTAGCATGAAGTAGACTGTTTTCAGCAGTAATTACTTAAACATTCTGCTTCCGCACAGTAAGGTATTTGCCCTGTATTACAATAGCTTATATGAGCATATTGCTTATATAGCAAAACTTCCTAAATAACTCTGTCAGTCTGCAGTTCTTTGGCATTCAGAAATACTCTGAGGAAAAGATGCTGGTATTTAGCAATATATTCTTATTAAAAGAATAAAAACTTMTCTTTCATGTATATTTTTTCCTTGTTTTCTAACGTAATTTTCTAAAGAATTTCCAGCACGCCTAGCAATCAAGAGACAAGTTGTACCATGCAGTCCATAGGTCAAGGCATTAAGGGAAGGTCAGGTGCAACTCCTGCTGATATTTCAGGTAGAGGGAGAATAAAAATAAAGCACATTTGTATAGCTTACTCTTCTCCTTTTAGGCAATTTAGTGCATAATTAGACATAGAGAGTCTCTTTAAAATCTCTGGAATACAAAAACAATGCCTGCTTCATCTCTTATTAACTCTGATTATGACCTATTTAACAGCAGAAAAACTTTTCCAGTTTAAACTGATAAAGTGGTTACTCTTTTGCCTCCAGTCTATTTTAAGATTCATCTTCATGGACCCCCTGGCACCCAAAGTGCTTTGAATGTTTCACACAGTTTTGCAAATCAAGTATTTAAGCAAACTAAATTTAACATAAGTAGTATTTATTTTTCATTCTTCTTTGCATCATGTAATGTCTGCTACATAGAATTCTCCCTTCCACTATGTTTTCTCTCAGAGGAGTCATTGGTCAAGTATATTGAAGGATAACAAATTCTTACTTTTTCTGTTTTGTGCAATCAGCTGAGCTCACCCAGCAGAAATCAAGCCTCAAGCTAAAATTGTACCATTGGACCAGTAAAAATGAAGTGTTATTTGAACTGCAGTTGCTTGAAAATACCAGTGCTATTTCTTCCGAGAGATTTGTAATCTAATGAATTAAAGTAATTTCATTATCTGCAGCCACACATGCAATTTATGTGCTCCAGAATGATAGCCTCCAATAGCAACCCCAGTAAAGACAAACTAATAAAAAACCTCTGCTTTATGCTTTCCAGAAAGCAGACACTACATTGACATCAAAACAGCAAGTTTAAAACTAGAGGGCAAAGGATTTATTGTGTAATCTGCCATCAAGCTAAACACTGTCTGGGCACACCATATGATTTTTCTCCATCAAGACTGTTGCCATTTTGCTGTGCTTTCCACTACTTTCCTCTTTAAAGTGGTTAATTTCATTACACTCCAGAAGTCAGGGTTAGGGAGTAGGAGTTTGAGGAGGTGGCGTGAAGATAATTTTAAAACCAACAAAAACTTTTCTAGTGAAAGATTTTGGCAGCAAAAATTAAGAAATCAGATTCACTTGTGACATGTTGACCCCATTTTCCAACTCAAATAAGGCTTTATGTTAACCTCAAAATAGAGTCATAAGGAAAAAAACCCAATTACTTTTCCATAGCAAAAACCACAAACAGCAAAACCCTTGTAAATTCACTCCTTTTAGAAATAAGAATTACTCACTAAGGGCTGGGAAAGGGCACAAAAATTGTTAGAATTTCTGCTAGAAGTAATTTGCTGTATTTGGGTGATAACAGAGGTTTGCATTTTAGGAAATTATGTTTATAGCAGTTTCACCAGACAAAAGATCATAAATTCTAATTGGCAGACTATTTACACTCACTTGTAGCTTTTTATAGGGACAAAAAGATATAGAAAAGAATATTTCTAGGGTCAAGATAGTGTACCAGGACATCAATCCTCTTAGTAAATTACTTATTCCCAAGGTGCTACTCCTATTTAAAAATACAAAAATAATGTTCAATTTTCTTTCAAGGGTTTGTTGCCACATCTATCAATCTTTCCCATCAAGTCCAACACTGACTCTGCTTTTGTTGTTATTGCCTGTTTCCTGATAGAGGAGAACTTATGGGGAAAAAAATCCAGAAACACACTAGAGAACCCAAAAACCCAAACTCCCCATAAAACTCTAACATCCCATTTGTTTAAATATTCATTGAAATTTAAAAAATCTAAAAATTCTCTTTTTTATTGTACAAGTATGGCCCATGCAACTTCTTTAGCTTCAGTGAAGCTTCTCTGGTATGGTATCTTCATGTTTATTAATAATGTCTGTAGACTGTGCATATTTGGTGAGATGTTAGGAATGAGAGCCTATGACAAAACTCTTAGGCAAGACACTGTTTTTGTAAAATATTGCTTTTGTATTTCCTTAAGAAATTCTGCTGCCTGCTAAACTTTATTTGCATACTTTTCTTTGTATTTCTCTATCTTATATACCCAGAAAAACAAGAGAATCTTTCCTGTTATCAGCATTTCTACTGATGTACTTTAAAAAAATCCAGTGTTTCTAGCATTTTGTGCATAAAAAAATCCCAAACATTTAATTTTTTATAGTCCTTAAACAGGGAAAAATACTCAGTGCTCTGCCCTATAGGTCATCATCCTCTGCTTATTTTCCTTTTAGCCAATTTACTGGCTACTTAAGAGAAAAGAAGTTGCCAATAATGGAGAAACAGCTATAAACCCCTACCAAACAAGAACCAAACCTGAACCACACTTAAAATCAAGCATTTCTCTAGGCCTTTACAAAGAAAATGAAGTTTCAGTTACCAGCAAGTGATCAAGTGTCCTGTAAAACAGGGAGTAAAACAGATTCAATATTTAATCTCCTTTGAGAAATCCCTGCAGAAAATAGTGACCTCTAAGTTTAAGACTTTGACTTTTAATGCATTTTATATAATTCCAGTAAAATTTAAATTCACACACTTAGAATTCTAGCACATTGTTAAGAATCTTGGTTCCCCTAACAGTATCAAAATGTTAGATTATAAACTTGACCAACTTCTAGTGTGTTTCAATAGCATTCATCTGATTTCATTAGTCTTGCATCAAAATCTGTCTTCCACTCTAACAGTCACAACTTGGGCTGCTAAGCACTACAAAAGACACTTTCTCAGAGGAAGAGACTTGAAAAAAAGTCAACAATCAACACTATGTATTTCTAACTATATATATGCACAATGTTGAAGATCACTGGTAGCTTAGAAACATTCTGTAGGTCTCCCCCGAGGAACTATCCATAAACTTTACAAGAAGTATTGCTGAGTTGAAGTTATACAGATATATAAAGAAGTCACAGAATACAAGATATTAGCTGTTCTAACAGTGCTTAATGCTACATTATCTCTGCTGTCTAATATTTTGCAGTGCCAAAGCCTTGAAAATTTCAAGTAAGTTAAATTTAACATCTTCACCCTGCCCAGCAAGCCACTGAATTTTATGAGCATTTTCAGCATGTACTCTCAGCAAGAAATTCCTTTTAAAAAGCAGGCAGACATATGTACCAGTTTAAAATAACAGAAGGATACACTTCCTTGTTTCATGAGAAAGTTCAGCTGCTGACAAACAAGGTGGCAGGGATAAGGTCTTAATTTGAGCAAGATAGTGTCTTTCCCATATCCTTCCCCTCAGGCTGGAAATGTGAGTAGCCTGTAACAACCACCAGCACCTCCACTGTAAGTTTGAGTTGAGCTCCAACTGCACTTTGCAGTTACAGAAAGAAATATGAGACAGATTATTAATTTATCTAAAGGAGATAAAGACAAGTCTGAGCCTCAGACAGATAATATTCAGTAATATTCCCTCTCTGCTGGACACCATGTTATTGATTCCTGGGGGGCATGAGAGTTGTGGTGTAAAGTCAGGAGAAAATGACTAGAATGCTATTTTTGCACTAGAAACTCAGACTCGTGCCTTTTGACAGCCCTAAATAGTTTAAATAGGCAAAATACCCAGAGAGAGTATTGTTCTTTTTGTGATAACTGTATTTGTGACACACAAGCTATACGCATCACATATGCTCCCTGTATGTAAATTCCTTCATTTTTCACACTTATCTCATTAAAAACACTTCTATTGAAGCCATATCTGGAAGTTTCTTCAATCCAAAGCTACATAATATTTTTTACCTGTTTTTCTTTTTCTCAGTTTTGTTTTTCCTGTTTGCCATCTGGAGATCACAGACACCTGGGCTAAAACACTTATCATACATATTAAGCCAAACGTGCAATATTTGTGTCCTCAACAGGCTGTGGTAACTACCTCAGTAATGACATTGCTTAGCACATGACAGTACATTTTCCCTCTGTGGCCTCTCACCAGTGGAGGAGCTATGGCCTACACTACAGACCAAGAATACCATGGAAACCTTGACTGGTAAGCAATTGTGGAGGGATACTTGCAGCAGTTCAGTGTTATTGCAATTGCTATCATGAATATTTATTTGAACCTTGTGCCAAGGGCTTGAGTGCACCAACAAAGATTCAACTGACCTGTTTCACCTGAGACCTCCACCCACTTGGTCTCTAGTCACACAGATTCCTCGATTGGAAAAAACAAAAGAACAAACAAAAACCAAAACAAAACCAACCAAACCAAAAAAGCTAAGGAAGAAAGCCCAAACCACAGTGGAAAGTCACGATAGCTAACTGAGCTGTGTACATGTGCACCATTTACCAGGAGGTACTAATTAAGCAAAGAAATGAAAATTCTTCTGTGACAAATGTACTCAAGAATAACTACATTGAAATCAATCTTCCAGAAAGTTGAGTTTTAGGAAGAAAACAAAACAACTTTTGACAGCTTTTATCTAAAATGGATTTGACCTCTAGAGTATGATTCAAATCATATTAAATTTGCAGCATACAACTATAAAGACACAATTCTGTAACACACAGTTTGCAGCCTCAGGATAGGAGAAACAAACAGATTTGACAAAGAAAAGCTATAAGAAAGGTGCCAAGAATAGAAAAGAGGCAGGTACAAACAGGGCAATAAGCAATTTTCACAGCATATGCCTATTTTTCTGCTAGTACATAACTTAATTACTTCAAAATTATTGTAACAGTGGAAAAGAAAAGCTCCTTTGAACCTCATCTCCTAAGCCTTCTTTTAGTCCTCCTGCAGCCATCCTTCTTCAAAGGGGTTTTCCTCAGGGGTTTGCCTAAACAATGCAAAGACTTTGGTGCAGTTTATTTTACCTGATGGAGTTTTTACAGATAACTACAAATAAGATTCTAGTAGGATTCTGAAGCACTGCTAAACCTCTAACTACAACCTCAAGTGTTCAAGTCCCTTAAATTCTAGTCCAGGAACAGAGACTCTTAAACTTGAGCTAGACTAAATTATCTAGAGTGATATTTAGCATATCAAATGACTGGATGGTCCTCCACCCACCGATTCTACTGCCCTCATTTTCCAAGATCAAAATTTGTCTCAATTTTTGTTTACCTCTATTAATTTTAGCTATAAAATGAAAACTAATTTTACCTATGAGAAATTTAACCCTAAAGCAGAGTTCTACAGGCCATAAAAAATATAAGTCTTAAAACTTGAAAACAACTTTGAAACTAACTTAAGACATCAGTAAAAGATGAGTTAATAAGTGCTTAAGATATACTAGTATATTGAAGTATTTATTAAAGCAATATAGCCAGGAATTTAGTTTCAACTATTTTCAGTGCAACATTATAGATTTTTACATAATGAAGTTTAAGTAAAATGTTTTTTTTTTCTTTTTCCTCTATGTTTTAAAAGAAGAAATAACCACTTAACACCCCACCCCAGATAAAAAGAACAAAAAGAAGACAATTTAGACAGCAGTAAGCTGTGAAAAAGCTCTTTCAACTCTGGTATGCAGTCAGAAAAGGACAGTCAGTACCCACAGCATTTCTGCACTGCTCAGTTCATGTCAGTGGATCTTTTTCATTTAGCRTGGCTAAACTACAGCGACAGTACCTGATTTTTGCAAAAGATGCACCATATATCTTCTTGAGATCTGCAGCTGCTGGTCATATCCAAAAGCATCAGAAAGGTAAAAGTCCATAATCCCATCAGTAAGAGACTCTGTAGCCTGGTTTGAAGAACATCTGGGAATATCACTATCTGAAGGAGACACAGAAGGCCCTAGGGCACCACTGGCAGAGTGCTTTGAATAACTCTTCTGTCCCAGAGAGGCAGGAAATTACAGGTAATTCTAGGTTATACAGAAATCTAGGACACCTTAAGTCCTGGCATCCCTGCTACTGCTTGCCTTCAGAAACAATCTGAACCAGTCCAAACACCTCCCCTCTATGAAAGAAGACCAAAATCTGAATTAGACTCTAGCAGCCACTTTTTCCTTATGACCTTCCTAAGTCATTTGCCTGCCCTGCAAAAATACCTTCCATGACTCCTCCACAAATGCTCCTCAGCTGGTACCAGAACATCCCTTTTTACAGCAGCTGCTTCCTGGACTCCATCACAGCAGGAGATCATTAAGCTCTTCATTAATCCTGCCATCTTATCCTTCTGAAAGAAAGAGTCCAATGGCTTAGGAACACAATATACAGCTTTTTGCAGATCCTGAGGTATCAAACTTAATTTCTCATGGGTTCATGTGAAAAGCACTTTTTTTAAAATTAATTTACGCTTTCATCAGAGTGATTTATGTTTCATCTCCTAAATAAACACTTTGTGAGACCACAAAATAATTCTTTCAATTGTTGGAGGATTAGACTTTGTTTCCATTTTCTTAGAGGATGTGCAGCCAGATAACCTATGAAATGTAAACAGATTTTCTGACCTTAACTGCTGTTAAAGGGATTTACATATTTCTATGTAATTAAAGAGAACATTTATGCAATGGAATAAAAGGCAGAATTTTTTAAAAAGATATTTAAAAATATTTACAAGTACATGACATGAAAAGATGTGAAATGTTTATTATAACTTCAAACAAAAAGTATTTCCCTGACATGAATGACAGTGAGCTAAGCAACAAAAGGACAGATATACCTCACATCAAAAGTAGTTTGTCTTCTAGAAATTCAGTTTCATATCCTTGAAACCTTTACCTTTAATTTTATGGTTGCTGCCATACATAGAATAAAGTTTTGATGATAGATTATCCAATTAAAATTTGTAAAGGTACAAACACATTAACAATCAGAGCATTCAGCTGGGGTTTTCTGTAGCTGTAAATTGCTTTACTATGGCCTGTTTTTTATATTTCTTTTCACATGGTCACCTCAGAGAAATAAACTGATAGACTGCTAAGCTTTTGTCACTTCTGATATAACATTCTGGAAGTAATCACAAATCTTTGTGGTCATCTTTCTTCAGTATTCTTCTTCATATGTTCATGTCTTTTTTCTTCCTCTGAAGTAGTCTAAACAGACAGGAAATCATGAAACATACAAAGGCAATTGTTATTCATAAACATCCATTTGCTAATTAATTCCAGATATTTCATGATTATTCATCAACAAATCATGAACTGAAGTGAAATGAATTATTCACAATTGGTTTATGTCTTCAGCATCTTGCATTAATTATTAAAGTATTGGTTCCCTTTGAGTCACTCTGGTTAGTCTCTGTCATGGTTAACAAGGACGGCAGGCACTCACACAAATCACAGACTTCCAGAGAGCAAGACACAGAAATAACTTTAAATTGCTTATTTTATCCTTAATCACTTATATATCATTATTCATAAGCTGAAAGTTCACCTGTATGAGAATGATAGGAACTATTTCCCATTCTAGAATTAAAACAATTAAAAACCATAAAAATATGGTAGGAAATTTTAGGGTTTTGTTCTACCTCTCTTTCTAAAAGAAGAATTAAAATGATGTTTGAGAGTTTTCTTTACAAGCATCTAAGTAAAATATACACATGCCTAAATATAGCTCAATATAGTTGATGTCTTGTATTTACATGGAATATAAAGGAGAAAATGAAATAAAATATAAATTGAATGAAGTATAATTTTTTTCTAATTACATTAAAACACAGCTATTGTTTGGTTTGGGGCTTTTTACTTTTTTGGCGTGGTTTTTGGTGGTTTTTTGGTGTTTTTTTTTTTTTTTTTTTTTTTTTTTTTTTTTTTTTTTTTTTTTTACAAAATATGTCCATTATAATTTACTTCCTATGTACTTACAGAAAAGCAGGTGGATTATGCAAGGAAATAGAATCCCATATGCACTATAAAGACCCACCTGAAAAAGTGTGACCAGAGTTAAAAGGAAAAGAAATCACTTTTTTGTTTTAAATACATAATAAATATCTTCTCTGATAAGAGTTTGGGGACAGTGGTGAAATTTATGTATCAAAAATTGTGAATCTATTTTCCCTGGTTTATATTACTAACAATTCAACACAATGATCTGTCTCTTCCAGACACAGATAAAAAATGGCCTTTTGTTTTATCCATATTTTCATTTATTTACTTTATTCATGTATGCCAAACTGGGAATGGCTAAAATCCTCTTTTAAGACCCTAAATATCCTCAGATTAAAATTTCCTAGAAATCTTTTTCTTTTCCTGACAAAGTATCTTTTTTTTTCTTTTTTTTTTTCTGACTATACTGTATGTTATTGCTCCTTGTAATTTTAAAGGACTCGAACAAAATACTTTCTTTTCTCCCTTACAAGCTGCAATTGTCTTTTCTGGGCACTATCTGGAAATATTTTATTTTGCACATTTAAAGCAATTTCTGCCTAGATTCCTTCCTTCGTTAGGGTTGTTTTTTAATTTTATATGACTTAAGGCACTTAAAGGCTTCCAAGGCAGAAGTGGGAAAGGCAGAACATCTCACCATGTAGTAAGTGCCACGGAATCCCTGTGAGTTGAATCCCTGCTGTCTGAATTGTTGCCTTTTCTTGACAGCTTATTGAAGCAGAGGTGGGTGTGAAGTACTGCTGGGTGCATGCTGCTTTCACTGGGAGGAAAGCCAGAGTGGGATGGAAAATACACCAGGGCATGTTCTGTATATTGCAATACCAGGGGATCAGGACTCTGATGTACATCATGGAAGGCATCACTCCACTTGAGAAAGCACTTCACAGAAACTTCTCCTGTACTTCTTATAAGAAACAGCTCATACATTTAAGACTGGAAATATATATTGGATCTTTCCAGAGATTCAACAAAGCACATTTTGACATAGAGTTTTCACAGAATTGCTATATAATAAAGAAATTATAGATATTGTTCTCAGATAAATGACAAAGTTATAAAAATATTTGCAATTGCTACAACCAGAGAGTTACTATTAATAGTCACTAAATGTCAAAAGCATTAGAGAGCAGGGGCTTCGGCATGCAACATATTTTGATTATTGGAAAAGACATGGAAAGAGTTCCTATATACATGCCTGAGTTAAAGCAAAAGTGAGGTAATTTGGCTTGTTATCAATACCTTGCACTAAAGGGTAAACTAAGAAAAATTACTTTACTGTGGACTAAGGTTTCCTGCTTACTGTTTCATAATCTGGTTTTCTATTAGTCAGGCTTTAAAAATTGCCTCTGTTATAAACTCACAACTCCAATTGTTCCTGCTTCTGTTATAAACTAAACTTTTCCACTGGCATCTTTTATTGTACTGAAATTTTAAAGAAAATATGTGTGAAACTCATGTAAGGGAAAATGTGATTTTCTAACTAGACAATTGAGCAGTGTTGCTATAGTACTTTCAAATAAGCATACATACAGAGGCAAGTGGCACAGATTACATAAATCCTAAAATCAAGAATTCTATGTGTCACCTAGATAAATTTTTTGACCTTATGAAATCACATGCACACAAAAAATCAACAAAGGATGAGTTGGAAGAGAGCATAGTTTAATCCTAAATACCTAGTTTACACTTATTGCATTAGTAATTTAATTATCAAAAATAGATATATGTGTAAAAAATAGCCTTGCATTCTGTTGTCTTCATCTACATAGTTGCAACTCGGTATTTTTACCATTTTTCACAATTCTATTCCACAGACATTTTATTTATAATATCTGATCTCCTTTAAGAATTCCACATCACTGTTTCTTTAAATAAGAATATTCTAGAGGAAAATAAGAAATTGTTGCTTGGACTTTTCTAACACCTTTGCGTCACAGTGAAACCTCAATAATCTCAAAGTAGTAGAGAGAAACTCTTCCAGACTGAAGGCAGAGTCCTGACCCGCTGAGAGAGGGAGTAGAATCTACATGTCTTCACAAAAAAACCCAAAGTGGGCTGCGTGTCATTGGAAATACACCCTACTCAGAATGCCGCAAACAGATGAGGCCAGGAGACTGGGCAAAAATCCCAACGGAGCATCCCATGCTTTCTGTGCATTCCATGTTTTCTGAAGAAATGTTTGGTGACAAAATCCTACACTTCTGCGACAATCTTGACTCTGATAGGCTTACAGATAGAACAATTATGTGCTGAATTGTGCACTTCTGACATAATGAAAAATACATAGGTTATTAGGACAGGTTAAACAGAATCAGAACTTATCTATATGCTAAAGAGAATCCCTTGATTTGCTTGAAATCTGACATTTTCAGGTCTTCAAGTGTTTATAGTTTACTGATAGCTTTGTTTTTTGCATATGCATGTTTGGTTATGAAATATTTATTATATCATTTTGCTTATAATTCCTAGTTGTAAAGCAGGAATGAACTGAAGTGAAATGAATTGTACATAGACGTGAAAAAAAACCTCTGCCCCAAAGAATTTACACACCAACCATAAGAGAAAACAGATGGGCAGAGACAGATGGAAGAAGGAAATAATGAGACTTCTATGATGGATATAAGAAATGTAATTAGGCTGATCATTTACCCATGCATTGTAAAGTTTTCCATGACACCACAGACAGATTTTTAAGAGAAGTTCTGCATTACAGACCTTTTCTGTCTCCTGCTGTAACAAGGGCACTTCTGCCACTCAAAGCAGCACAGTTCAGGAGAAGTAACTTGCTCAGTAATTGCTTACTCATGTACCCTTATGCTGAAGTGTCTCTTGGAAATTAGCCAGCTTCTAAGCCCTTTCACAGTGGGAAGATAAGGCAGAGATAGTGTTTAAAGCTTTTCCTTTTCTGTTTYGTTAATGAAGCATCATCAGTTTGATAACATTCTGATGACCGTGCTTCCTAACAAGGGAAAGAGATAATAAAAGCATATTATTTATATATAAATATATTATTATTTAATAACTACTTTTCTCCTCCCCACATTGTTACTTTGATAGCAGAAGGCTGAAATTAGCTCCTGATTAAAATAAATTTACAGGTCTTCAGTTGTTCACTTTTATCTAGTTATGTTTGCAAAATTTGTCTTTACTAGAAACTGAAGATCTAATGATTTTGTGGTGTATTGAAGAAAATACATGAAGAATGGTTAGGTCACCTTTGGTTTTGAGCATGAATCAAACTTAATCTCCACAGAAGAAACAATGATTAAGTTAAACAAGACAAAATACATTTGTCTTGTTTGTTTCATACAGGACATCTGCTCAGCTAGAAAAAGGACTGTATTTTTTAAGGTTAACAAAAATGCCATAAAGTATCCAAATTAATCTATTGTGTTTTATTACAAAGAGGAATAAATTTTTCTTGTCAAACACAGACATCTGGGCCTGTAGTATGAATATGGTAAATCGAATAAATGGTTAAGTGTACTTTCTCTCTAGAATTCAGATGTCTCTTACACCTTAAAATATATATAAAACGCTCATTGCTTCCCAGAAATGCTGAAACCAACACACATGCAAATATAAATCAATAAATAATAAAGGTCATTGATCATTCAATTAAAGAGGCACTTTGCAGTAAGCATCTTCATAATCTTGCACCAACACTTGATATTTGAGGAATAATAAAATTTTCTGATCCTTTAATGCTAAACATGGAGCAATTCACATTTAAATCAGAACGTTCTTAATTATGTTAAATTATGATTGAAATGCAAGGTAGGCCTGACAGAAATTGTGTATCTGCCCATGTGCTGTTATGGGAGGCAACGTCAAAGCACCGCAGAGCACAAGTTCACTCTGGATAAAACAGCACAATACACTGGAAAGAAGACAAAGAGTCTTCAGTTATACAATCAGATCATGTACAGTCACAACTGTTTTTGATGGTCAGCAACTACCATTTCCCATGGAAAGGAATATAGGAATGGGATAATGACACTCAATTGTCACATAAAACTTATTTTATATTTTTTGTCCTAGTATTCACAAAAGTACCTGGAATTCTCCACGTAAGTTACCTGAACCAGCAAATTTTTCTTTTCATGCACAAACGCCTAGTTTTGCTTCTTTTTGCTCCAACTAAGAAAAAGGGTCAATTCACATCTGGCTGCACTGAATTAAATATAAAACTACTGGTGCCTTCAGTGTGAAGAGGTTTCACTTGAAAATGTATTTCCTTCTTTCTGWTTTTCCTCATAGAAGAGCTGTCAAGTGTCTGAGAATAAAAATAATCCATGTATTTCATGTGAAGGAGCTAGAGCTAAGGTGGGGCAAATCAGGTAGCACCTGAAGTGCAATAGCAACTGGAGAAAACATTCCTCTTGAAACATGCACTCAAATGACATTCAGTTTTTCTTCAGYTTCAGTTATAATTTCAGATTTGAACTACATAGGTACACCAAAGGCTTCTGACAGTTACTGTTGAAACTAATGTTCCTTTAGAATAGCCATAAATTACAGCCCAGCCAGATTTTCTAGCCTATCTTATTTTTTCAGCAATTTCCCCTCTCCCTTTTCTTCCCAGATTTTTCTTCTTTTCTTATCTGATGGTACCCAGATGTGGGGTGATCAAATTCACTTTTGCTGTGATATTCCTCTCTACACTGAAATGCCTGGCTAGTCTGCAAACATGTTTTGGCAAGGGCAGCTTCATCGAGCAAGATAACTAGGAATCTGATGATTTCAACCTCACTGCAGGCTACTTTATCCAGATTCAAACAGCATTTTGATTATTCTTTTACCATTTTTGATGCTCTTCACAGTTTTGCTTGTCACCTCTTAACCCATCCTTCTCATTGTCAGAGACAGAATCAAAAGAGTACTGCAGTTATGTCCTCTGGAAACACTTGGTAAGTGAGCAACCTCTGTGTGGGTTGAATTCTGGATAGGGAAAAAAATGTGGTTATTTCCACTAGATCAACAAATAACCTTGGGAAAGAAAAAGGTGAAAGAACTTACTCCTTAATAATATAGCCATGCTGCCGAGTTGCAGCTAACTTTATGTCTTTGTAGATAAGTAACTGTTCTGACAAGAAAGTGATAAGGCAAAATCCAGCATTTCWTTAGGATTTATACAAAATGCTTCCGAATTCTGTTTTCTTGTGAAGAATGGAGGTAAGCTCCACAATGTCTCTGCTTTCTCAGACACATTTTTTTCATGACATTTTCTACTTCCCCTGATGCCATCAAATGTGTTAAGTGCGTGTCTTTCGAGTGTCTCACAAGACTGTAAAATGCTTAACACATAGCTTTCTTTTTGTGCTTCAAGCCTTGACTTTGATACTTAGGAAAATGGCCATAACTCAGAACTGGTTACCATCTGAGCTACCTAACCTCAAAAAAACCTGTGTTTGGCAGCTTTCTTGTTTAATTAAGAGTTTTGGAAGGCTAAATGGCAAGCAAAACAGAGCTTTTGTTTCTATAATGAGAACCTCTGAGACTGAACACTGYGAAACAAAATGGACAATACAGTAACAAATTTTATTACTGCCACACTTCATGGCTTGATTCATGTCCCAATTAAACAGWGTACAATGCAATACAGTCCAATGGAGCACAAAGTGTTCACAAATTCTGAAATATTCTGCTCTCACAAAATACAAACTATACATTTCCTTGCATTTTACAAGTATTCAAATCAGTAATATACAGAAACATTMAAAAAGAATCCTAAATTTATTACTGATGTGATTTCAGGGATAATTTTAACCCTGGTTTCCAATAAGGAATGGTGGAAATATATTTTTCAATAATACATGGTTTTCAAACATGCTACATGTCCTTGTAGATATTTGAAAGGTTWTAAGATCTTAATAATTTAATTTTAAAGAGATCAATTTTATATCAGAATGTATTTTGACATATTTGGAGCCAGTTCCATTTATCTTCTGATTTTATAGGTACTATCCCAGCTGTGTTATGTAGGGCTCAAATGGCTTCAAGTGCTTATTAAAAATTGAGCCGTTTCCAAGGAAAAGTAGATCTTACAAATGTGTCATGTACCCAACCTTAAGCCTCTAAATGTTTCACATTCTGAATTGTTTGCTTCTAAAAACCTAAAAGAGAACATAATGCYATCAAATGTTGCATCTAAAAGACATAAACCACAAAACTAGGCTAGTGGGAAAAAGAAGTAAGCTGTTGTTGATAGTTCTCATTGATATAAGACAGTGAGGATCAGAAAGGGTATAAAACTGGCTTTCAGCCATCAAATCAGTAAGATACATTTCAAGAATTCAAAGTGAAATAATGACAGATTTTTAGAAAGAAAAACGTACACATGAGTAATCTCCAACGTCATGAATTGAACTTGTCTGTCAGCTGGAAAAACCAGCAAAAGCTTGTACTGAAGTCTCATTATCTGATTGAATTTGGGAAAGTACCTGACCTAAAAGGTTTGGTCTCTTTCTCAGAGTGTTAGAAGGAATTCAGAAGAAACCTACTGTAATTGCCATGTGGAAACAAAACAGATGGGCAGCAAGAAATCATTCCCAAGAGCACTATATACCAGGTTCTTTGGACAACACATCCATTTCACTCTGTGTTTTCTGAACATGATCTCCTGTCTGTTTCATCAATGTGAGCATGGTGACTGGTGTAACCAACACACCCAAACTCAGTGAAAGTCCAGTGTTTGCATATGTCTCCTTTGCCACAGACAAAGAAGTTCTGATGAAGAGTTCACCTGTCTTAGAGAAATAGATGGTAGAAAGAACTAGGAAGAAAATTTGAAAGGACAGAAGGATCAAGGATGCCACAGAGAGGTAGTGCTGACAGGTGATAGGAGTGAAGAAATATTGAGATTGGCGCTACTGAAAAAATAAAATAGAAAAAAAATAGAACTAGCAGAACTTGGTACTGAGGCAGAGGAATGCACTATTTTGTTTTCTTTATTTTCCTAGAATTTCATTACTCTGTTGCCATCTCTTTATCTTAGCTTCTGTCTCCTTTTGCTCTCATCTTTCTGCTTTCTCCTGTGTGTACCTCCCTCTTTTCAGTCTCCATTTACTTAACACCCTTCCAAACACCCATGGTTCCACCTCTTCTCGCCTTCTTGTTCAGAGGAGATAAAATATGTTTTCTAAAGGAAATTACCAACATTAAATGTCAATAAAGACATTTAATCAGATTCATAGATTTGTGTTTAATAGTTACCCTTAAAAGCCTTTGAGTTGAAAACTTCGACACTTTTATAAAGAATCAATGTTTTGAATATAGAGAAATCAAAGCAGTGTCTGGCAGTATATTTGACAAAAAAAGATTTAAAAGGAMGTGAATGACATATTGTGATGGGAATATATTATTTATTTGAAGACTGTAGTCATAATATATTAATGAAAAGAAGAATGACTGTTCTTAACAGTGACGATTCCCATCCTCCTGGTTAACAATGTGTTCAGACGCTGTCCAACAGCACCATGGACAGTGACAAAAAAGCTCCTGTGCCAAAGTTCAGCCATGGCCACAGTTCATCACTTCAAGCTCTTGAGAGGAGCCTGGATGACTCAAGACATACTGAGCCTTTCACTTCTGTCATGGTCTATCCTCCAGTATTTAATATATGAAAAGTTTGATCTGCACCAGAAGAGTATTTTAAATTTATTCTTGCAACAGGTTTACCTTCTGCTTGTAAAAATGCAGTATTTTTCTGCGTTCTCACACTAACTCTTGAAGTCCTCTCTTAAACCTGTCTAGTTATCTTCAGCTTACATTAATATCCTATCCCCTGGTGAACCTCAGATTTCACCAGGAAAATGTTTCTCAATGAGAATTACCTTGTTTTACAGAAACCTGAGCTTTCCTAACAGTTTTCAATCATGTAAAAGACGTTTCTTAAAATATCATTCTTTCAGACCTAGACCAGTAAGCCAATTGTGAAACAAGACTTCAGAATATATTTTAAAAGAAATTTTATGGATGGAAGAAATTTATTTAAAATTAAATTTCTTTAAAAACCACAGAGGGATCTTGTGTGGAATGCTCATAATGACATTGAAATGACATTCCTATCACATATCCAAACTGCCATTCTATCTGTGCTGTTGTTTTTGGAGACAATTGCAAAAGATCCTCTCCAATGCATGACTCTGACACGCAGACTATTAGACAGTTCTAAAGCTGCCAGTTCAGAATCTCACATTATAAAGTGAAGCCACCTGAGTTTCATTCCATCAGTTCAACCTACATCATTAAAAAAATGTTCAAGGTTCTTCTATCTTACCCTTGAAGAATTTTCAGCAAAGATTTATATTACTTTTTATAAACAGAGTTAATATAAAGACAAAAACTCATTACAATGAAAATAATATTCTTATATTTAGCTCTTTGGGAATAAAAGCAACACTGACATATAATATTGCTATGTTCTCCAAAAGACTTGTGAATTTAAAATGACTGTGTCATCCAACAAAATGGGCAAATGTTTTCTCTAACTCTTTTTTAATCTCACATTTCAGAATACAGGATAAGTCAATAAAGTGCTTTCCCCACATTACTTTGCCTGTATACTGCTGTTCATTGAAAGATTAAGTACAAGTGGAACATCAAGTGGAGCAATCAAGAGTTGATATTGTATGTTTGCAGCTAGCTTGAAAACAAAAAGCCTTTAAACAATCATCAGTGATTTTCCTGTAGTTTGACTTACACAGACTGGGAATGCAAATCAATATAGTGCATCTTCAATGCTGCATATTTTCCTCTAAAATTTGATGCTTGTCATATTTGATTGTCTATAGATTTGTAGACCATTAGTCCACAGAATTTATAATTGTTATATCTGTGCTTTGAATTTTTAGTGTTTAGTTGTCAAATTAAAGCTTTAGATTTACCTGCAGTTCTATTTGTTAAGGATATGACCATAATCTTGGATATAACCACCTAAATCAGGATTAAAAAAACAGAAGCCAATACACTTTTGCTGGTTAGAAACAGAGTGAATTCAGCATGAATTTATCTTCTCTCAGGGGAAAAGGGCATCCTTAAYGCCTATGAGTTTTCAGTAACATTAAACCATCATTTAAAAAACACTTTTCTATTTCAATTTGAAAAGACTTAGTTTTAAAGGTAGTTTTAAAGCTTAATTTTCTAACATAGACTGACAACAATTGGGAAAAAACCCAACCAAAACAGATAATCAGATAGGCTTCTGATTTAATTTACACAAACAAATTCCTGCTCTGTAAACTATCGTTCTTATTTTAAGTTGTTTTCTGAGCAGTATTTGTTTGTTTGCTTGACAAAAGGATCAACATCTTTATGTAAAAAAGTACTTTTGTATCAGATCTGGTTTTTTGCTTTTTTTATTGCACCAGATCAGACACTTACAAATTCTTACTCACAGAATGAAAACATACACACACACATATTATTTCTGAAAACAGACTTCTGAGGATCTACWCTAAATCCACAGATGCTTAAGTGTTCCTGGACCATGTCTGAAAGCCTTAAACCTGCACTTACCTTGGTCCCATGAGCAATTAGATACATGAAATACTATTTTGAGGTGTTTCATGGAAACAAAAGTTCATATCCTTAACCCTGYTCTGGTTTATCCATGGCATCCCTCTCTGGGACACTGTATCCCTATTTCAGATGTACTGGTGACTTTTTCTCAGGAAAATTCTGCAGAAAAAGAAGAGTTTGCACTTTTGAGACTAGAGTGCGTGGGAGACAAACTGATCACGTGCAACAGCTGCAGCAAAGTTATTTGTGGTCTAAAATAGGCCAGACAGGCTTAGGAAAGAAATGTGCWAAGAAAAAAGTGTTTGCTGAGGTGTTACCACAGCAGTAAAATCACTATAAATAGCTTGCACAGCCTGTGAATGAACACTTGCAAAAAACCCACTCCCTAAAATGGAAGGAAAAAAAAAAGGAATGTTCACAGAAAATATCTGGGGATTTCTTTTATCTTTTCTCAGGGGAACTGTGTCTCCTTATTTGCTGTTATTGATCTTTTTATGAAACCTTGCATTTTTGGTTTACTGTAATTGAGAAAGTGAGTGAATCATACTCTGAAACCATAAAGTTTAATATGCTGTGAGGAGAAAATAATTAACTAATTAAAAATGGTTCATATAGTACCTCATGAGTCACAGCTTGTGCGTAATATGATGCCAAGTCATCATGTGCAGWGTTTAGCTCTTGAACTCCATTTGTYTCCWWTTTGTAAAAAAAGTGAGCCTTATGCCAGATTCCCAAATCATGCAGAAATTTGAGAGCCCAACCTTGTTTCTTTCYCCCAAATCCATTGTGCAGCATTGCCCATTTTTGGTGCTACTCTCCCCAGTTTGCTAAATTATGTTAAATAACATTCCTGTGGTTAAAAGAACACTGGAAGTTCTTTAAATCACCCTTTTCCAGCCCAGAGGATAGCAAGTTTCTTAACTGTGGTAAGTATCATGTTTTACTCACTGACTCCAAAAAGCTGCAATTCTAAAGTGGAAAGAAATGTGACAAACCCCATACTTCTTGGCAGATTCAATTTTAGTACATGTCTTTCAAAGCTATCATAATGTCAGACAAAAATGTCTCACCTAAATTTTTTTCATCACGAGATGCTTCATTTCCAAATGAAGATCTGTTCTGTCTTTCCTGAAAGCCAGATATGTACAACATACACGTTTAGTCACAGAGTGAGCTGAACAGGTTACATTTTTGTAAGCTTCATGTTAAAACATTAACAAGCTATCATTATATATATATTATCTGAGGTGTAATTATCTTTTATGACCTTTTCAGTGTATTCCTGTCATATTTTTTAATTCAGAACAATTACTGTTAATTAGTGGTTGCTGATGAAACAGACGAGCCATGTTAGATTGCAAGTATCATGCAAGAAGCCTTGTTACTTTAAGCACAGATCCAGATGAGTCATTAAAAAGTTCTAATGAATAAAAAGGCAATAGCAGGAATTTTGACATAGAATGGTAGAGTACTCAGGAAGCTATACTACTAATAATCCATGTTATCCTTAAATTCTCTCACTGCATGAATCATTTTACTCAGAAACAGCGAGGGAAAAATTGCACTTCACTTTTGTGAAATGGCTCTATGGCAACTGAGCAGAGAAGTATTTGTGTTAATTCTTCTACTGAATTTACTATTGAGAAGCACAAGAGTTATTTCATCATCCTTTCAATGTTCTTAATCTCATTAGAATTGCCTAAGAAGCTGCATATGGAACAGTTTTAAAGTGAATTTGTTCTCCCTATACAGAATACACATGACTGAGGTACATTATATCTCTTTTGTAAAAGAAAACCAGTCATTTCAAGGTAAAACCAGCAGTATTCTCTCTGCTTAAGCATCTCAGAACAACAGCAATACAATTCTTACTGTGAGTTCTGTATACACTCTGCTATTTTGAGATTCGAAGAGTTGCAGTACATTTTTTTTGTGACAGCTTAGCTCACAGCATTATATTTTGCCACAGAAATTTAGGACCTGAGCCAAAATGGAGGCAGTGGAAACGTTCCCATTGACGTCAGCGAGCCTTGGATAAGGCCCCAGACGGCTAAGGACTAGGATTGTCAACTTACAATTAATGTAATTAATGCATCTACACTGGCCCTAGAGCAGTCCAGGCAGAAAATTCCTCTTTTGCTGCTAGAATTTAGCATCTTTTACTAGGAACTTTGAGAAAACACAAATTAAAATAGGAAGAAAAAAAAGCAGGGGGGTGGAGGGGGAGGGCACAAGAGAAAGGAGGAGAACATCTACAGCTTTTTGAGGATAAACCAGAAGCTTATACTGAAGTCTCTGTGTAAGCTATTAATTGTTGATCTCTAATATAACAGAATAATAATATTCAGCAATGCAATGACAGTGGATACAAAGGTAGTTTCCATTCACAGTTCAAGGCTGTTGCCTTTATGGGTCTGAAACCTTTCTCAATTAAACGAAGGTGTCTAAAAAGAAAGGAGGAGTCTGAATCTAGAGACTGAAGTACAGTGCTAACAGTAAAAGAAACATTTCAGTTTGTAAGAGAGCTGTTTCTGAYGTTTTAATGTGCTTACTACAGGTATTTTTGAGGGGTTGAAAAAGGTAACTAATGCAKTGTGACTTACAGAGTATCACTAGCTAATATTGGAGGCAACAGCTTCAGTAAAACTAACAAAGTGAACAGACAAAACTTATTATACTATTTCCTTATTGCTTTTATATTCTAAGCCTTTTTATTTTTACATAATAACATGTTTGGGCTCTCTACCTCATAATTTGAGCTTATTTTTGTAATGTTTTTGTAATGTTTTACGTCACTTATGTTTAATTCTGTAAAAAATGCACTGATTTAATTTTCTTTCTTTCTTTCTTTGTGGGAAAGACACATTGTTTCAATGGGTTGCAACTCGTAAGTACCTAGTACTCATACTGAGATCAACCACAGTTACATGTCGCTATAATGGTATGTATGATTAATGCTGATTGATTAGTTAATAGGTTCATTTCAATGAAATTTTCCAAATATTAATGATAGGGTCTCATATTCTAGTACTTCCTTAGACACTTATGAAATTTAGAAACCYCAACTCATTAGTAAATATCAAAGCCACAGTAGAAAGGTTGATGTGATGAAAGCATTTAATCAGATGTTCACATAAACAAGCTAATGAACATCTGAGCCATTTTTGTGATTGTAACAGAACATTTAGTTTGAAGGAATAAATGTCTTCTAAACAGCAATTACTCATTTCATACAGAAGGTAGTTTTATCTTACTGTGCTGTACAGAAAATCATACTGGTAGTAATACTCATTTCAAAGAAATAGTTGTTTCTGTAAAGTCTTTACTTATCCTGTGGAGAGTAGCAACACTTACAGGAAATGTTTTAGGCTCCTCAAGAATTTGAGAAACATCTGCTTCAAYGAAAATATTTTCCTTCTGAAATGCTGAACATTTAGCACTTACTCATAGGCATTTCATAGCTGTAAGAGAGAGTGGATGATAAAAATCAGTCAGAACTTGGGAAAAATAGTTTGACTTMTTGTTCTTGACTACAGAAAATTACAGTGCAAAGGTGGGGGAGAAGCGCATGTTTCAAAATGGGATAATGTTGGAATTAGGATATTAGGAGTACATCACTGCATACCCATTTCAGTGGTACAGGATATTATGTATGTCACTAAATTAATCCACAATGTCTTTGACAACGTAATGGAGTAAATAGAGTCACTTTCGTCATTTCATCTGTGGATGAATCAGCCAACTAGCTTCCAATGCCACAAGCAAAACCAGTTGGAAATAATAACTTTTCTAAGAAAAGTAATTTCCTGAATTTGGATAAAGTCTCAGCAAATTCAAAGTTAAGAAAAAAAAGAGAGAGGGAAAGGAAAAAAATGAGTGAAGTAGGCAGGTGAGTTTAAAATAGTATTTTTTTCATTTGACATTTTAAAAAGAAAATATTTCAACTTTAAAATATTTTTATTTCTAAACTGTTTTTAACTTCTGAAGTATATTAGAAACTATCCAAATAAATGCAAATATTTCCACTCTATCTACAACTACAGCTACAACTGTAATCTTTTCCTTATTTACCATGCAACAGCTCTGGACCAGTCACTGAACCAAAACAGCTGCTATTTGAAAAGATCTTCCCTTCAGTTTCTCTAGGGACTATTAGCTGGCAGTGGTATGACCATGCCCCCACTATCTGAACTATGTTGAAATACCAAGGTAGGCACCGGTGGGATACAGCCACATATAAAACCAGGAATTGTCRRTCTGGTAAGGAAAATATCTGGATGCTTCTCTGATGTGTTTATAATAGCATAAGTGAAGATAGAGAGTGAGTTCATCCTTGAACATCCTTGCATTTGTTGTGTTCATCCTTCTCATTGTCTCTCAGTTTTGTCTCCCTTCAGAGCTGGAATCTGATTTTGCAATGTGAAAGACACAATACCTTTCAAATATGATGGAAAAATTAAAAAAAACCCACTAGAACAACCAGAAAATCCCCCAAACCCATTGAATTTCTACAAGTATGGTTATCAAGAACCAAGTGTGCTCTATTACTGTCTGATATCCAGCTGAAAAACCAAAAGCTGCTGAAAAACATCCATAYGTGAGTTTACAAAACTTGAATATARGGACATGTTTAGGCAAAAAAGCTGGAAGCTTTTAGAAACGCTGGAATTCATGTAAAAAAGGGCAAAGCAGTTTTAAATATCTGTTTCTAAGGGACATAAACAATAAATTTTCCATGATGATGACTGCACTGACACCTTAGAGCAATTTAGAAAATTACTGCCYATTTAATTATTTTTAAAGCAGTTTTTTTGTCTTTTTTTTCCTTTGTTTTGTAATGTTGAACTCATCCTATGAAATATTATTTATGTATATAACAAATTACTAAATGACTCATGAAAGAAAATGAGTGGTTCACCACTTCCAGGGGGAAATACAATTGAGTGAAGATTGTGTTGAAGAAAATGCATTAATACATAAGCAATGTGATCTTAAGCTTCTTATAAAAAGGGAAAAGAGAGAGAAAACTTCTGCAGCTGGAAAATGGGAATACCAACAGCTCTCTTCCAACTAATATTACTGAATCAGCCAGGAAAGACAAGGGATCTCCTCTCTTCTCACATCCTAACTCCTCTCAGAGTTAGGAAACCTGAAAAAAATGTCCCCAAGCAGACACTGAAGTACAGTATTTCTCAGCAATAATATGTATTCAATAATCTGGGATAGGATTTGTAAAGGTCCTGTTTCCCACCTGAACAATGAATTTGGTGAAGAGAAACATGTTCAATCAAATGTCWTTTTTGGGCTGCTAACCATTGAATCAGCCCCTGTTCATATGAATGCAGTAGTTAGATATCTCAGAAATATTCTATGTTCCATAGCCAGAGTGCAAATTCAGTAAAAGAAGAGTGATTAACAAGCTTTTACAAACATGGGTCACGTCAATTTATTTAGAATCTTTGACTTGCTTTTTTTCAAATAGAATTTTAACTTCCACCATTAAAAACAAGAAAATAAAATGGGTCCTCCTAAAGCAAAATATCAGGTTATTTATAGGTATTTTTAACATATAGAATAGGCCTTTTGCTGATTRCTTTCAGATGCCTTGAGTATACTTTTTGCTGGAGACATGACTGACCTCAGCATTTATTGTCTGATTGCRCTGGTTTTCAAAGTGAAACTGCTGTTTAGAAGCTCTAAATTCCCTTAGAAAAGGGATACAGAAAAGAYTTCCATAAAGGGACTTTAATTTCATTCACTCTCATTTCTAGACATTTCCCGTCCATCTATCTGACAGTGTCCTTGCATTCTGTTACCATTCTTAACAGGTGAAAGCATCATAAATCCTGGATGTTTAAACTGATCTGATCCCTGTTGTTAAGGTCAGCTGACAACAGAGGAAATCAATAAAAAACAAATTAAGAAGACATGGATTTTGTCTAATTGGCTCATGTTTCCATAGTATGTGATAGTATGTTCTTGAAAATGCAAAACTCAAACACTGTTATAAGTCTACTCTTGCAAATGATTTATTTTTTCTGGTGTAAAAAAAAAATAATTATACTTTGGAGTAACTGGCTCCATAGTAACTATAAAAAAAMCAGGATAGATTTTAAGGAGATTAGGCAGCAGAAAACATATATATTTTCTTGAAAAAGAAGTTACTATATTGTATTTGATATTTTCATCCTCAGTGAAAGAGTGATTGCAGTCACTTCTTCAGAGTTAATTTAACTGAGCTCTGTGAACTGACTGCTACTGATGAGAGAATCTGACAATTACAAATATATGAAATGGGAGTAGTCATTAAGAGCATAAAGATGTGAGTCCAGCACTCCAGAAGAAGAAACAATAGGAGTACATCACACCTCAGTCAATGACTTAGAACCTGTTTTTGATATTGTGCTTTAGTTTCTTTAGCAAAGGGCACTAAAGCCCTGAGAGACAATAAATTCTTATACACTTAGTAATTATGTGGGATTTTGCAGATTTTTATTATTATTATTTTTCATGCATAAAGTGGGGAAACCCACTTATATTGTCAAACCTTCAACACCTTTAGAGACTTGACTTGGCTCCCTACTAAGCCTTAAATGCTTGAACTGGGTTTGTTGCCTTTTCTCCTTTACTCCCCTGCACGACATTATGATATCACTGACCAAAAATTTGGACCCATCTGCAAAAGGACATTTAATAAAATTAAAATGAACCTAATTGAAGGTGTGAACTGAGCTGCATCATCCAATTCTTACATTGCTGTTTATTTCACACGAAGGTTTACTTGACTAAAATAACTCAAGACCATGCTTCTGACAAGAAATGTCCATTCAGATGTCATAGACTGCAGTCTAACTTCACACCTTTGGCTAATTCTTCCTAATTTCCCCTGTGTCTCTGTTTGGAAAAATATCCTGGAGGCACACTAATCCTTGAATCAGCTACACAATCTTTGTAATACAAAATTGGCTACATGCCTGGAACTTCTGGTCTCTGATTTTCTCTTTCATGCAGTATTTTTTCTTTTAATATTCCAGACAAGTAAAGTCCAGATGTTTTCTGCTGTTTAAGAAAGCAAACACAGGGCACCCTTAGGCATTCAGTCATTTACTTACAAAAGTCCCATTAAATTTGGCATATTTCATTTGACAATCATAGATACTGTTTGTCTTTGAATCGCTTTTCAAATAGTAAATATTGCTTAGTACTTWAGGACTTGCATACCTTTAAATGGAATAGGACACTGAATTACCATGCTCTCCATCACTGATTTCTAYTTCTAGAGCATGCAGGGCTTGAAACAGTTAAACTGCTTATCCAGCTAGTCAAACGGACTATTTGTTCTACAAATACAGGTACAGATCTCTATTACAACAAATACTGGGTCCAAGTAATTAATTTTTCTAAAAGTTACTACTCCCTATAATAATTTATCAATTRCATATTTTAAAACAAGAAACTCAGAAAAAAAAAAGATAAAAACAGACTTTAATTCTTGTACAGCATAATATTCACTTCTTATTTCGCCTTCCCAGCCACTTCACGTATCTCTGGCTACATCTAAATTTCTTGAGACATTTCTTGAATAAATAATTTTGTCTATCACTCCTAGTCATTTATAACACAGCCCTATATTTCTCAGAAAAAACAGTAGTTTTTTTGATACTACAGGGCATATTTACCAAACAGGAAGAAAGAAATTCCACTACCAAGTATGCCAATGCCACCATTTAATGCATGCCTTCTCTGCACAGTTTTTTCTCTTTGCCTATCTATGTATTAGCAAAMAACACTTAGTGAAACCAGTTTATTATCAAGATTTTTTTATTTGTCTCTAAAGTAATTTTGTTTCACACAAATTTGTTTCACACAATTACAGTTGAACTACATCTTAATTGTTTTACACATTATATCACAGTGCAGTAAGGGAGTAATTTGGTGGATTTCTCAATTAGGATAATAATCAGGAAGATATATACACTGGTAATATTGCCTGTGGTCCAGAGAGCTGGGAAAGACATGGTTCCCAAGACACTGGGAAGCAAAAGGTCCCTCCATCCCTCCCTCCCTCTCTTCTCCTCAAGTCCAAATGGGCTCCCACTGTAAAGTACACAATTACAGAGGGTGGAAGTGCCACACTATGTCACCAACTCCACTCTGTCCTGCTGCCATGGAGCCCCGAGCAGCAGCTTTACCCTGTCCTAAGCCTGCTGCCCTTAGCAGGGTTCCCTCCCAGCTCCTTCCTGCACAGCCCTGACACAGACAGCACAGTCATCAATAACAACAATAACTACAGCATTGATAACTTTGGYATTGCACTTCCTAGCTCCATTTTAGGCTGCTCCAGAATTTCTGTCTCTACTTTTGTGCCACCATTCTGGCTTGATATAAGTAGAAATGCCAGCACAGAAGAAAAGAAAGGGTCCCTGGTTTCTAGGAAGTGAGAGACTTATAACATACATTACTACCTTGGTGACATTGCTTCTTATGTACTTATTTCACATATTTTTTCTCTCTGATACTTTCTCTCTGAGCAGAATACCGGAAAACTATCATAGTGGTTTTCATTGTTTAATGTCCCTTAATTTTTTGAGTCATTTTCTTAGTTCCTTGTTGCCATAGTGTTTTATAACCACTGGTCATGTTGTAATTAGTTGAAAATTGAAACAGGAATGAGCAGAGAAAAAAATAAATTAGAAATATTTTCTTTATAAATATTTAGATAACATTTAGCCATCCTATATCTGAAAATATTACTTCCCAGCACAATTTTTAATTTTTACAGTCAAATAAGTGTGTGTCAGTCAGATCCTTTGTGCTTAAGTGTACAAGTTCCACCAACATGATCTCTGAAAATCCACACGTTCCACGGAGTCCAGCTATCAAAAAGTCACTTGCATTAGCTTTAGATATTTGAATAATATTCCAGAAGCCTGAGAACAGTAATGTAAATATATTCTCAAGAACATGAAAGGGAAACTCCCCCAATATAACTATTACTATTATATTGACCAAACATTGAATCTATGCAAATAAAAATTGTAAAAGAGAAACGCTCAGTTTCTCCTGGATTAAGAAAGATTATTGACAGCAAAAGGAGCTTCAAAGACTAGAAAAATTTACAAAACCCAAAGGCTGAAACTTGAACTTCTCAACAGTTTCAACAAGAGGATAATTAAAAATTTTTAATTATAGATGGAACTTTTGGAACATTATCTTAGCACTTATGGATCAGGTGAGAATAATAGACTCTTTAAATTATTTCTGTACTTTCTTTCATTTGATTTTTTATCAACTTCCAACAATAATTGTAATAAGTGCATTTCTAATCACAACCAAATRTTACAGTTTAAACCACAAGATATGCAGTTTCCTCTTTTGTATTAACAACAAGAACAAAACAGAAACTAGCATACTAGAATCCCCTTGTTCTCTCCTTCTATTTTGGTGTCCCTAATAAAGTACTGTTGCCTTTCCTGTAGCATCACCACAGCAAAYTCTCTCTTGCAATTCCTTTGGTGATGCATGTGAAAATGCAATGTTCAGGACAGATGATGCTTTGGTGACCTTACTGCTGAAAGGAGGCAGATTCAGCTAAAGCCACATGGACCTGATTTCCTTAAAAAGATAGGGTTGGTATCAGGTCACTTTATGAGGAAGAAACACTTGAGAGGAATCTTTCATCTTTTAGGACTGTCTATGTTCTCCTGAGAKCAAATCAACCATCCAAGGAAATCTGAAGGTAGGCAGGCACTAAAGGAAATAAAGGCAAATATGTCTTTCCCTTTTAACATTTTCCTTCCCTTGTATATCGCCTTCATAAATTCTACTTGATGCTTCAAGACTGAAAACACACCCCATTTTTTAAAAGCACAGGTATGTTTTCTTTGAATACAATTATTTCTGTTTGAGTAAAATTTTCTGACTCACTGACCTTACCACAGAGGTTTTTCCCCCTTCAGGGTAACCACTGGAACTGCAAGCTTCTATCTGCAACTCCCTAGGAAATAAAGAGTAGCATGAAATAAATGCTAATAAAATTCCCAGTATCAAAAAATACCAAACCTCTGAGATTTCTAATTTGATACATTCAAGCATCAGTAAATCAGTGTCAAGTGATTTTATCTATTCCTGCGGTAAAGGAATTGAAAGAGCACAAAATACCTCAGTAAGACATAGAAACAAAATTGGACAGCAGTCCACTATTCCTCAAGAGTTTAYTCTTTTCCCCCTTCTTACCACCCAGTTTTTAAAGGCACCATCTGGGGTAGACACTTGTGTGAAACTTCTGTAGAGGATGCAAACTGGGAATGTRTTGATGGAAAGCCACTGGGGAGTTCTACTGTCAATAAACAAATTGGAAAAGGCGCTTTCTTTCTTTGGCCCTCCAGAGAAACCAAAGGATCATTTGTACAAATTGGCTTAGAGCTGGTATGTTTTCCCCTTTTTCCTCACTGAGTATTGCTGAAGTGATGTATGGTTTCCTCCTGAACAGTCTCAAACCTCAGCTGGGGATTTACAAGGATGGATTCTGCCCATGTGTGTGCAGGCTTGCCTACGTCCATTTGGGCTTCAGAGGATAATTGCTCATTTTTACAAATGTTTTAAAGTCCGGTAAAAATAATAATAGAAAATAATTTTTGATTCTGTAATAAATTTAAGGTTAGTGTTGCTTTTGCAGCTGAATTTGTTTTATTTATATGTCCCATTAAAAGAAAAAACCTTCTGCCTCTTCTAAGAAAACATCATTAGCTCACTGACACACCCATATATCATCAGCTAGGGAAGAAAGGATGAAATATGGCATTGCATGAGCAAGACATGGGTTAGAAGACAGATTTTACTTCTGGTTGGTAATCATGTACAGGCTATTTTTTCAGTGCCTTAGTATCATCTGTTTTTAAGACAAAGTCATTGGAATATAATTTYTTTTCATGAATTTTCTGTGATTTTTCACTGACATATTTGACTTAATTCTATGGGTTTTTTCTCTTCTGCCAGTTAGTTTCCAATTTTAAGCACTTTTTTCTTAACTTCATCCTGAARGAATTGTGCAGCAATGTTGACCAAGCCTTACAGTACACTTAAATAGTACAATGACACTCTGAAAGCATTTTGCAAGTGGAGAAAGCTAGCTAACCTACTTTTGGCATGCAACAGCTATTCTATACTGACTTCCTATATTGCTACTGTAAATTCTCCATCCTTCAATTTTTTTTTGGTAGGGAAACCATGTTATATTACTCAATTTCTTAAAAAAAAGAATGTTTATCTACTATATATTCATATTACTGTAGGGGCTACATGTTTGAGCTGAAAAAGACTGGAACCAAACTGCTAAAATCTCTTGGAGCATATATTAGACTTTGGCAGGTGGTCTTATATGTTGGATTTAGTTGCAATTATAATGTTCTTGGAAATATCAAACTGCAAAAAAATTACTTTGTGTCTTTGTCAAAGGCAAAAAATTAGAATTAGCCTTTAAACACCAAGCAAACAAATGTTACCTGCACTATAACAGTTGTGTATATATATTTTTTCTTCCATGACACTGAAAATTCTCAAWTATATCACAATTCATAAGTAATTTCTGATTAAGAAGATTTTCCTATACTTGCTGCTTAAAAGGAAAAAAAAAAAAGTAATCTTAACTTTACCTTTTTCTCTCTTCTTATGCTAGAGTCACATTAATTTTCGAAAAAATGGGAAACAACAGTAAAAAAAAACAAATGAAAAGCACCCTAGAACTCTAGCCAGTCCAACCTCCTGTTCCATGACAGAATTAATTATTTGCAAATCCTTCACAGTATGTTTGACCAATTGGTTTAAACTATCAGTTAAATTTTTGGGTTCTTCCCATTTTTCACTGTCCTTACAGTTATATTTGATGCTTATCTAAACTGCATGAATCTGCTTTAATTTAGCATTGTGCTGCCTATTGTTTATTCCTCCTCAGAACTAGAATTGAGAGAAAATGTTGTGGTCCTTCCCTATTTGTAGATAACACTATGATGTTGGAAGACTTCTATTACTCCACAKTTTTTTCATCTCCAAACTGATTAAACATATCATGCAACTTTTCATCTAAGGTGACATTTTCAATGTTTCCAACAYATTTTGCTGCTCTCATTCATAAAATTTCCAATGTCATTTCTGCACTGTGATACCCAAAAGGGGATAAAATASTCCAGGTGCTACTAATGCCTCAGTACTGGGTAAAATAGACATGTTACACTGAATGTGCTACTTTATCCAGTTCCTAAAATGCTTGGTTTATCAGCCGTCTCAAATTTTGGTTCACGTTCAATTAGCATGCACAGTAAGCAGGATTTTCTTCTCAGGAACTAGTAGTATTTAGGAGTAACTCACCAACCTGTGTTTTCACATTTGATAATTTCTGCCAAAGACAGAACTTTGCATATTTTAAAAGACAAAAAACCCCAGAAAAAATAGTAATCATAATACTGGGACTACTATGAATATTATACCAACTATTACTATTTTTCTAATTTACTAAGATACTTTTTGAATTTACAAATCTGTCTTCTGAAAAAGTTGCAGCTGCACTTCACTTGCAACTGCTGAACAGTTCAGCGAACATATAATTTATTCTAGTTGTCCTTGTTGAAATACAGAACAGTACCAGAATCAAAGATCAATGAAAACCTCCAATGAACACATCCTTTCAGTGGGACAGATAGCAATTGATTCCTACTCTCGATACAGCTACCCCATCAGCTTTGCACCCACCTTAAAGCATGTTTCCCTTACTTACTTGGAAGCTCCTTAGACAAAAAGAGGTATTAAGGAAGACACTGTCAAATAATGTATTCATTGACGTAATCTTGTTTAAATTCACTCTAAGTGCGAACTCCCTCACCGGAACATAAAATTAAGTTTAATTTGAAACAGCATAGTGCGTCTGACTAGTTGGAAAATAAGTTGAAAAGCCATAAAACCTTTTTCTAAATTGATACTTAATTTGWAAGGGATAGAAGCCTATGCTACCTAGCAGTCAGATATCATCATTATAACAGAGTCCAGAATAGCATAAAGAAAATACACGAGTGAGAGAACATGGTGCAGAAAAAGTATTCCAAGTTAGAGCTATGTCAGCAGGTTGTATAATAGAATTTTCCTGTACTACGGCTTAGAATATAACTTGAAGGAAATAGTAAAGACTATCAGATATATTTCTAAAAAGTGTAAGATCAAGTCTAGTTTTCAATGGCTATTTCTTCACACAGAAATAGCACAGCTGACACTAAGGTTTTAAGTAAAGACAGAAGCAGTCAGCTGAAATAAAGGTCAAGAAATAGCTCTGGAAAAAGCACAGATTATTTTTATCCTCTGTTTTGATATTGAAGACAAGTTCACTGCCTTCTTTATTGCACCACCATTGGATAATTGAGATTACTCAGACTGAAGCAAAGATTCATGACATAGTATGGACAGGGACACCCTGTGGTTCTCTGAAAGCACAGTAGCTATACCAAAACAATCTGTCTATGTCCATTTGCCTTTAAAACCTCACAAGAAGTACTGTGATCCTGTTATACATTCAAATAAATTTAATTTTGTCAGAGGGGCTCTTTTGCTAATTTATAAATTTAATTATCTTTTAAGAGGTTCACCTCATGTAATTAAGAAATTGCATGGGAGAATAATTACATACAGGATAGTATTCACAAGATTGTGAAATACGCAGAGGCATACTTACAAGGAAGCAGAATTTCATACTGGCTATTAGTTTTGACTGAGTTTGAAATGCATTGCTTGTGTCTTTAGACAGCATCTTGTGTGCAACGGAGCTGGCACACCCTGATTGTGCTATGATACTATSTTTCAGGACAGTTCAAAAATGTAATAAATTAGATTTTTAAACATAAAGTAAATTGTAAATTGAGAGATTTCTTTCTTCAAGTCCTGCAATACAGAAAATACATTACAAATAACTCTGCTTTTTAAGCACTGTTTGCTCAGGAAACCAACCATCAAAGCAGCATGGATTGGAACAGCTAGAAGTCCTTTTCTCTGCTGAAGAGCTGAAAGTGTAATCACAGACCTGGCACATGCAGGAACTGGAAAAGAGCTCCACACAAAGGTTTGAAAAGTCCCTTCTCTCTTCTTCTGCAAGCCAGCCTGCAAAACCTAGCCTCTGATGTGAAAAAACCTGAACATGTGCACAGAGAGATCTCCGACTGTCACGTCTAACATCACTTCTCWTTTCATTCCCTTCCATCAGTATCTACCCATCTCATGTCTCTCTTTTTCCTACTCTGTGCATCAGCGCAGTCAGGCAGAGACCTTTTTATTCTGTAATTGTATGCTCTGTAGCATCAAGGAATCTCAGGCTTGATTATGGCTCCAAGGTGCTGCTGTAGCAGAAATAATTACGTAGTAGAAAAGGAGAATGGGATGATCTTCGAGCTTTATCTCTGCCTAGGGCCATGGACCCAAATWGGAAAAAGCAATTCATTATGTCTGCTGACTTATCAATTGCTAAGTCTTCTGCAGAGGGCTGGTAATCCCAACATTTCTCATTTTATGTAGGGAGRCAAAAGGACAGAGAATAAGGCCAGAAAGGTATGTTGTGGAGGGTTTTTGCTTTGCTTAGTTTTTTGCAGTCGTGGGTTATAATTGGGGCATGTAGTTATAATTAACTACATGTGAATAAAACAAAATACAATAATTCCTTTGACTGTATTTTTGAACACAGAAGTCTAACAATTTCATWGCTATCTTAAGTTCTATTCTTGACACACAGAAAAGATGGCAACCAAGCCTCATTACATATTTACTGAAATCTCAGTGAAGTGCTTTGAGGAACTTTCCTGGCAAGGTATTGTTGCTAGCTAAATTAAMAGCCTTTCTGATAAATTTAAGTAAATCCTACTGTTATGTATTTCCTACAGCAAACTCCATTCATTATGAGTGAGATTACAGATAGCATGTTGTAAAGCTCATAATGCAGAACCAAAAAATGCAAATAGGACTTGCATAGACGTCTCTTGCAAAACTGTGTCTTAAGTACCTCAGATGAGGTTTTTGGAATGAGTAACATCACTGCTCTGCAGTCATTTCAATCCTCATAGAGCTTTAAAACCGTATGTACTTTGTAATAATCCTTGAGATAGCAGAAAAGAAAAATATCTATAAAACTTGCAGGTAAAATGTTACCTGTAAAGAACTTTTTAATAATCCTTGCTAGCTCATTAGCATAGGAAGAAAATGCTCAAAATTTGCAGTGAATCTTCAAGTTTTAAAAAACATTTAGTGTAGTTTCCAAATGAAGTATAGGTGAGTCTACAGAAATATCTTGCAATTCACATTAAGTACAGTATAATTTTTATACAACTACTAATACAGAGCAAAATTCCTATTCAGTACTTTAAATTATTTACATGCAGTAGATACAAAAGTGATTAATACACTTCATGACATAAAAACTGAGTTGGTAACCCAATGAAAACACAAAGTTAAGGAAGATTAAGCTAAAATATAAAAATTCACATATGGGCAAATGAGACTTCCAGGAAATGAGAGAAGCCAGAGGGAAGGACAGTTGCATTTCAAGAGCTGTCTTCAGGGAATAACAAGAAAATTTTAAAAAAATATACCTACAATTTTACAGGAGATCTTTGATAAGTAATATTTTCCAGTTGCCCAAGTCTGACACTGCATAACTCAAACAAAAGTGAATAAAGTTTCCCACACAGACACTTTTCTGAATAGAAGAGAAATAAATAAATGAGCCTAGAAGAGGTATTCAAGTTAAAATTAAAAGGAAAACTTGAAATTTTGGATTTAAAAATAGTAATAAAAAAGATGTTTCAGAGTAACATGGGATACATAAACTTATACTATTCATATTGGACTATTTGCTGCCCATTGCTAACAGAGTGGTGAAATGGTTGAAGAACATAAGATGGACCAGAATTCTTGTATAAATCTCACACTAAATGACTCCAGTTCTTTTGTAAGACTATCTTATATTATCCTCTTTATGTAACTATTATTAGGTAATCTTTAATATAATAAAAAGTTATCCAAAGGTTTATGTAAGGACTGAATTATAGATGCTCATGTTTCTCATTTGTTGACTCAGAGTTGTAATTTCAGCAATACTGAACTCATGAAATTCATTTATTTATTTTTTAATAAAAAGCCCAGAGCCTGATCCATACTAAAACTGAAATGACCAATTCCCATATTTGGCACAAAATCTGGAATTCCAGCCAAATGTAAGGAAGAACTTTTCTGAAATGGAGCTTGATTTCAATCATATGTGAGTGAATGATGTGGTAAGGTGCTTGTTTCAAGGCTGTCMCCAGGTAAAAAGAAAAGCATTTTGAGTTTTATGGAGATATCTCACCATTATCTCTTTCAAAGCCTCACCAACTCTGCAGGACAAATCTGTCTCAGCCAAACTGGTGCTAAAAGGAAGAAGTTCATGTAGTCTAACTTTATCTTTTTTTTCTTCTCAACATAGGGCAGAAGGGCTTTTGTTTCCATAGTTACTAGAGTATTTCCTTTGAACTTCTTCCAGAATACTTTTATCTTTTCCACATGCACTGACAGACAATCCTATGAAGTATGTATGTATTTGTGAAACATTCTGTGCTTCATTACCAATTCTTTGCTGGATATAACACAGGAAATTGAGCCCATTGTTAAAGCCAATTTCTGGCTTGCTGATTTAGGTGTTTTAATATTCAGTAATGTATAAATAGACTTCAGAATATTACAAGTGAAAGATAAAATCAAGAACACTAATTCTGAGAGTTTTTCAAAGTTATTATTGTGCAAATCTTATTTGTTGTTATTAGCTATTCTGAGTCAATATAGTTGCATGCTTTCTAAATTGAAGTGAGCAGGTTTTTTTAAGATTAAAGTRTGTGCTTCTTAAAAAAATTGTATCAATACCTGTTTATGAGCAGTAAGAACCTCATGAAAGRGATTGTTGGTTGAGGAATTCTGAGGCTGTTTTTTGATGGCTTTTTGTTTGTTTTGTTTTAAAGACAGAAAAATCTGAACTTTAACTGAATGTATCTAGTTTTTACCCTTGAAAACATTTATATCACTTTAAAAAATATTTCCATTGTGGTCTTCAGGCTGGAATCATTTAGCATTTCCTACAAAACTTTTCCTTTGCCATCCAAAGACCAAGTTTTCAGCAAAAGAGAAACCTCTATTCTGTGCCTAGATACTCAATCCATTCTAAACTTATATCAAATGCCCAGAAAAAAAAGGCAAACCCAACTTCAAATATTCTTTYCTTAAAAGATTATTTAAAAAAGATTTTACACAGAAATACATACAAACAATTCCATAGAAAGATATAAAACCAGTTCCATGGACTGTATCAGTGGTTCTCAAAGTAGAATTCTCTGAACGAATAGATTTCTAAAGCAATAAGAAGTGAGCTGCCTTTGTAGTACAAATCACTGCTCAAACCTTGCCTTTTTACTCTGAGGGCTTGTACTCCACATGCAGCTTGAAGTGCAATTCCTTYCACTTCTGCCTGGGTAGCTCACTAAAAAGCCTGCAGACATTGGCTATATTGGAGCTCTCCAACCCTGGACACCAGCAGTGGGATGAAAGCTATGCCAAAGTGGTTCTAGTTGGGCTGCCATCTTCTGTCAAAGGGAAGGAGACAATGAGTGGACTGCTTGTTAAGCAGTCAAAGAATTGACACCCCAAATTAAAAAAGGATGTCATGCTGGATTGTGTCTCCTTCCTTGCATGAATGTGGTAAATGAAAAGATAGAAATTTCTTGTACTGATCCAATTACACTACTGTACAAATAAATTTCTATGAGAAACCAAAAACTTAACAAAACCAAAAAAATAGGTTCTCACTAAGACAAAAGTTATTCCAAATGTTGTCTGCTTATTTTTAGGGGGAAGCATATAACATAAATGCTAGCTTATTCTGACAAATAAGACTACACMGTGTCCACAAAATGCCACAGAAGACTGGAGAGAAGCATAGACTACATTACAGATCTCCCCTAACTKTAAGATACAAAAGTCTAACCACCTGAACTATAATTAGCAGCCTCATTTATATTATTTTATATTTATAGTCAGAAAACTCATTAATTCAAGACTCCCTATCACATGTTCTGCTACCATTAAAGATTTCTAGCAATCAATAAACTACTAGGAATGACAGGTATTCTTCTAACGAAGCATTTAATAAAAAAAAGTGGCTTGAAGCTTTCTATTAGCAATTGTCTAAAGACAGTTAACTAAATATTGGCTTAATATCACAATGAGTTGATCTTTCACTCAGGGAATGTGAATCTCATAAACAGAAGTTTCACTGACAGCTCAAGAATAAATACACATTACTAGGGCTCCTCCTGATAGGAAAGATGATTTAAGGGAAGTGTTTTACTTCTCTTAGAAAGTAAAGTGGTTTCAATAAAGGCTTGATAAAATTATACTTGAATGAATTATGTGCCTTGTACCCCTAATTATCTGACAGCCGTTGCTAAACATTGTGGGAGTGGACATTACAGGAACAGAGGTCTAGATATGTAATCCCTGATTCTACTGACTCAAGAATAGCAGTGACCATTGAGCCYAATTTCCTCCTGATTCATCTGTTTCCGCAGCTATATGAATTTGGATGAAGTCCACGTAATTCATGTTGACATAAGTAAGATTTTTTTTTACAGTGAGAACAATCCATAACTAGAAGAAGCTACTCAGGGTTGTGATTGAGTCTCTGTCACTGGGAGTTTTCAAGGTGCAATTGGACAGGGTGCTACATATCTCATGTAGAGTCTCTTTCCTATGACAGATTGGACCAAGTGATCTTTCAAGGTCCCTTCCAATCTGGGTTGTTCAAYGATGCTATGTTTATGTTAGCAAGGGATCTGGTTCAAAATTTGATAGAAGTTTCTTTGCTGCATGTTATTTAACTTTAGTTAACTATCTATACCCATGAGATATGCAAAGAAGGCATAAAACAAATATGGTGACAGTGGTGTCTTCTCCAGATGCTTCATTGCTCTGAAGTGTCATTTCACTCACACGTGCAATGTGTCTGCATTGGYCCCAGTGGATTTCAAAACTGGATCAAAAATACTCTTTGCAGCCAAATTATAAGTCCATTAGACCATTACAAAAGATCCTAGTATATCCTATTTATTAAAAGGGTGGCAATGTTTGTGAAAAATACCTCCTTATTCCCAAATGGAATAAGAGCTGCTCTCTGCAGTCACAGAGACATTTGGTAGTTACCACATGATGTTGACACAGCTGCAGGCCCTGGTTGCTGCACCAGTTTCACATGGCTCTGCTCTTTCCTTCCTCCCTCCTCAAATCTACAGAAAAGTATTGGACAGCTTCTCACCTAGTTGGTTTTGCRCTTGAGTTGTTATAAGACTATCACTATCTCTCTTTATGTAGGCATGTTCAGCTTTTGTATTTTCAGTAGGACTATGAAGACAGATCCATGCCTGTCTTTGAATATAAAATTGGTTGTTGTTACATAACTGGGTCAAGAGTTAAATGGGGACAGAGCAACAAAGACAAAACACAGATGAATTAACTCACATGGGTAGGAATGAACCACAAAAAATAAATTCATATTGTCTGTGTTTAGTTAGGTGTCTTACTGGATCCTTTGGCTTTCCTAAATGTGAAAAACTTTTGTGTCTAACTTATCATACAACCAAAAAAAAACAAAACTGAGAAGAGAAGGCAGAAAGGAAAAAGCTATTAATATTTTAACATTATGACCCATTGGGATTGTGAAATGTTTCTGCTTTAAATCACTGAATAGTGATCCACTGCTACAATTTTTGCCTGGAAAATACTAGATGAAATGTAGACAACACAGCACAGATTTCTAGACACAAGTCTCTACCTTCCTTTCCCTTTCTTTTGATTGATGAGTAACTGTTTTTTATGACAAGCTCATGCTGTTGAGTTACATAAAGAGCCTCTGATACAGTCAGATTTGTCCCTAATGCAAAGTTTAGTGTTCACACACTCCTCTTTTTTAAACTCCTCCAAACATTTAATATTCTTTTGGCAACTGTTTCTCTTGGAAGAATTTCTAGAAGCTCCTTCAGAAAGCACTTTCTTTTTCATTATATGGGGAAAAGGGCAGAGAAAAGGGAGTTTTATTCTTGCACCTTTTCAGGTTTTAAGCTGGTTCTAAATGGGAGCTACTGTGAAAGATACGTTATAAATAAAAGGAAGAAAATCTTTTTCTTTATTCTGAGAACTGRCTGATCAAGTATCCATCTGTGAACTACTAGGGGAAAAAAAATCCATGCTTTCTATGATTTATTTTAGTGTATTTTTTTTTCCATAGAGAGACAGGTGTTAGAAAGAAATAAAATAGGTTTTAGACCTACTCTCTGTGTGTAGCTATTAGTAACTTTTTGCATCAAAAGTATGTTGACTGCCATTTTAAAATCAGATTATTTGAAATATTTTTTCTTCCATCCCACTAGATTCAACTAATTTTTGCATTCTGTATTGGTACTAAATGATTTGATTMATATTCTTTGACAAATCCTTGGCCAATTCCTTTCAATTTAGCAAGAGTGACTACAGATCCTGAAGTTTAACTGGTGACCTGTCAGGTTATTTTTTATACTCCAGTTATATAATCATAATTTTATATATTTTAGACACTGTTACATAAGCTTCTTATTGTATAGTACTCCATTATAAAGCAACTTTTGCCAMCAAAAAAAAAAATCACCAGTTCTCCATTGGTTTTTAAACTATTATACACAAAAATATTCCACATATACTGCATTACCAAAAGCAAATGGATTAGACTTCCTCAGTACTCAGCAACATTGGAAATCCTGGAAGTTGAATATTAAAGGAGGAGAAATCCAAAAGTGCCTTCTGGGATCAAGATAACCAGCCTGTCTTGTACACCCAATGTTTCATATGCAGTCACTTAGAATTAAATGTCATTGAAAACCTTTGAAGCAAGGTTCTGTATGAGTAAATTAGGTGTGCCCTTCCTCCACTGATGGGCACAGAACTGAACCTGGCCTAGCAGTTTGCTGTAAATCACTCTGGGGCACAGGTACGTCTGTGTGGCTCRCTGAATGTAACATAACTACTCCCTCAGGCTCCTCCAACAGGCACCAACATCGTGGTTGGTCTAAGATGAGGGTAGAACAGATGGAATTGCTCACTTCAAACACTGACATTAGTTAGATAAAAGACAAGTACTTCCAGTTTCCAACAGTGCCCTCTAATCTAGTTTTTGCAATCCCATCAGAATAAAAGAAATTAGATCAGCAGGACGAAGATCACCATCTTCTTTCTAATGACCAATTGAAGTCCTAAAATGTTGACTTTTCTAAGAAATTTAAATGTAATAACAATATCTGTTCAGCTTTGGATCAGAACAGGCTGTGCACATCTCTCTCTCTAAACRTGTATTAAAAAACCCACCCCAAAACACAAATAAACAAAAAAAAAATAATCCCACAACAACTGAAGTTGAATACCTGCGGAATTTGCATCCTCTATAGAGCCTAATGACTTTATATACAAAAGATTAACTATCTGGATTTTTGCCTGGTATTTATGTTCCATACTTGCAATTATTCATAGTGCCCAACTGGGATTTGGATAGGCAGGATCACAAAATACTTGGCTCTTGATTTAAGCAATATATCAACATTCTGAAGTTAATGGGAAGTCATTGTACTTCACAGAAACAAAAACAAAACAAAATTTAAATAATGAATTAGAGAGAATATGCATTCCACAACAATTTTTTTAGCTTTTTGAAGAYGGACAACATACCTGATTTTAATTTAATAGATGCGCTCAAGAAGTCCTAAACAATAATAATAACAAAAAAAAAAAGTTGCTTTTTGTAACTAGGTTTATTTTTGGAAGAATTGYTGTGTTTTGTCCCATGAGAACTGTAGCTCTGATGCTTCCTGAATAGATCTTGACCTTCTCAAGTGCTCTTTGCTAAAGAAGTTACAATACAGATTACACAGCCTAAAAATAGTAATTCAAAGGATACTTATGAATTTTAATCCCTTTTTGATTCCTTCTCGAGGCTGTTAGCAGGCAAGAGGCCTCTCCTCTTCTCAGAGTGATGCGAAGTTACCCCTAACAAAGCTTGTAGTCGGATAGAATGATAATCCTACAATTATTTACTGTATCTAATGAACTGGATATAGCTTTTGTCATGCTTTAAGTCAGAACTGAAGCTTCAGTTAAGACTTGTGTAAACCCTCAATTTCATCTGTCAAAATATCTTGCTGCTTCTTTGGTAGCAGCCTGAATGCTTGGCATAAGACATGAACTACCTTCAGAGATATCATTAATGATCTGTAATATGGATCAAATATGGTCCCTAAAATTGCAAAAAGCCTCTAATCAGAAATTTCATGCATCATTTTCCAGATTTATATTTTAATCAAAGAACTAATCACTCAGAACAGYAGTTATTACTAAGGTTAGCTAATAGGACAGACTCCTTCATTCAAAAGTCTGAAAAACAAACAATATTCAAACAGATTTAAACTAATCCATTCTCTTTTGTCCATATCTGCTTTTTACACAATACATTATCTATTCCTCTCTCTGCATCTTCAGACAGGAGCTCAGATGATGAGWTKTTTTGGTTTGGCTTTGTTTTGTTCGATTTTGAGGACTTGAGGCTTGATTTTATCTTAAACCCATACTTTCTGGATTTCTAACATATATAGCAGTCTTCTAGCTGCCCTTTGATAGCTTTAAGCCTAAGATGACAGATCCAAGACATTTGAAGACAACTACATGTTGAGGAACTGTTGTGTCTGGAGAGATACCCCTCATGACAGTGAGACAGATAAATCTGTGGCTCAGAAACACCAGAGCCTGAAAAGGTATTAATTAATAGAGATCATCTGAAGTTTTGTCTGGCAGCTTCCAAATGCTTCCTGAAGCAGGGTTTGATATGTAGATATGGAGTAATTAATCAGTMAAAGCTGGTAATGAAACCACAGTGTCCTGGAAGTTCAGTTCTTGGAAGGGATACTCCATTTTGGTTACTTCTTGCCTCTTGGGTCTGTTTTTTCCAATATCTGCAGCAAACATGTCAACAATTCAACCACTACCAATCCACTACCATGACTGAATTAGAGGAAAAACTGTTCCTGGACCAATCACAGACCATATTTGTTCAGCTGCCCTTAGGGTTCTGCCTTTGGCTGGTGGGTTCCTTCTTTAGACAACATGACAAAGAATAAGAATAGCCCTATGCACTGGGTCCAAACACACATGCAACTACCTCTCCTGCAGCTTGAATAAAAAATATCAAAGCCATGGTTCTACTTCATAACACAGGGAATCATGCTGACTGGTTTTTTACTGGATGTAATCAGGCAACTATTAAGACTTTAGAACTGACTTCTCCACTTTACCTATGTGCTAAATACAGTGTCCTTCTAGTCTTTTATCAGAACCACATGGTCTGTTTACGACATATCTTCAAATGTTATTTTTGGATCTTTTCCAGTCTAACTGTCTTGATTTTACAATTACATTGTTGCTTTATATAGATCTCATTTAGTCCTTGATGGACTACAGACATCCTGTTTGCTGGCCTATTATCCAACCTCTTATCTGTTCCACTCTAAACCATTATTTCAGAGAGTATCTGTTGTAGTTGTGCAACTCTCTCAAACTACAGTGTTTTAATCTACCCTTTCTAAAACACTTTTGCTAACTAAAGAAAATAAAGTACATTTTAAGACAACCACACAAGAAAAGGCAAATAGATTAAGACATAACAATATTATTACTTTTATCATACGAAACAGAAATATACTTTGCATAAGTCCAATGCCAGAACAAAYTATCACACTTCAAGCAAAAACCTTCAAACCAACAAATGAAGTCCTCCTTTTGAAGATTTCTGAGGCATTGGAATTTATTTTCAACTAGTCACCAGGGTTTCAAGAGGGATCTGACTGATAACCTTAGACTAGAAAGAAACCTCCTGAAAATRTGCTCCTTCAAGCAAAAGACAGGTTCAAATTTTAATTCATTTTCTTGAAATATTTCCTCAGGTTGAAGCAAATGGTCTGATTGCAGGCATTGTGCTCTCTATGCTGCATGACAGGAGAAAGCACATACAGCATATATAGCTCTGGAATTACATTTAATGTTAAAGGGATAAACTAAGCTAATCATGTTGTTTTCTTGAGTTTTTTTTTTTGAAACATTCTGTTGTTACAAAATGCAAAGGTTTAGCACCAGCTATTTGGGGAGCTGATCATAAGAATCATTAATACATTACATCACATGTAACCTCAGGCCAGACACAACTGGTTGATGTCAACTGCTCACTGAGAAGTATCTCCACTTGGGAAAGGAATATTTGTAAATATGCTGCTCCCACTAACTAAAGCAAAGTTACCTTGTCATCCTCATCAGAACACTTTGCATCACATTAATGACGTGTATTTTGCTGATGGAATTAGCAATTCCCATCAAATAAGGAGGATGCGAGGAATAAGGGTTAAAGATGGCCTCATTTCATGACCACTCATTATAGAACAATAGCTCCTTCCAAACCAGTTCATAGCAGAATATTTTTTCCTGRCAAAATTCTTATTGTGAGAGGCATGGAGAAATTTTGGAGTCCAGGATGGTTGGCACTTTCAGCTTCTAGGTACAATTAGATAAAAAGATTCTTTTTTTGAATATTTATTAAAAGTACCTAAAGGATTAGTATAATAATAAGAATAATAAAAATAAAAATAAGTATTAAGAGTACCAATACCTCAATCACTGCATTTCTAAAAGCAATCAGCAAAAAGACTGCTTTGGAATTTTACCAGAGAAAGTAGARGAACTGGAGAATTATTCTTTGATGGTGAAAAGTATTTGTAATGAAAATCTTCAAGAATGTCATCTTGAATGATGACCTATTTCTCACAGAACCATCACAAGAGAACTATCCCTCCATTTATGTTAACCTCCCAAAAACATAAACGAGRCACCTCATAGCCATGATTACTTATTTTGGAAACCTGGGCCAGTTTTTCAAGGAGTGAATCAAATAAGAAAAACAGTCTCCAAATTTCTGTAACTTCTATCACACCAAAAATACTGAATTTACTGGGATTTCAGTAGCAGAGAATTAGAATCAGCTTCTGCCTCAGAGCTCCCAAGAGCTAAGTAGACCAAAAGCCTAAAATAATMATTTTTCTGACTAAGCACTTTGTTTTATAGTTGCTTGAAGAGGTTTGGAAGTATCTCCCAGTGTTTGTCAGAACTTTTCTGAATGGCTTGAAGGCTTTGACGCACGGCTGCTCTGACAATGACATGGCTGATGAGTGTAGTGCCTCAGAGGTCTACAAACAATGCAATGAATCTCTGGATCTCCTCCATGAAAAACAAACAGTATCAAGTTCACAATTTTTCTCCTCTTCATTAAGAAGGTCTTTCTAGAAATTTCTGTGTTTCTATCCTTTTTCCAGCACAAAACCAATTCTACATTAACTAACATGAGTGAAATGAGACAAATTAGTAGTATTGCATTATTGTTTTTCAAAGTAAAAATTTAAGCTATCAGCTTCCACAGCACTGCATATGGACTGATCTTTGAGTGCTTCAGTAGATGGTTCACTGGTCTACGTTACTGTTATATTTCTCAAATATCAGCTTCTACCTTCTGCTTAATTATGAACCCAGATTTTATTTGTACCAATGCAGTTTTGAAGCACTGCATTTGGATGTGCTATGCTGTTCCTGCTGTTTTCATTAGCTACAAATAGTCTACGAGACTAGTAAGTAAGTCTAGGTAAAATTAAGTGCAAGAAGTGTCCAGACCTCATGGCTTTTATGAATGGTCCATCCCAAGACTGGAAAAAGGCATTATGAAAAAATATACAGAGTGTTTTCTAAGCAGGAGGTGTAAATATCAAGTGCAAATGTACAAGAAATGAAATCTTAGAACTTATTTTCCCCCTCTTCTTTAGGATTTACACTCTTTTTTCTTCCATAGTGACCTAAAAATGTTGTGTTGATAAAAATGTAAGATTCATCATCTGTGTATCATCTAACTTAATAGAATTGTTTCTCTACCTAATAATTGCGGAACAGTGAAAGCAGAGTTGCACTTTTCCACCTCCTTCTTTGATTTGAGACTGAACCTAAAAGAGATACACTTTCACACCCTTGGGAGAAAGAAATAGAAAATTAATCTTCCATTGCTGTTCTGCCTCTGTTAGCAGCGGGGTATGAGGTCACACTGTTGCCTCAATAAAGATTGCTCAACCTCCTACGCCAAGTGATGTGGTTCCTGCAGAGTATGAACAGCTTGTCTATGAAAGAATCTCTGGATGCAGTGGCTCTATAAATACCTAGGCTTTGCTGTTAATAAGGTATATCAGCTGGTGAAATGTCTTGCAGATGACTAAAGGCTATTGAACAGTAGTTTGCCAGCCCTGTAAAATTGCTCTCCCACACGTCCTTAGAGTTCACCCATACACAGGCATAAATCTGGACAGAACTGTAAGTTCCCAAGGTGCAAGATGCAAGATATAAAACTGTGATTGAATGCCCACTTTCTCCCCATGCCATATTCCTCCAAGATGGAGGACACAAAAGAAGGGGCGGGTTGTGTGGTGGTGGTTCCTTGTAAGCAAATACTGCAGCTACTGACTTCCTAAAAAGGCTGGGAAAGGCCTGGATCACATCGTTAGCATCACCCTCAACATTACCTGTGTTTTTCCTTTTCTGTGTTAACTATTAAGCTGCATTTGTGGAAGAATCATAGAATATCTTGAGCTGGAAGGGACTCAGAAGGATCATAACATCCTACTCCTGGCCTGGCACAGGGTAATCCCAAGAATTACATAATGTGTCCAAGAATGTTGTCCAAATGCTTTTTGAACTCCATCAGGCTTGGTGCCRTGACCACTTCCCTGGGGAGCCTGCTCCAGKGCCCAATCACCTTCTRGGTGAAGAACTTTTTCCTAATATCCATCCTAAACCTCCCCTGATACAACRCCAGGCTATTCCCTCAGATCCCACCATTTGTCACCAGAGAGATCATGGCCTGCCCCTCCTCTTCCCCTCACGAGGAAGYTGTAGCTGCAGGTTGCAGCTGCAGTGAGCTCCCCCCTCAGTCTCCTCATCTCCAGGCTGAATAGACCCAATGACCTCAGCCCCTCCTCGTACAGCTTCCTCTCCAGAGCCTTTGCCATCTGCGTTGCCCTCCTTTGGATGTTCTCTAGTACCTTTATAGCCTTCATAAATTGTGGTGCCTAGAACTGCACACCAGTCCTYGACGTAAAAGAGTAGTACAGGGAAAGACTAGGAAAGGCCTACAGGGAAATGTGGGATATCAGCTGCAACTATTTGGAACGTATGCAGTCTGAGTTCCTTCTCYCTTTAAAGGGTTTCTCCTTACCAACCTCACTACAGAAGAATTTAGAAGATTACAACTAATGAACCTCATCTAATATTGGCAATTTCCAACAGCAGCACTATAAAATATTCACTTGCACGGCCTTAATGCACATCTTACAGGTCATGTCAAACAAGAAAGTGGAACAGATGTATATATGAAGTCACCAGATCTCTGCTCTTCCCACAACCAAGAGAACAGGTATTCTGTGGCTTTTTGCAGCTGAACACAACACAAAAGCAACTACTCCAGCTAAAGGGGGAAAAAAGGTCACTGATAAGGGAGGAAATATAAGAACAGGGAAGTTAGCTTTCCACCAGCCTCCAATCTCTTCATTTTAAGCCCCTCCCAAGACACACATTCTTTCTTTTTAGACACCAACAAGCTCATGGAGGAGACATTCATTGTTAGTGCCTAACCTGAGTTTTTAGTACACAGCATAATCTTTGGCTAGAGGTTCTACAGATACAGCTACATAAGTGAAGGACCATCCCCGTCATTTTGTTTTGAACCTGGCTCTGACTACATAGTGGCTACTTGCTAATTTTTGCTCTTCCTCTACCCATAATGAAGTAATATGGCAGCAATTTTCTGCTCACAGCCTGTGCGCTACAAATGCATCACTGTTAAGTCTCCTCTCCAAGTTGTCTTCTTTCCCTCAATTGCTTGATTGAACACTTCAGCTCTCTAGATTTTTACTATTTGTAACAGAAAATAGCTCAGACACTTGTAATTAAAAGGTAGAAGTATGGTACTAAAACAAWCCCAAAATAGACAATAAAGCATCCTCAAAAGCCCCACCACATCCAGACCAGAATGCATGACACTTTTAGAAATCATTCATGCTTTTGTGCCACTTTTCTAGCTATTAGGAACAATATGATTTATTACACCACCTAGTTAGATTTACAGTCAAACCTACAGTGCTCATATTTTACAGTATTTCATTATTGACTTCAAAAATGAAGGCAAGCTTTACTTGACTGACTTCAGGGGTTATACATTTCAGAGAACATTTCAGGGGAAAATGAAAAACTCCACACCTTTATATTAATTTACTCATATTCAATCTTTCAGCTTCCCTCTTTCTTGATGTGATAATATAGTTTATTTACACAAACATCCAAGCTTCCCTAACTCTTACTTACCAAACTGGTGGCCAGCACAGCCTCCCCAGCCTCCAACTCCAAGGCCTCTTGTCTTTTTTATTTGTCCATGATTACACATCTCTAATCTTCACATAAAAATACTTCACACAGTTCTTTCTCACAGTTTGTTCATGCACTCACAAAGCAAGATAACTCTCAGCTCTTCTGCTCCTGAATTTACAGGTGTTGTATTCCCTACTACTCCAATAATAACAGAAGTCCCTTCCAGCACCAAGTTTCAAACCTTTTTTCCACAGCTGTCAGTCTCTTGCCTAATCCTGATGTAAACACCTCCAGCATTTTATCTCCAGAGATAAATTAAGGAAGTTTTATTCCTCAGAGTCTGATCTTTAGGGAAGAGATGTTACATTTATAGATCATTTTAGAGGATATAATTATATAAGCACACTTTAATAATTATGAGTCATTGTGGATATGGAAAGAGTAAATCATGTTAAAGAAATCTGGTTACTTTTAAAAATGAAAAATGTTATTAGCCTAGATAAACCAAGAGTCCTGACTTAGCAGGGGTCTTAAAAAGGTTCAGAGCAAAGTCAAAATGATGGATCATTGTTATCCCTAAGAAAGCTTTGTTGTGGATGGAGTAAATCTTTATTAAAACTTTTCTCCCAGTATCAAGCACTTGTGGCCCAGCATTCACATCTGAAACTCTGTATCCTGAAGTCTGACTCTTTCCCATCCTAGATGGGTTTGGGTTTTTTAGAGCATCTGCATTTCCTGTAAGACTGTGATAAGTTCAGTTGACTCCAGATCTGATGCAGTTGCCTGCCTTGAGGTTTGAGCAGTTCCAAGGTATCATTTACTATCCAGAAAAACAGGGGATTGGATGGAAAATGGAAACACAGCTGCTGAGAAGTGAAGTCTCACAAGATTGTAGATTAATACCAGCAGATTTTCATATTTTATTCAATGGTCTACATAAATCTGTAATAAGTCAGACCATTAAATTTGCAGACGATACTAAAATAAGCAGAGTATTCAAGACTCAGAGGGATGCAAGAATAATCCTGCCATTAACAAAATGGGCTCAGAGGTGAAATAGGAAATTAAATAAGTATTCATTTAATGTAATGAAAATTGACACACTTCAGTAAAAATAATGTTCAGGACACATACTGAGACACTTACAACTTAAATTATACTAAGGTAATTAATATGTAAAGAGAGAGAAAGTTATGAACTATTCTTGCATTGCCATTCATAGTTTTAAATTCTAAGAAGACATGACCCCTGTCCTAAAGAGATAACAGATTGGCACAGACAAAATAACACACTGTCATTTAATACAGTAAGAAAGAATGTCTGCCAGCACAGTCTAGAAAAGACAAGGAGAGCCCTCTGGACCTGCTAGTCACTAAGATGCTTCAGAAGAGTGACTCCCATGGCCACTGCCACATTTGAGTTTTGCTATTCTCTAGAAATTTATATCAGACTAGAAGCTACTCAAAAGCTACACCAAACATTTCAAGAAGAGAGCCCTCAAGTATGAAGATAGAAATGTTGTATTACCAACTATCTGAATAATAGTCAAGAAAATTAAATGCCTATTTCTAAGAGGAGGCAAAACCACCTCAAAACAAAAAATATCCCAAAATCCCAAGCACTAAAAGTAGGCCTTTAACTCTCTCTTAAGGTTGCTGAAGGAAAAAGGTCTGAGAATAAATCAAGTAGAAAGTAAGCAAGTGGCAAAGGAAAGGGCAAAAAATGGAAAAAACAAAGTCAAGAACATAATAAAGCAAACCTGCTGGTGAGCTAAAGACAAAAATCCTTTGCCCTAGTTCACACCACAAAAAACCAACCCCCAAAACATCACAAGAAGCAGCAAAATACTTTTAAATTATATAGTAAAAAGACTGTAAAAAGCAAAGTTGTTCTTTATTTATACCACTATAACAGCTTGTCATAACACATACCTCCAGATGGAATATCCCTTTCTTTTCATTATACTAGTGAAAAGTCTGAGGAAGACTGAAAAAACTCCTCCTCACAATTCCCCTATTGAACCATCTATATTAGGGCAGCAGGGTCCCCTGCTGTACTTGGTTTAGCCTAATTTAGCTGGCTGGTCTATTAACAGCCCAAATTAATTACAAGTATCTACAAACATGTAGAGATTTGGTTAGATCTATTATTTGTTACCATTTGAAGAGCAAAATTTCAAGGAAAAATCACAGCAGTGTTAACAGAGGGAAACTGCCAAGGTCATATGATTCATTTGTGTAGGAGCTTAGCAACAAAGGAGAGCTGTGAAATACTGTAATAGCAATAAGTCAATGGATTAACACAGCATCAAGCAACATCTTGAAGGAGATCAAAGTAGTAAACAAAATGAAATGCAGTGATAAGAATGAAATAAGGGTGTTCAGTTTTTAGCAGTATGAAAGACTGAATGTAAAGGACCCACAACTCACAGCAATATAAATAAGAGGAGGGGAAAAGATGCTAGCTTTACCTCAGTTAAAAAGAACTGAAATAAATTTCTATTCCTTAAATGAAAAATTTTGTTGGTGTCTTTACTAAATAAAGGAAAAGAACTCTGATTTTTATAAACAATGTTATCTCAAAATATTTAAACAAAAAGTAGAAAAGTAATAGGACATAACAAAGTACTATTTAAGATTCACAGAAAACAAAATAATTCATCTAGGACACACTGCAGTGTAAAAAAGACCCAAAAACCAGTGACTCATACTGGTAAGCAAGCACTCTGTTTCTCCGATGTAAGTTGAGAGAACATAGTTTGATAAGTTTGTGAAAGAATTACAGTAAGTGTATCAATATCAATCAAATCCAAGGGCATATCAAATAAAGACTCTATAAGGAAACACTGCTCCACACAAATGAAGGGCATACTCTGTGATATAAGTGGAATAAAACCTGTTAAAATACCACAAATTCTGATTATTAAAGATAAAAACTCATTTAAATATAAACTTACCAGGTATCAAACCCGCCCTGAATGAAGATCATGCTAGGTGTCAGGATGATGGAACAACACTCTGTAAATATGAGTGCATCATCTGTCAGTCTCATCTCCTTGCTGCAAGCACCAAGTTACATCTGCAAAATATTTTGTCTTGRTCACATCTGCTGGTAAATATCAAGATCTAAGCTTGCGTCTGAATTTACAAGTGATGACATTAATAAGTCTAATTTAGCAACAATATTTCCTATGGAAATCTCTGTAAGGCCTCAAATACAATAACGAGTACATGAAAATATTATTTAATAGCAAATGCCAAAATTGTGGGTTCAGTCCCTGCATGGGCCATTCATATTCAACAGCTGGACTCCATGATGCTTGTGGGTCACTTCTAACTCAGAAAATTCTGCTATCCATCTGTGATTCAGTTACTATAGAAGGTGGAATACACTCAAAAGCTGAAATCTTTATTTGCCACTTCTTTTGAGTTTTTTGTCTCCTCTAGCAGTCTCCCTCACCCCACCAAGCCACCCACCCACATGGTTGGGCCTTCAAGGCCTCTGCACTTTATGACACCCAGTCTTAGTGAGTTTTTACGTAGTTGAGTAATTCTGCTTTTGCAAGAGATGGCAAGAAAGGAAGCATCTATTTCACTTCTTTCCTCACTTTATACCATAAGAATGTATCTATTACTCTGTTTAGGACAGGAAGGGCAAGGAACTCTGGTATTACAGTCTACTGCTGATACTCCTACCAGCTGTGTTAGGAAGCAATACCTAAACATCTACTTTCAAATTTTTATTCTAAATTTATTGATGATTACTTTTCCCATTGTATCTTAGCTTCCTTGCCAATTAGTTTATTGGCTTCTGTTTTTCAATGTTTAATCCCTGAGGACTCAAAGGTTATATGGAAATTGACCTTTTATTCTCTCAGGTTCTGGTGCACTCCCCTGTTGTGTTTTGACTACCTGCTGGCACACACCAAGAACTTTCCATCCTTCCCCCACTATGGCAGATGATTATGCCTGTCTGAAAGCAGCATTGTGCTCTCAATCTGAACAAGAGGAATTCCCTGCTGATTCCAGCTACCATGCAATCTACAGCCTGGGGAATGCAGTATTAATGCCTCTAAGYTTTTGGTTTATTTCTTATAAAGATGACTCATTTTACAGTGTTCAAATAGCCTTTTTTGCCTGTTTCTGCACATAGAACTGTATCTAATACTGTGGTTATATGGAGGGAATCTCATCAGCATTTTGCAAAAACAGCATTTAGCCTTTCCCTCTAACAAGTAATTTCTCATTGCACACCACCTCCTTTCTCAAGCCTTTAGAGACCCCTAGAACTGGCTAGCAAACCCTGCTATTCCTTCTCAATTACACTTAGTCACTTGTCCTTTGAGTTAGCAGCAGGTTTTTGTCATTAGCCTTTCAGTGAATGACAATGCTGTTCACATTACTGGAGTTCATTAAATTCCTGTTATTCTATTTATTTAAGATTATACTATATCCAGATATGTCTGTCCCAATGTCTTTCAGCTTTATCAGCTAATTTTCATTTCTTCACTCAAACATTCTGTGCCAAGGTAATTAGAGAAAAGTTAAATAATAATAACCCCAAGACTGAGTCTCTAAGAGTCTAATATTAACTCCCATGGTGTTTTTTATCAGCTTCATCCAAGAAAATTAGAACAGGCGAACTGCATGAGACCAGAATTTCCCTTTCACATAATTGCTTAGGGAAAGTATATGATTTTTGTGTTGAACAGCCCATGAAAGATTTTTTCAATTGTTCCATAAATTCAAGTATTTTTGAACTCCAAAAAAAAATTTTGCATTAATAATATTCTACAGCTGTAAAGTTCACATTTTAATTATGTGGTAGGTGGACTCCATTTTCTTTTGAACCTAATGTCCTATAACTTCATTTGATGTTACCAATTTTTTTTCTATATAAAGGAAGTTAAAAAGCATCCCTTTCTACTTTTGATTTTRTAAAACACAATTGTATTCCTTTTCTTGAGAGTGAAAAGACCTATTGTATTGACTCATCTATTTGTTTCCTTACATGTTTTATTATTACTGCATTTATCACAATCTCTCTCAAACATTGCAATAATTGTTAAAGTAATGATAAAAAATATAATATACTGTTCTTGTCTAAAATCACTTACCCAATGGAGAAATTGCAGAAATTTAATCTGAAATGACCTTGCTTTTGTTAATAATTTTACTGTTTTTCCTATTTACCTGAGCACTTTAAAATTTTCTTCACTTCTTAAACAGTTTTTGAATTCTAAGGTCAGATTAATGAGCATCAAATTACTTTAATTATTTTCTCTTTTTATCTAATAGAAGTGTAGTTTCTCTTATTCTACAGGGACGAAAGCATTCTTATTATTTCATTATTTTGGAACACTAAATAATGGGTGCCCAAAGCTGAAGTCATTAAGCTTACCTAGTTTTGTTTCCAAGAGTTATTTCCTTTTTATATATTCAAACTCATGAATCATCCCCATTTTGCTTTTGTGTTCTATGTCTTCCTCCTAATTTAAAACTGAAACAGGATATTCATTTGGATATGTAGACATACTTCTATAATTTATTTTCCCATTCCTTTTACAGCTTTTGAGCTCAGTGTTTTGGAGCTCTCAATTGATCTTTACTGTGTAAAGCTTCCTAGGTAAAGTTTTCTTTGCTGATGAGTTCTATTTTTCAATTCTTTCAGATTTACTTCTAGTATATTTTTATCACAACTGTTCTTTTAGTTAGGTTTAGACCTTTCCCTGCATCTTTATGTTCTTTATTCTGTTTATATTATTAATTATAACTTGTTTTATCTTTGTAAAAGCTCTTTAGGTGCCATTGGGAGGGATCATTTCTTCAAAGCAGTGCCTTTCTACTAGCTTGCATCACCATGGATCTAGTGAAGTATCTGAACTAGCATGCTGCCCCTATAGGCTGAACAGTGGGGAGAGTGCTGGAGCAGGCATCCAGGTGGCTCTGCACAGAGCTGTGCTCTGTCACAGCTGAGATGAAGGTGGACTTTAATAAGACAGGACAGGCTCAGTGAGGATGTCTCTGTTCTGTGCTCTCAGCGCACAATGTTCCAAGGAGCTTATCAGCACAGCACTGTGCAAATCGGGCAGGAGCCTTTCTGAGCTTAATGGACCCAACTGCATGATAGAAGAGCAGAGGTCTAAATACCTTTTCAGAGTCTGGCTGAGAATAGTCAGGTATATTAGAAGCTCCTGGCCATACCAGAAAACAGATATAGATACACATATAAAATTCCCTTGTGATATCCCTATCCCTCTGTTTCTTGTGATCTTACCTGCTAAGTACCCAGCAGAGATATGAGTGAGTTTTACTAATTTAAACTAAATCAATTCCTCCCTGAATATCTATCTTCAAGCTTAGAAAATTAAACTTTATGCTTCTAGTATTCACTCCTTATATTCACTTGTGCAACTGAAAGCATTGCTCAGCAGAAAGAAGTCACTCTGCAGTGTTTGCTCACCTGAACTATGTCAAGAAAACTGTCCATAAAAGTGAAATGGACACGGTACCAAACCAGGATTATTTTTAGGTAGCAATTTTTGCACAGAAAAGTCACAATATGCTAACTAAACTACTTAATTACTTCGTATTTTATTCTTTTACAGACAATCCAAAACTACCAAAGAGTATGATAGAATTCATCTTGAATAAATGAAAGGTGTGATTAATTTGGATATATTTTTATTATAAAAAGTGTCTTTACAACATCATTAACATTTCATTTCTCCCGCAGGCTCTGTAAAGGCTGAACAAGAATGGAGAACATACCACTGGCTGTAAAAATTGAACATTTCTCACTCAGCAGCAGGAGAAATGGATGTGATTTATATGAAAACAATAACTGCATTATAAATTATTTTATGTGGTATATTCTGGGGTTTAGGCATAGAAATCTGCAAAACAAGCAGTTCGGAAAACAGTAAAGTAATTTGAGGCTTTGTCAAGTAGTTTTGCACTAAGATTGTTTGAATCAATTATGTTTGCTATTCGAAGATCATACTGCACCTTTTCATTTCATAGTAAGTTCCCTGTCTGACTAGGTCCCTGACTGATGTGTGGGTTTATTACCATAACGGAGTGAATAGGATATTGCCATGTTGCTACTGGGGAAGACATASCAGAACAGATAAAAGCAAAACCAAATTTTAAGATACATGAAACAATATCAGGAAGTACAATCCCATTTAAACCTTTGGTTTCTCGAGAAAATAAATTTTCTTTAAAAATCAGAATTAAATGAACTCAAATCATATGCAAAAAACCCAAATCAAAATAAAACCCTAGCAAAATCTATAATCTGAGGTAAGGAGGAAAGTTCCTGATTCTTTTACAGGGAATTCTTTATCATATTTTTGTAGAAAAGAAGAAGCCAGGAAAAAGCCCCAAAGTCACAACTTCTAGCAAATGAAAATGAAACTGTCATATGAAGATATTCATCATGACCCAGATGTGGATGAAGAGAGATGGCTTGAGGAAAATTTGCATTTCTCCAGTGCGCATTGAGCGACTCTGAGAGTTCTCAGAAGAATAAAGAACAAACAGAAAGAAAGGGTCCTGAAGAAGTCCTGAGGACTTGCCACAGCACACTCTCCTTGCACATTTCATATCTCCTAATTTCTCCTAGAGATTTTGAGAGGTAGCATAACTCAATACTGCCTACTCCCGACACCAGATACTGACTGCTAGAGCTGTTTCACGGTGCATACATGTTTAAAAAATGCAAATACATTGGGTAATTTAGTGCAATGTAAATCAGTCTTACAATTCTGAAAAATTCTTATCAGTCTTACAATTCTGAAAAAAGTCTAGGACCCTTGTTGTAAGCTCTAAACAGACACAAGCCATATTCTCAATATAATCCATGAAAATAGCTTGCTTATTCAAAGCAGAGCTAATTTCATTCCAAATACTCTGGATGGCTGTGTCCCTTTGACAGCAGAGACATCAGACATCATTGCTCATGAGGAAGGCTTGTCAGGTCTTTACTGACTGGCTGACATCTACTGTACCCACTCTGTTAGACTGGGTTCTGTTAATACTTGTCAAAGCCTTGAGAATATCTATATAGAATTCAATCAAATATTGCATTTGTTTCACTTCGAAGTTACAGCTTTAGTGATGGGTTCACTCTAAACAAACTTCAGACAGCTGGGGAAGTTTCTTAGCTCACCCATCATCAAAAAAGAGAAAGGCACATTTTTCTTCCTGAATCTGATTTGAACTGGTGCTGCTTTTTTTTTGTAATCCGTATTTTCATTCTTGTGTATGTTTTGATGACAGATATATATCTGTTTTTGCTTTATATCTCTGAAAATTTTATTGTCCAACAATTTTGCTTTTACTGATATACATTAAGATTTTTTTTCCCAAATATTATTCTTCAAAGCTCCAATAGATGTCACTATCAAAATATAAAAGAGAGCTGGTTGCGTAATGCAGTCAAAGAGAAACAGCAGGGAAGCCTCACTCTCTGGACTGCTTCAAATCCCAGCATGAGAGCACAACTCATTAAGCTAGACATCGAAGTGAGCAGCTGCCAGCCATAGACTGCATGTCTTTTCATTCTTTAAACCCTCACCATTAGATCAAAAATATCTAATAGTTTCACTAAACATGAAAGTAACACTGAACCTACTGGGTGTTTGGGCTAATAAGCAGTTTCCTGTTAGGTTTTYTCCTTTCTGCCCATTCAACTTCAAAAAAATGACCTATCTTTTCTCTAGCCCACTTTGCACATTACTGTGCTGTGTTTTACAAATGCTGCTTTTTCCCGTTAGTTGGAATCACATCTGCAGTAAGTCTGCTGTGAAGCTTTACTACTGCTTTTGGAATGACATGTCAAAACATGACAGCACTGCTTGAAAGGGATAAGTAAATCTTATAAGTAAAATTATTTCAGAGCTATTTGCCCATACTACAGAAATCCAAGCTTTTTTACTGACCAAGAAAATACTTTGTTCCTTTATCTAACCCTTAAGTCTTTGGGAAAAAAACCCACATGCTTTCTGTATAAATATTGGAATCTTTCTTTGTTCTGAACAATCTCTTTTTTATATTGCTTGAAAGAGGAGGTAAAGCCTATACCTCTACAATATGATGTTGAGAGGAGTGTACTAGCTCTCCTGCCTTGGAAAACTAGCTACTTTAAAAACTAAAACAAATTATTTCTTTATTTTTAAATAAATAAAAAACATATAGCCCCTGATTCTTGGGAACACACCTGGGAATGGGAGGCTTTCCATATTCAAAAAATCTTGTGGCTTTTCTATAAATCTCTGCAAGCTTGTATGGTGAATGTCATTTTGAACAAGCAGTAAAGTATTTTCATCGGTGCAAGTTTGTCAAGTTTGTCCTTGCATCAGGACCCATCCCCAAACTAAATTGTACCACAAGATGTCAGTGTAAACAATTCCCATATTGGTGGCTCCACATGACTTGCTTGGGAACCTTGCTCCAGTTTGAAATTATTTTGAGCAATTAATACGCCTAAAAGGTTTCTATCTATTTACAAGCAAATAGCTTAAGGATGAAAGAGGAGAATTGAATAATTTGTTGCAGGATGGCCTGTCCAGCCTAGATGCCCACTGCTTATGTAGGAAGTCTTCTTTCTTTGTCTAGAATGCCAGACCTGTGCAAAGATACAGACGCCTGAACAGTTCTGCTAAAGAGAAKTCTGTGGCTACAGTCTAGAGAACCTTTGTGCTAGAATGCAAATATCTTTGTGAAAAAATTACGCCTGAAGCTACAGAATTTACAATATGCTACTGCAGTTACCTTTTAAAACATGTTTTAAAACAATTTGGCTGAGCCACAGTTTAATGAGCTTAGGATGTGAGGGTATTCAATGAAACAAAAAGAAAAAAAACAACGAAACACAAAGGTCAGCACAGCTACTCAATTTATGTCAGCCAAAGACTGGGCTCTTTTTAGTGAAACACTGTAGGAATATCAACAAGCTACTGCTTCTCTCTCATCTTCCTATTTTCATATTTTTTAATTCCAAGACCAGCTTTGATTTGGGATATGGGAACCTCCATAAGGTATAAACATTGGGGCACACAGGAGACCACCACATATGAGCAAACACTACAGGTTCCCACCAGAAATGACATGACCTGAGTACATGTAACTTAAAATTAGCTCTTAGGCAACACAGCAAGTGCCTTTTCCATTTGCTTTTTACCTGCTGTTTCTTGTGAGGAGGAGTTATTCTTTCATCTCTTATTAATCTTCTCTGGTGTGCTACTGACAGCAGGAAATTTAKCTGTGATACTCTCTTCATGTTAGACTCAGTTCATTAGAGAAAAGAAGACTCCAGGTACTCACACATGGTGTCTAAGCAGTTTACTTGAGAGACCACCTCCAGAGGTTCTGTAAAATGGGAAGACAGAAAGCAGGCTTAAACTGTACAGCATCCCTCTTAAATCTTAAAACAATCTTGCATAGGTATTGCATCCACAGGAGATGGTGCCAGGGTCCTCAGCCTAGCTGGCTTGCCCCATTGTGCATTCCCTGTAGGAGGTGTAAGAAAGACACTGAGACCTTTCAAAAAATGCAGGTGAAGCAAAGCCAAAATCAGCATTCTCCAATAGCAATTGCCACAGCACAGAAGATCATTAATGGGATTTTAATAATCAGATTTTCACAAACACCTGGAATACAGGGTTTTACCCAGCCTATAATGGTGAAGGGCCTTGAGGGGAAGCTGGATGAGGAGCAGCTGAGGCCACTTGTTCTGTTCAGYATGGAGAAGAGAAGACCAAGAGGAGACTGAGAGGAAATCTCATTGCAGTTACAGCTCCTTGTGAGGGGAAGAGGAGGGGCAGACAGTGATCTCTTCTCTCTGGTGACCAGTGAAAGGACCCAAGAGATTGGCCTCATGCTTTGTCAGGGAAGGTTTAGTTTGAATATGAGAAAAAGTTTCTTCACCCAGAGGGTGGCTGGGCACTGAAACAGGCTCCCCAGGGAAGAGGTCCCAGCACCAGCCTGACAGAGCTCCAGAAGCATTTGGACAATATCCTTGGGGCAAATGGTGTGAGTTTGCAGGGCCAGGAACTGGCTCTGATGATCTCTGTGGATCCCTTCCAACTAAGCATATTCTGTGAGTCTGCGATTCCATACTTGCTATAGAGATAAAGAAAATAATACCAAGTTCACAATGATCACAGCCATGAAAAGCCAAAAATTTTAGCAGGATTTTTAATGCATAGTTAAAAAAATTAACATATCTTCTCCAGACAAGCAAATAAGAAATAGAAACCATGAAAGAAATATATTTTTTAATTCCATTTTAGCTCTCTTTTCCTAAGAAGCTGTTTCCTAGGTGAACCAAATTTAAAAATAAAGCTGTGTAGTGTTATTATTTTGCACCTTTTTAACTTCACTGTCTGCTGAATATGTAGTCAGTAAAAACATGGAGGTTATGACTGCAGGTACCCAGAAATTACTGCAGTTACTAGAGATCAGTTACCTTCTGGAAAACACAAATCTTCATCTACATATCCCATTCTGTCAGAATTCAGAMATAAATCTCTACATCTTTGAAACCAAATGTATATCTGCTAACCAGACAAGCTCAAGGACTCAGGCAGTATTATTTTCTGTTTCCCTGAGATCTCCTCAACAGGAAAATGGGCCTTATAGTTGAATATTTTCCACAGAGTATATTTAGACTACATAACTACATTTTCCATAAGTTCCAGAAAATCTTCCAGAAAAAACAAAAACATCCCAGTGCACRTTTTTGGCAAATTTGTCTGAGCTCGGACTGTGCAACTGAACTAAAAAGCTGAATTGCTTTTACATATATTAATAGTATATTATTTTTACACTTATCAGTCATCACTACTGTTTCCCTCTAAAATCTTACTAGCAGACATCTCTGATAATTTCTTCAGCATACTTACAAAAATTAACTTCATAGCTACYACTCTGTGTTACACTGCCTATAACTTTATTGTTTGTGAAATACTATCTAGAGAAAATATTACCTGAACTTTTGTTTATTCTGAAAACTCAAAAGGAAGAAAATTTTTAAAATAATGGACTTCAGCACCCACTAAGCAAAAGTGGTTTCTGATGGTGATTCACAATCACTGTATACAACCGTGTATATTCATCATTCTAGAAGAAAAAATTATAGTATGAAATGTGCTAAATTACCCTMTTTAGTGGATGTATTTATCACAGATACAGGGTCTAGTGGTCTATCTTGCTTCATTTCATTATCTTCCATGTAAGTGCAATAGAATCTGATAGGAGCATAACAACTTGTATGGTGAATATATGGCAAGTCTTCAAATGCACCAGCACACCATTTTATCCTCTTTATTCAAATATTGTTAAAAAATCCCTGACATGTAGRAGAAGATCCATTTGCTTTGCACTTACCCAAGACACAGCGTAACAGAGAAATTCCTAAACAGGATTAGCCCAAAGGAAGCATAATAACAACAACCATCACCCCAAACAGGCCACAGGAACTCTTTGTGGGCCATCTCCTCTGTCATATCTGTTCTTATTAAATTTCTATCTTGAATGACAGTGACTTCGATCTGTTCACTTCTGAGCCTGATGGGCTTGTAATTGTGATAGGCTTGTAACTGTCCCTGTGCCAGGACACTTCCCCTGGCCACCCCAGCAGAGACTGCAATAACCTGTGCTCCTTTCTTCCTCTGCAAGTTTTGCTGCTCAAGTCCATCTGTGCTTCCCTGCCTGGAAATGCTGAGGAAAGGAGACTGGTCACCTCATCTTGATTAGGCTGCTTGACACGGTGCAATGCCCATCTCTGCCAATGCTCAGATATCTCTCAGCCATACTCAGAGAYGAGCTACTTTGCCTGTAGCATCATAAGAGCTGGCTGATTCCTTGGGAAAAATACCACAGGTTTTCCATAAAGAGGTACAAGCCATTAGTAGAATACAGCAAGTTTTCATGATCCTACAATACCTTGGACTATGTTAGCCAAATTCTAACTCTACCCCTGGGCTCTCTTGCAAGGAGAAAACCTGGGGAAAATAATACTGAAGAAAAATTCTTCTCCTGTAGCACAAATCATTGATAATTGTTCTTCATTAATAAGGCCATTTACACACATACTACAGTCCAGTTATCAGGCATAATTAATCATAATAAACTATARGCATGAGACACATAGATTTTCTCATGAATAACAGGAATATTGTTAGCAAACAAAAAATGTATTCAAGTATATACCTTATTATTTGCCATTAAATCAGGAAGACATTACTTTTCTCTTACAGCTATATTTCAGACAAAATAATTAATATGYAAAATAAAACCAAAGGTGATCTGACCTTCAATGACAGACTTTGTTCTCAGAAACTCAGAAACTTGCCTTTAATTGCCTTTCTTCCACCAATGCCTGATCATCAGGCTCTCCTCTGTTAGACATCACTGTGAAATCTAGTTTATGGTCATGGATAGAAAACTGGGAATATTTGAGGTTTTACAAAAATAAGTACATTGTTACATACCTACACTGCTGCAGTATGCAACACTTCACCTTCCTTCAAAGTATTCTTTTTTGCRCTGTGATTAAAAGAAGAGCAAAAATAAAATCTTTGCTTTCAGAATGATTAAAGGTAGTGAGTCAGCCATGAGTCATGAGCGGAGAGAAGGTAAAGCRCCGTTAGATCTGAAATCACAAATGCTGCTACGTGAGGCAAAAGAGTAATGCCATTATCTTCAAATAACAGCCTCATGACCTCAATGCAGACAGACAGCAGCAAAAGACATGATCACACTCAGAAAGTTAATAACCTATTCTTTGATCTAAAAAATTGAAGTTCAATTGTCTTACCGTATTTTTCTTTCCTGGCAAACATCTATAATTGTAATTTATGTGCTGATAAGTACTTGCATTCAAGGTTTGTGGAAAAACATAAGTAGCAGAAAACTGCAAATTCCATAGCGTTAAAAATGTTCCATTGTTAATTTAATCTCTTTTTAATCAAACATTGTTATTACTGGGCTGTATCTGCCACATTAAAATAAGCAGGTTAGAAAATGATCCACAAGAATTGCAGGGGTATATCCTGGAGCAAAGAGACAGTGACAGCTAAAGCATAGTGCTGWGGAGACAAATAGTAACCACAAGGAATTAATAACAAGGAAGCAGGAGAGTCAGTAGAAACTGGGAAAAGGACAGAGCCATGTTACTGGAATTTAAATAGAAAAATTAATCATTAGAGGAAACTAGGCAAATACAAGTGAAGTAAATATGACAGTAACAATGTTTGAGCAGTGTATTGGGCTTTTTTGAAGATATCAGCCTGTTGACTGATAGGRGCAGTAAAGAAAGTAGGCACCTTTAGGTRAGTATTTGCTCTCATCAAATAGAAAATAATAATTWAAAAAGTAAAATAAAAAAAAGCAATAAAGTAAAATATTTGTGGATATAGAATATACCACTATGTACCTCCTCAGGTAACAAACCTAAGGCAAGAAAGGAGAGGATATTTTACAAAGATGAATAAACACTAGAGAAAGAGAAAAATGGTGAGAAAGAATAAAGGAGGAAGCAGTAAAAATATATCAAGGGGTGGGGTGGAGAGAATTMATTTTGTATCACTTTTCTGTGCCAAACCATAAACACAAGGACACTCAGCAGTTCATTCTTACTCAATGTTTCCACATTTTTCTGCTGTTTTCCATAGGTGGGGCAAAAAAGACAAAGAACGGAGCCAAGCTTTCCATTGGCCTTGATACTAACATGGAAGTGCTTCTCCAGCATGGGAGATATCTTACTTTTACTTCATGTTGTGGTTTGTACCTCAATTTCAAATATGGCATTTTAACACTTGTTTTCTCTATAGAAAGAGAAAATCCTGGAAGTCATCTCAGTACATCTCTTGTTTGCTTTGCCCCATCTGCTGGGGCTGGAAGGCAGCAGGGCATACAGCGATGAGGTCGGTGTGTGCTGAGAGTTATTGAGGGTCAGGGCCCCTCAGAGAGCTGGCTTGTGGTCTGCTTTGTTTGAATTCCAAACTGAATTGCTGGTCACACACCAGCAGGGAACCAGGAAACCCAGCAGAACTCTGCCTCATAGGCACTGTATATGCCTGTGCCGGAAACAGAGGTTTTATGGAAAAAGGACAGACCAAGAATAGTTTTTTCCCATTCAGCACTAGCAATCCCATGCTTAAAAACCATGAGTCAAGCCTCATGTAATCACTGGAGTTTTTTAAAGGGAAATGTTTTAAAATATTAATGATTAAAATCTTGTTTACCTTTTTAGATTTTGAACTTTCTATAGGTCTTCTTTTCAGCASGGAAAAATATTTCTTTATTCACACAGTTTCAGATGCCAGAGTTTTAAGAAAAACTTCAAGTAAGGGCAACACAGTTTATGTAATAGGCAATGCTTTGAGTATTCTCTGAGAGTTACTATTGTTCTTGATGAACTACATTGCCAATACTTTGCTTTTTTTGTCACAAATTAAAGAGCAAATAAGAAAAATCYGAACAACTCTTACCTTTAGTGCCATGCAGTTTAGCAGCTCCTTATCACACTGCATAAATTCCTGAAAGCTCCCAGACATTGGCTGTAAAAAGCTTTAAAATATCTGATCAACTACCCCCCCTTAGGTAATGGTTTGAGCAATGATGTCTTTAATCCTGCAAATCTGAGAGAAAACTGAAGACAACAAAGACAAGAGAAAGTGCCCTGAGTCCTTTATATCTGGTATAGGTTACAGCTTTAACTGTCAGCATTTTTTCAACAAAGTGCTCTGGTTTTATTACACCAGAAAGGATAYGATGTTAGCCACTCTCAGGAACAAGCAATTGTGCAACTCTGTTACTTTTAATCAATGCACCTCACCAAAGCTTGAATTGCAGTAAATATTACATCATTCTTGTTTTCATACAGGGAATGCTCTGCCCTGATCCTGAGGTCAGCAGCAAGCTTTTTGGTGACTTGAATGGTGCAGGGTCAGGTCTCAAATGACCCAGGATTCAGCTGCTTACTTCTGGGTTTTCAGTAACTTGATATTGCTGTGTAAATAGTCCAGGAAAGGCCATGTGTAGGGATGTGACTTTACAACAGCTGGTAGGAGCAGGGAATTGCTTTTTAACCGTCTTGACGAAAAAAAGTTCTGTTTATCCACATTCTTCTCCTAAGGTGTATCACTGGGGAGTTTAATAACAAACAAGAACAAAAGGAAGTCTTATGCAATAGTGCAAATTACAAACATTATTTATGAAGTTTCATGCTTGGACATATGAGGCTAGGCTGTTAGTCTAGAATATTTTTCTTTCTAGAGACCTGAAAGAGTGGTTTAGCAAACAAAAGATAGTTACTTACACAATATCTGTTAGTCCTACACCAATATTTTTTYCTCACACTACTGTCCTCCCATAATTCACCTTATTTCACTTGATCCCATGTGATTGTTCAAACCACACAACGTAGTCAAATTATGAAGAAATAAGTTATGGAATATTAAAAAACTGAGGGGAGAAGGCTGGCTTATCAAAATATCATGGTAGMAATGACCATTGTTTGCAGTTTGCATTAAATTAATTGAATTAACTGCATGATATATATTAACTGCACATAATTCAATTCAGTGGCCAACTGATCTCCTAGTTTTCCTGACTCCTGACTCCCACCTAGGCACCTTTGGGATAATTGTTTCACTCTTTGCAATGGATCTAAAGACAGCATGAACTAGATCCAGTAATGATGTTAGGTGCCTAAAATATGATATAATTTATATTTTAAAAAATTTGTGACAAGCAAGTTGACAGGGATATAGTTACCTACCACATTGCCACTGAAAGAACGGTGCAAAGGTGTTTCTAATAGCTTGTCCCTGAAACTCTCTTCTCCAAGAATGGCAAATCCTAGCTTCCAGTCTGTAGCCAAAGGATTGCTTATACATACCCAGGTGATGTTATTGTGAAGCACAGGAGTCCTGGACACCCACCATGAGTCTGTTCAAGCCCTCAGTCGAAGGAGCTGTTCTCAGACCCTACTGATCAGTATGTAATGGAAGGATGCTGCTCCTCTCCTGCACCTTGCTTTCAAACAGCCTATACMCAATGGCAAGTCCCTGGAAGCAGGAAATTTGGATCTAAAAACCCTTGGAAAAGTGGAAATTTTTTGGCCTCTGCTTTACTGACTAGGTTGTCCTCACCAGACACATACTATACTTGATCTTGAAATCACATTCCTTTCCTCTTTTAAATACATGACATTCATTATGACAGCTTTAAAATTAATTTAATTGTACTTAATTCTTCATTGTTGCCCCTCCAAAACTGACAGTTTTCAAATGCATAAAATGTTAATTTTTTTTCCTCTTCCTGTCTCTTTTAAGGATTTATTTCAATAAAGAAACTGACTTTCAATATGACTCTTTGTTATATTAAACTGACTATACCACCATGACAAATTTGGAAAATATGGGTATACTAACTMACAGGGCCACATAAGAACTTGGTAATCTTCTTGTACTTCTGGAATCAGAGTCTGTTATTTTTTTAAAATTATATATTAAATAACCTTAAGGTTATTTAATATATAATTTAAAATATTGTATTTAATTATATTTATATATATAATTAATTTATATTATTATATTTAATATATACTTAAAATTATATATTAAATAACCTTAAGGTTCCATGCAATCCAAGCATTTTGATGATTCTGTTTTACAATTAAGATGATACTATCAATAGACAGGGTGACAATTTTACATAAGTAACATTACTGTGTTTCTGAAAATTTATTAAAAACATCCCTTTCCATGGACGGTGTCATCTGTTACAGCTAGAGACTGAAAATATGAGGTAATTCAAAGTAGGTTTTCTAAATCTGAGATGTCTGTTACACTGCCATGAAAATAAATTGGTAAAAAATGAAATGGGTAAAAAAGCAGAACACAAACACATTTTTAAATCAAGGTATTATTACTAGTTTGAAGTATCTAAGAMAGACTCCATTTTTTAGCTACTTGACTTTAAGCACTTCTAAAAGGCCTAGAGCCAAAAAAAAATTTGGATGACTGTGAGGAAAGAAAAACAACCTAGATCCAGTATTTTTGCCAGTCCTGCTGTTTGGAGACTCCCTCTACCATTTGTATTTAATTTTCCTATCTTAGTACACACCATCTTTCCAGCAGCTTCTGAAAGACAAGACATGCATCTCCCCTGACATTACCCAGCAGGAAACTACCAGAAATTAAGGGCCCAGCCTTGCAAATATATTGYCACGTGAGTGTCAGTGGGATACTCATGTGACAATCCTGGTTTGATCACTACCTAAAGTTGGCAATGCAGGTGTATTCTGTAAATAACTCAGCCTAAGCTGCATGTCTGCATTATACAACACACGCATCAGCCAATTTTATCAAAGATGTTTCAACTCACACTAGGTCAAGTTATTTTACCATGCTGTTTTTAATAATTTTCTTGCCTCAACTACTCATCTTCATGTGGCTGTATGTTATGAACACTGAATTGGGTATGACATGGAGATTCTAGTGTAATTCAATCATTACAGAAAAAATGACATTCACATATGTTTATGTTTAGCCTCAATAAGAAGACAGTCAATCACTTTATACCAGGTTACATCAGATATGATTTTAATTATTCCTCTTGTGAAAAACACTTTTCACATATTATTACTGACAAAATCACTGCAAAATTAAATTAGTTTTACATAGTTTTAAAGAATTTGTAATCCTAGGAATGCAAAAATCTATGCTGTGAATGAATATTTTATTTAAATTGGGAAGAAATTAAATATTTCTTTAAAAAATCAAATAAAATTACTATACTCCCTTAGGAACCTTTCAGACCTTCATAGAAAATCACAAATCTCTCGTATCATAAATGAACTGATTGCAATAYAGCATGATTCATGGTTGATTAATTCCAAGGAACTTAGAATGTTATTCTGAAGTTTTCTGGTTATTCTGAAGGTTATTCTGAAGCTGTTTCCACATTTAAGGTGATGTTAGATCTGCTCTTTCAGTTGTGTTTATCTTTGCATGAAGTGATCCGCTTCATAATTTGGATTCCCCAGAATGCAGCAGAGASGGAAAACAAGACCTACAACACAGAATGTACAATGAGAATGAGAAACATTATATGAGGTTGATTTGGTTTTTTTGGGTTTTTTTTTAGTTTTTTAATCTGTAAACATAATGAATGGGTGAAAACAGAGAATTTGAGAAAAAAACTCCAAGAATTCTAGGTATACTGACAAATACACTTTAGAAAAAGATGCTTTCTTTTTTCTACTACCCTTTATTGTGGACATTCCTGTTGAATTTTGACAAATGATCTGAAGAATGCTGACACTGTAAGTGGCATGATAAGATTTGAATAATCTTAAACAGGATCTATAGCAATAGAAGCGTTCTAATTACAATACAATATGTAAGTATTTATTCCTCAACCTGCTGTTTAGGATGAGATATAAGGTAGATGGAAAACAAATTAAAAGTGCAATACTTTTTACCTTGTCCTTAGCTCTTTGCAACTTAATTTTGTTTATTTGGTGACTTTATTGAGAGATCTAATAATTTTTTTTCAAAATTTATTTGCTRAAAACTGCATTAGGATGAGTAGTAAAGATTTCAGAGTAAAGTCTAAATTAGGTGATAGTTCTGTCTAGATCCCACAATGGAGCAAGATAAAATGTGTATGCACATGGAYGCATGTGATATTTTGTATTTAACATTTTCTGAAAGAAAGTTTTGTCTTTCACATAGAAAAAATTCTCTAACTTGGAAAATTGCAAAATTTAGGCAGTTATTGGTTACTGAAGTAAGTGATTTTTTTCCATGAGTAAAACAAAATAATTTGTTTATAYTGAAAGATATTTTAATAATGTAATTTTTTGCTTGTTAAAAGAAACAGAACATTTTGACAAGAAATTTTTGAGTCAGGTTGTAATAATTCTTTATTCAGATCAATCTCTAATCTAAAAGTGCTGACTAGGAGAGCTCTAATTTTAACACTAACATAATTTAACATTTGACATTTAATAATGCATGGCCCAAAGGTCTACTTCTGTCTTTATCTAGASAGTCACTCACTGAACTACATGGGATCAGAACGTCCAACATAAATAATAAATTATCATAATACCAAAAAGTACTAATTTTTCACTCAGTGAAGGCAGTGTCTGCTCTGATCGCTCTCAGAATCTTTTCGGGACAGGTACAGGCTTCATGCAATGTGTACTTTAGGTGTACAATATGCATGTTTAGTACCACAAGATGAAAAGAGCACAATGCAGGAATAAGTAAACTAACTAAGTAAAATTCAAATAAAATACAATCAAATCCCCCAATTCATTCATTTTTTTCTGAATTTCAATTATTTTCATTAAAGGCTTTAATTCTACTTGAGCAGGGGTAGGCTGTCTACTGCGTTTAAAACCTCTGATGATGCCGTTGGCACTGTACTTGTAGTCCTATTTGCAGGAGAGACTCATAAAGTGCTCACCAAAAGATTTTTCTGGCAAGAATTTCAGACTTTAGGTATGAAAAATTTAACTTCTTTTTATTTTCTTGCATTATCACAAACACCTTGTAAAGCTGTATAGCTCTATTTTCACAGCTATGGAAAGGAAAGGCTTTTTAAGAAGTACTGCAGTCACACACTGTATGTTCGGTGAGATTTTTCTATGCTGACATTCTCTGCAGAAGAAATCTAACTGCAAATAACTATCTGTATTTYTTATCTGGCTGTTATGCAATTGAGATGAGTATAAATTGTGATGCACATAAAACAATGACTTACATAAAACATGCTCTTACTGTAGAAAAATTATATCTCCAGAAACAGAACTTTTCCACTTGTCATAATTAGTACTTCTTTGACAGATTAATAAACTTCTTTCATTCCTCACCTCAGAAAGATCATTCCTATTTCTGGAAGATGCATTAAATATAGAACTATTTAATTTTTAGAAGAAGCACATTTAATGACGGAGGTGCAGGGCATTCGTAGGGGATTAATGACTGTTGGGAGATGATGATGATCACCTGAAGAAGCACAGCCATGGGCCATTAAGCCCCAGGAAATGTCCTCAGCTAAAGATGGTTATTGCTATTACAGCCTGAAAATGAACGAAATATCTYGGGTGAATTTCTCTTTTTTAAATGAAGTGATGCAGTTTCTTCGTTCTTAATTAAATTCTTTACTGTGAATTTCCTAAAGCATGCAATCAATGCTTGTGGGAGAGTGCGACGGTGGTCACAAGGGTTTTCAGGATGAGAGAGAGACGAAACAGTTCACYCCATCAGAAGGCCTGATTTATTATTTTATGATATATATATATTACATTATATTAAAAAGAAAAGGAAAGAAAGGTTTCCTCAGAAGGCTAAGCTAAGTATAGAATAGACAAGAATGGTAACAAGGGAGCTGGCTGAAACAGAGAGCGAGAGCCAGCTCTGCCATGACTGGTTAGTAAATCTAAACATCTACAGGAGACTAATCACAGATCTACCTGTTGCATTCCACAGCAGCAGATAATAATTGTTTACATTTGTCGCTGAAACTGCAGCTCTCAGAAGGAAAAATCCTAAGTAAAGATTTTTCATGAAAGATGTCTGCGACAGAAGAGTATTTAGAATTGCAGTTATTATATCCAGAATGGAAAATCACATACTGCACACTGTGGATCTGCAAAACTAGTTTGGCCTCAATTCTATAAAATATATAAATTCTATAAAAGTATTGACTCACTGCCTATCAATGTCAGGACTGCCAATACTTGATGGAAATAACGCATTYGGGAAACAACAATGCTTCAAGGTTCTGGGAGGTAGAGGGGCTAAGAAAAACCCAAACAGCAGGATAAAAAATTAAGGGGCCACGTCCTTGCTTGCATGACAGCAGTTCTGGCTTTCTGTACCACTGTAATGCTGACCTGCCCTGAACAGAGCCAGCGGTATGGGGCTACCAAGCAGAAACTTGCTGTGTAGGTTGGAGTTCAGTTTCTTTTGATTGCTGCTACATATTTTGGAGTTACAAGGCTTGACCCACTTGAATGAATCGTGCAATCAGGTGATGTCAGGACTGGAAAGCTGAGACGATACGTGCCAGAACTCTGAGCAGACAATAGTGTGGGCAGCAGGAAGCAGAAAAAGAGCATTCCACCAGGCAAGCTGAACTGTAATTGACCAGTATTTTTCTAATGCCCTTGGGAAAACATATTTCCTGAATCCTATGTGCAGATATTTTGTATTTTCTACTCAGCATTCTCACATGCGAATGGGTTAGGGGTTTTTTTTGGCCGTTTGGCTTTGGGTTATTTCATTTTCTAAATTATTTTCACAGAAATACTCATTCTTTCTTATATTGTCCAAACCCACTAATACTCATCCTTTGATAAAAATATTCACATACTGGTTTCAGAATTCATTTGGTTTTGAAATAAAAGGAGAGAATTTAGTATTATACCTTCTTCTTTTTTATACTGAACAAAGCTTCCCCCACCAACAATATGACATAAGAACAATAGTTTCACTTCTGTCTTAAAATGAGAAATTACTGTGGACAGATTCATACATGGAAGAAGTCTAAAAGCAGGATTTCTCACAACCCTATATTTAGCCAAGTTAAATGCAAACTTTTTGCCACTTTAATATAAACACTTGTTACATTTACCTGTTCAACTAACTACAGATTAATTATAGACTGTCCCTTAGACTGCTGGAAAAGCACAAATATTTACATTACTTCCTTTCATATAGTCTATTTCCATACAGCCCATATTCTCTCCCTGAATTGTAGAAATGCAAATATTATTCACAAGAACAAAGATGGCTTAACTAATGGATTGACTGCAGGACTGAGTCTGCTATTCACAGGAAATTCCCATTGGAGCAATCAAAGTTTATTAGGCTCTAAAGTACTTTAAAATCATTAGCTGAATTCAGGCACCCACCTCTGCATGATTAGCTTTGTTGCTGAACACTAATGTTGTTTTCTGCCATTTTCTCTTTTGTAATGTCTTTGTATATCTGCGATGCCTAGACATGATGTCTTTCTTTTTTCCTGCAGATTTCATCTGGATAGAATCAGAAGGCTTTAGACATTGGTCTAAAAATGTAGATAAATATCCAAAGATAGTTCTGCTTTAAGGAGGGGGAAGAGTCTTGAACCACACCACCTCAGATCCTTTCCAACCTAAATCATTCAGTGAATCTCTGACACTTCTCAGATTCTGCCCAGATATGGTTGCTCCAAATTTTGCTGCAGAGACAATCTGCAACTGTTATTCACAACTTCTGGGGTACAACATCATATGAATGGGCTTATTATATCGAATTCACTGAACACCTCTGTGTTGGATAATGTATTCTTAGCTCTGGAGACGACTCAGGAAGATCAGCATATCAACATATTTCATTAAGTTTGCTGTTCACACTACAGAGTGGACCTGATACTGGTAAACATGATACACAATTAGTTCTCTCAATGTGATGCTGAGCATTGTCAATGTGATGCTACCGTAGTTTAACTGATACTAAACATGATTAAGGCTCTTTTGATGCTCTTTATATACAAATTTGGACATGGCTTCTTCACAGGTACAAGACATAACTTTATATCATCAATAGTAACGATAATGTAATTTTTGGACTTCGTCTGAGACTCTGTCTGGACTGTGTCTGGGTAATGTCACTGTCCTTTCAAACTAAAGACAGAGACCATAAACTGATACAAAGGCTGAAAAATTTTTAATATTAGTAAGAAAATGATTGAACAAACTACTCTAGATTTCACAAGTACCCAAATGATACATTTTTCACCAACACCATATTTTTTCCCCATTTCTCTTCAGATGACTGTTACAGGTGCTGAAATACACAGAAGAGATAGAAAATCTATGTCTCATAAGTAGGGGAAGATGTTTACTATTTCTGGAAGTCAGGATTTGGATAACAAATGCATGTATCTTCATTCTCAGTACAATGATTGGAGACGAGCAGTCTGAGGCTAGTAGAGAAATGCCATAACATTAGTAGCAAATCCAGAAATYACTAATCTTATACAGTGCACGGACCAAGAAGATTGCACTTTAAAAAAAGTGGCAATAATAATAGATGGAAAGGGAAGCTAGGAAACAGGAAGGTTCCTCCTCTCCATGATGACTCCCTCATACTTGAAATATATGCAGAAGAAAGTAGAAAACCAATTTTTCTTTTTTTGGTGAAGGAACTGTGGATACAAGGGAACAGGGACAACAGCAATAATAGTGGCTTCACAGCTTTTGTTCAAGATTTCTGTAAAAGCAGCAGATGTTTGGAAATTCTCTATAAGGGCTCATGACACACCTTCAGATTACTGGTGCAGCAGGTCCCAAAAATCCAGCATGCCCCTGACCAAGAACAAGGTGCATATCTGATGTCCCTGCTCACTCCAGGGAAGGTGGAACCTGACTATCTCTAGAGGTCCCTTCCTAGCCGAACTATTCTATAACTCTGTGATTAAGACTCTGTTGGAACACACAGGATTTAGCCAAGTATTTCCAACACCCTCAAAGCATATTGATAGTTCACTCAGAGTGAACTATCACTCAGATAGTTTACTCTTCTTTTATGACATATCTCATTGGTTTTATACTTCACTATTAACAAATAATGAGAACACAATAGGGAAGAGATATATACACTCTTTTCTATTCTGTTAAACATTTTAAACATTCCTTCTTTTATTAAAATATAGTCTGAGAGTCTAAACCTAGACAATGCATGAAAACTTAGGCTGCAAAAGGCCAAATACCTTAAAAGGCTTATATTACCTACCCAGTAAAGACAAAGAAAGATCTGGAGAAAGAATATCTATTTCTCAGTTGCTTTCACAGCTGGACACATCCCCAGTATGAAATCAAGTGCACTGCAGAGATGCCTGAGCTAGCAAGCACATAAGCTGCTAAATCTCAGCACAGCACCAGCTTGACTCTGTCTTTCCTGGCATTGCACACAAGCTAGTAAGTCACATTCCTCAGTTAAATACGCAGGGATTTTTACACAGGCTGTGCTATTGCAGTTATATTTAGAGCTAAAATGGCTTATGTGCAAGCAGCATGTTATCTGGCATCACGTCCTTCACTCAGGTAAGACAGTCCACTGCCTCTCAAATCGCTTATGTAGATAAATGTATCCTGTTGAACTGTTACCTACGATTTACTTTTTCTCTTGAGTCACAGAATAATTCACAATCTAAGCACCAGGATTAGGAAGATTTTACCTCATTCCCCAAAAGACAAAAATAGTCACTGAAGTGGGAAGTTTTCCTGTCAGTCATATGAATAGGAAATCCAAAATATGTTAATAATTATTAAATCTTCACCTTGTGATGAGCTAATGCAACCTGGAGACAGTATCGACACCATACTCATTAACATRAATATAAACCCTGTATCTCTTCAGTATAAAATCCGTCTCATAGTATTGTATTGAAACATCTGAGAATACTTTCCACAGTGTTACCTAATTCCATCTATAAATTTCTTGATCATCCTAAAATGTTTATCTATTTCAAGTTGACCTCAAAGTAAAATCATTTTAAAGAGAAAAATCCTTTTTATAATTTAAAAACATTTAAAAATAATTCTGATCTGACCTTAATTCTGAATGTCACCTTTTGTATTTTAAATGTTATGAATTTTTTAAGCCTCAATTTAGCCCCAAATTTGAGATAAAAGAGCTATGGAAATTTTCTCAATTATTTTATGAGATCAACAATTAAATTAACATTTAATCAACAACTAAAAATAAGGCTTTGAGAGAAGTTAACAAAACTGATGGTAAAACAAAAAGAAAAACGTAGCCAACAGGTAAACATACCTGTTTAATCTGTTGCAGGCAAACAGGCCAAATGCGATTGAGAGAGTTATTGAGTCATTCATTGCAGAAATGAAATATGTGAGGTAGTYGTGTCTCAGTTTGGCTAAAGTTATTGAATTTTTTATCTTAAACATTTAAACAGGAGTTGTATCCATTGAGATGCAACATCTCATTTACTTTCACACCTCCCAGCAGCTGTAAYATAATTGCACACACCCCACTGTACCACTTCCAGCTCAAACACAACTTGTAGGGTTAAATGGATATCTATAAAGAAGCATTTCACTTCACAAGATATTATTTAATTTATATGTAAAGAACAGTYTAATCTTCATTATTAAAAAAAATATAAAGCTAATTTTTCTTTAACTCACAGATTATGGCACAGATCTTATATTTTATCAAATTTATATTGTTCTCTTAGGCTTAAATAATTMAATGCTTTTAAATTCAGTATTCTAAGTGAGAAAGGCTGTATGTATATATATATATAAGAGTAAGGGTAGGTTTTTTCTATGGCCATGGCTGTAAGTAATGTTTGTGTGCCATACTGCTAAATCCTGCTTTGAAAAAAGTTTTACTTAAAAGATGGGACAAATTCATTTAAAGGAGCAATGCAGAAGGGAACTCTCCTTTATGCTTTCATCCTAGTTTGAAAATACAGAAAAATTAAAGCTACAGGGGAAAAAAAGGTAGTTTGAACATGGAAGAAAAACTGCTAAACATAACATTTCAGAATTTGGACAAGATAGTACCTGGCTGTGTAATATTTTCCAAAGAGGCATCTACAGACATATTCCAATGTCTTCAATCCTTTCGTTTTTATTTCAGTTTAGTACAAACTTCAGTTTTATACTGAAGCAATGCAGTGTCCAATCTCTCCATCATTAGCAGGCATAAAATATTCTTTGTTTCTATATGGATGTCCTCATTTCAGAGTGTAGCTGTAGTGCACAACCACCCTGGCAGGTGGTGAAGAGAACCAAGAGTGCTCAGTCAGCTCAAAGAGCTCAGACAAAGGTGCTGCAAAGTGATCTCCACTCACTGGTATACTAAATATCCTCTGGAGAGAAGGCTGACTAGCTATGAGCTCCAAAATGGAAATTTTTCCATTGTATGTGGGGAAAAATATTAAAAAAGTAATCCCAGCCTTTAAGCATAACCCACAGACATTAGATCACTGATGGGAAAAACTTTGCTGCAGATGTTGAAAAGACGCGATGGGGAAAAGCTGGCTTCTGTGACTAATRGCAAATGTGAAAGAAAGGATTAAGAATGTGCAGAGAGGGATGAAACAATTGAGTGACAAGCAGAAGGGATTTCCAGTACAGTGAACAAACACCAGAAAAGTATTCAAGACAGACAGGGGAAGATCAAGGCTAAAATTCACTCAAGATGAAGACTGCTGTTAARGCCAACATGTTGTAAGGAGAAATTAATCCTTTAATTGAAAAMTGAAGAACAGAGAAGGCTGTTCTCAGCATTAAAAAAATCAAATCAACCAATTTCTGAATGAAGGAAATGGGTCAATATTCATTGATACCATAAAGGAAAAGGCTTGCCATGGAAGGCACATGTCCATGTTAAAGGTGGARCACAGCAATCCTCCTGGCCAGCTCTCTTTTGAGGCCAAAGGAAATAAACTGTGACTGTCCTTAAGTTTTTAAGTTCACAAAGAAGAAAAATATACTGAGGTTGATCCAGCCCTCTGTCCTTTACATGGAAAACTAGATGTCCTGGCTGTTGGTGTCTCTCTTCCCTGCTCTCCAGTCTCTTTTTATGGTGTGGTTTGTTGCTTCTATTCTTGCCTGGGGAAACTCCCATTTATTCCAAAAACTCATCTTTCTATTATATAAAAGAAGTTGTTATTGACATTAACCACAGATGTATTCAAATGAGCTAAATAATTCATACTCCCACTTATTATGTCAAGYCAATAGAGTTGTATTGTTTATTAGGTTAGAGAAAAGAAGCCTCATGGAAGTAATCTATGTGACTTTTTAATAGGAAAACTAGGGGACTATGGTCCAAATGAAACTTCTGTGTGGAAGATGCAGAACTGAGTTGGAGTAGAAACACCCAGAAAGGAAGAATTAAAGAYTGAATCACAAAATGAAAAAGAAACYAGAATTTTGATAAAAAAGCAGGCACTTATATTAWAACATTTCTAAAATATAAAAACAAGACAAAAATTTAAATATTTCTTTTTTCCTAGAAAATGTGAGACTCGTAATAGTTTTTTAAAAATCTGGAGATGTTGAAGAAAACATGTAATTGAGTAGAGATGGACGCTACTAGAGAGAAACCAAGTACACAAATATCCTGTGAGGAATAGTCATTAAGGAGGAGTATATAATAAAAAAGAGAACATAAGTATAAGGAGTATATAAGAAAAAAAATTGAGTTAGAGTAGTTCACAAACAAACCATGTCTCAAACTAAAATGCTGATACAAAAAAATGTCAGTATCAATGTGAAAGATATTAACAGAAGCATTTATAAATAACTATTATATAACAAAGAAGCATTTAATGTATTGATTCAGTGACTAAAGGTGGTGAAGTCTTTAGGGAGATATAGATAAGCTGGACATAGTAATGAAGTAGACTACAAGAATTATAGAAAGGTTTRGAAAAATGGACCTGTAGGAAAGCTTGAAGCAATTCTGCTGTGTATTTTTGAGAAAACAAACAAACAAAAATACTCTAGAGGGGAGTAAGATCAATCTTTTGACATGTAAAAGACTAATACAAGAAGAAATGATAAGCTAGTGCTTARGGTAATGGAAACAAAACACAAGCCTTTTCTAACTAAAATTTTCATTCGATAATGGGTGGTTTAAGGATGGTATAGCATTGGAATCAGCTATGTATGGAAGCTGGTCTGTAAATAGTAAGACAGGCATGTGACTCTGTGTAGCTGTACTTGATCTTTCTGGCAGGATCTATGCCAGTTTGGTATTTCTGTTCAYTCACAATGAATACAAAAGCACTCTCCACCTCTAAATAACTTTTTCTCAGATCTACTTTGCCAGCAGTGGTTAATAAAGATATGTCTGCTTAGCACAGGGAGCAACCATGACTTAGCAACTATTTTTTTGCAATAACCAACCTTGTGCAACACTTCACCAATTTCAGTCTCAGATGTGGTTGTCACCTTGGTAAAAGTATGAAAAGCAGAATCTGATGTTTCTTTCCACCACTATCCTCCCTGCTCAGTTTCTGGCATTGAATGTGGCTGAACCTGCTTCCCATCAGAGAAGTCACAGGACTACAACATTCRGAGATCAGCTTGCATTGCCTCTTCAGACAATAGCTGCAAAGGCTGATGGCAGAAGCATGAGCTAATTTGCTCCTATTTTACACTCAGCAYACTCTACACTAAAACCACAGGATTGCATAGTAGAAATAATTTGCCTTTAAGACTGAAAGAGTAATCAAGCAATTATGGTAAAAGCCTGGAATGCTGGGCTATTCAATCTGCATATTTTGTCATAGATTACACAGCACAGAGCAAGAAAATTAGTCTCTATAGTTTCTTAGCTGCAAAAAGCTGGTGACTCTGTTTCCCCTAAAAAGAGCTACTTTCCAATCTCTATTATACTAAAATCCAAGATATTTTCATTTACTATAGCAATTTCTGAGAAGACTAAGACATTTCAAAAAGACATGGATTTGGCCTTCTGTGTTTTTATTCTGACAACCCTCATATCAGTAATTATGAATCCTTTTTTCTTTTTTTTTTAATCTCAACAAAAATGTTCTTGGATAAATACAACAGACATCCTTAAGAAAAAGATAATTTCATGCATTTTTTATGTTGCTCCAGCTATTGAGCAATCTTAGTTCCATAAATCATGGCGCTGACCACATGAAGAGCTAAAAATGGTATGAGAATTTCTTTCTGTCTCATGATTATATTGCTTTTAAAAAGCCACAAATCACAGTAATAMGAACAATGGCCAAGTGTTGGAAAAAATAGCAATCCAGGCTTCAGTTTTATAGCAACATATCCTTTTCTAGTTCTAAGTTTTTGGGTTGGGTTTTTGTTTTGGGGTTTCTCCCCCCCCCTACATTGGACCCTGCATTAAAAAGCATGTTGTGCACTGAATATGCTCATCTTGGAAAGGCTATTTGGTATTGTTGTATTTGTATGTCAAAGGGAGGACTGAAGTCTCAACAATTGTTAACCTCTCCCATGGTGAGCTAATAAAAGGTCAGAGACCCACATGCGGCTTTCAGCCTAGGGAATTTCTCTCAGTGTTCTGCCAGGGATGGGACTGCCTGAATGATTTCTCTCATAAGTTTTAAGCCATAAACTGCATCCTACTTGGCTTGCTGTGCCAAAACTGGACCCAAGGGTATGCAGAGTCTTTGCTGATGGAAAAAAATGAGTGCTTCCTATGGAAGCCACAGATGTTTTCCTGAGAGAGAGAGAGAGAGAGAGAGAGAGAGAGAGAGCACAGATGCTCAAATATTTCTCTACTTTCCATTTCTGACTACCTGTGCTGGCAGTAGTTCCAAGAAAGGGGGAGGACAGAGGCAGGCATCCAGCTGCTTTCAATAAACCTTGGCAGCACAGGTACTGAATGCCTAAACACTRAAAGTGTTCAAAACTGATTTTTTTTCTGGATTTCAAACTGTGAAAATGTGAAAGAATGTGCTAGTGCTCCTCATGTTCCCATCTTGAGCAGAAATTTAGTGATCAGGATAATCACCCTAGATATGAAATCAGAGAATTTTTAACTGTTGAAGAGATAGAACTCATAGAAGGGGATGCCCGTATGAATATAAATATATACATACACAGACATTCAAAAGGATATATAAAATATGTATATCTCATGCATTTTCTAGAAAGATTTGTTTCTTCCATCAGCTAGTAGGCTGATTGTCACAATATGGATTTGATTTTGCATTGCAGGACCATAGTTAACCCCCAGTGTAACTTTGAAGTCAAAGAAAACACTTTTGCAAAGTTATATTATAAACTGATTTGATCCAGAATTGTATTTACATCAGCTACCTCACAAATTTCATTGAAGTTAAATTACATTAGAATGAGGCTTATGATACTGTTTAGTAAGTATTCATAGCTGCAATTTTTTTTTGCCTATACATATTAATGTCCAAAGATCCTTTCATGGATACACTTGATCAAAAGTCTATGTTTCTGTTCTGGACACAGCTGGTTTGAAATCTTTATATTGCCACTGTTCAACACTTTCCTCCAGTTCTACCTTTCGAGATATTACATAAGTATTTCTTAAATGGGATTAATTAGTCTAGTTAAAACACAGTAAATAAGGGGAACTAATAAGTGGAAACTGTATAGCAGATAGCTATAGCTGATAAGTAAACAGCAGAACAGCACATATATAAGACTGCAAACCTCCTGGATTGAATGGTTATTCATTGCTCAATTAATCAGCAGAAGCACTCTGAGTTAAGCTTATAGCTCACCAGTTTATTTGCTTATTATAAGGACAGGTCTATCCATCTCATTCATAGTTGCACACCTGTTTGCTACCTGCAGTCAGTGCCTCCCCCTCCTGTTACAGCCTTTTTTCCTCTGAAGTGGAAAAACATCTGTCTATCAACAAGGGAAGTAAGCAGATGAATACTGAYGTCTGCAAAAGCTTTGGGAAAGTGCTTTGGGAAAGAGTAGCTCTATAAAAGTGCTATTTTTCCCAACAGACAATCAAAAGGGCATTCTCTCCACAAGAATGAATTCTCTCCTTCTGAATGATGTTCACACAGCAGGCTGCTTGAACAGCCGCTGATCACTCTTCCTCAGAGCAATCCCTCTCCACCCAACTGCTCATCAAGACCTWCAAGACCTTTCACTTACATTCAATCCCCACATTTTTTGGGTTTAATGTCTTGATTGCTACCTAGACACCAGACACCTTTTTCTACATCAGCTCAGGGATCAAAGTACGTTGCAATATTCTTGCTCTAAAAGACAAGCTGCTCTCCTAGCCAGCACAGACCAATAGCTTTGGCTTGACACTTCCACAAAGGTATTGTTGTTGAGTGTCTCAGCACTCCTTCAAACCAGAGAAGCTTTAAAGCTGGTCAAGCCAAGTCCAACACGGAAGATAAAATATTTCTAAAGCATAAGGATAAGAAGTTAGATCTTCTCTAGGTGGTGATATCATAGCTTAGCTTATATAGGCTTCTACTCCCCTCTGAGAGATAGAAACCACCAGCAAGATGGACCATGGCTGAATCTTTCTAGGAAAGAATGAGAGGAAGAAAGTGGTTTCATTTGACCAAGCCATGAGAAGCCAGCAAGTCTGAGCTTGTCATGAATTCAGAAAAGAAACTTCTGTATTTAAGCTACACCTTGCCTAAGACACTTCAAACGGGGAAAGGTGTTATGGGAATTTTGCTCCCTGTATTATACACTAGAGTTTTATTCTACCATGTCTTACTCCTTTGCGACTCATGTATTGCGCTTCCAAAAGCACCAGTGCCTGACCTTTCTGATTCCTTGTCCCATTATTYTTAAAATAGAAACTAATAATCCAGCACTTGGAAAGTGAGCAATCATCCATTTTTTTCTCCAAACTAATTGACAGAGGTCTTTAAAAAGTCAGGTGTCTGCCCAAAATGAAGCATCCCTTTGCAACAATAAAAATCAATCCCTAACTACCTATTTAAAAGTAAGAATTAAACAATTTCCAATTGTTCATTAAGAATCAAAGAGGTTTTTCCAAGGACTAATTAATCKAGGTAATAAGTTTATCTCTAGTTTTAGTTTAGTTATTTGAAATATTTTGCTCTGCTAGCCCTTTTATTATTTTTCTACTCCCAAACTCACTTGTAATGAATACTTTCATATTCACTGAAATTATCCTCCTTTTTTACATCCTTCAAGCTCTCTCAGAATAGAAGCTTTTTGCAGTTACCTATCAGCCATATMATTCTTTCAGCAGTACTATAAAAACACACTGTTTTTTTTGTGTAAACCTGCATTTTTAAATACTGAATCATACAGAAATATGGAAAAYAAATGACTTATCATTCTAATCACTAGAGTAAGAGAATGAAAGGAAACAGGATTACAGAAGTGTAGACACAGTTCTGACAAATTCAGATATATATATACACATATGTGATATAAGAACAAATCTTACAACTCTTACAAAATAATCTTACAGAATTCTATAGGTGGACACGCACTAAAAATACAGCATTAAGGCTGAAAATCTGAAAGAAATCCAATTTTTTTTTCAGCAACGAGAACAAATATCACACCTTAAAAAAAAATATGTCCAAATGAGTAAAATAGCTCAGCAATAAGATAATCTTGTAGAAAAATCATAGGTACATCTGTAGTGATAACAGATAATGGAATCTGAGGAGAGACTAGTACAGATAACTTGGAATATGGCTTTGATTCTTATGATTGTTAAAGAAAATACTGTCAGATACCAAAAGATTAGTCCATCTAAGGAATTTACTACTGARTGTAAGAAAGCATTCAGTAAAGGAGCAGAGAACAGCTCCTTTATTTTTGAATAAAGRAGAAGCTAACTGGTTAAAAATGTTACTTAAAAGCACCTCCACCTGCTGCCAATCAGAGAAAAAGAAATGAGCAAGCTACCTATAGATTCAAAAAACCTTATTGCAGTCTACATTTTTATGTCAATGCATTTAGGAATAGAGACAAAAGTGAAGAAGAACCAAAAAATTCTGAATACAGATACGGTGTTTCTGAATAGACAACCATGAATTTTTCCTTAATAAACCCACATAATTAGGTAATTTAGATGCATAAGTTTGTTCTATCTGTAACTAGCAGCTTTCTGTGGGACTCCCTCACGGGGCTGGTTCTAACCCACAGATGAGGAACTGGATCAATTTGCTTTMCTGTGCTCACTGGGCTATGAGCCAAGCTAAAATACTGAGCAACTGGAACATGAGGAGTCACTCCTAGATGTTCTCTTCATCCACATAGGGTGAGCTGGACCTAGTATCTTCCAAAAGGCTGCAAGAATGGTAAAGGCCACTTTMTGATGGGATTTGGTTTCCAAAAAAGGCCTTGAATGGACTTCTTGTTAAGTTGTTCTCCCACAAACATTCATAACAAGAACATGTAATACCCAAAAAGTGAAATATTTATTCTTTGTAGTTTTTGTAATTTTGGCCAGTGGTTTGTCAGTTTTATGAATTCCAAGTCTGTTGATTCCTATGTGAATTTATACTCAGTAGTGAAATATAATTGTCTGGAAAATGTGAGATAGAAGTAGCATTTATTTATATATCTTTAATACAGCTGAACAATTTTAGAGTAAAAAGACATATGCAAAACCAATTAAACCTATATCAATGATTTTATCTCCATAACCCTGCATTCTCTTTATGAAGTACTGTACTGAAACATAATTTAAAAACAAATCAAGTAAGATTTCCATTCCGACTGTGTAAATCTTTAACCAGGGAATTTAATGTGCAGAATGTGTGGTTCATTAAAAATGAAATAAAATTTGTAGTATGACACATATATCTGGAATTAGGAAATAATGGTAAAGACATATATCTATCATTACTCGGTCAAAATGCAGAGACTCATGTGGGATTGATACAACTGAATCCTATTACTGAGATGAGGAGAGGAAGAACTTAGCAACCTAAAAGAACTAACTCTGGATTTGAGTAAGCTTTCTTGGGTGTTTCAGCATTTTTAAAAAAGCAGCTGAAAATGATTGATCTCCATGAAAAACTTCACTATGTTTATGTAAGGCATGTTTAGATTTAAAAAATAATTTTGTTCAATACATCTCATCCCCTCTGCTACACAACAATATTATGCAATAGATTTATTAATCAAAGTTACCTGGCTRTTTCTGTATGAGTTCTTCTTTTCCTGCAGATCATGTCTTATTACAAATCCTTTATGTGCCGGCATCATACTTGATTTTATCTTTGTTTAACACACCTTTAACCTTGTATGAAGACATTCTACTGTATTGCAGACATCTACCCTGTAAAAACCTGACAACTTGACAACTTTTGGGAAGGCAGTACCTGAGAAGCCTCCAAGAGCAGCTTCTCCTCTCTTGAGTCAACATCTKGTCCAAGTCTAATACAATMCTTTTTATATACTGGCAAGTAGTCAAAACAACACACAGGTTTAACAGTAGCCAACAATGCTGATTCTCCAGCTGATATAATCAGATGGAAATTTACAGCTTTTTAGTTGAGTGGGAATGTTCTGGCATGAATATTGAGCTCTCTTGGAAAAACTGGCTGCTCCTGTCTTAGACAGACAYGCTCTTTTCTTGGTAAAAACACCTGTCTGAATGACTGGTGACAAAAAAATGGTGCAGTTATAGCCAGCTTGTAAACAGTGACAAGTGGTGCTCCTTAGGTCTCAGACAGGGCCAATTTCATTCCCTATCTTTATCTGGGTAAGGGCACCAAGTGTACCCTCTGTCTCTTTGCAGATGACACCAAGATCACAGGCAGTGTTTGATCTGTTTGAAGGCAGCAAGGCTCTGCAGAAGGATCTGGACACGCTTGATTAATGGGATGAGACCAACTGTATGAGGTGAATCTTCAAGAAAGCAAAGTGCCAGAGCCTGCACGTGAGTCACAACAACTCCAGGAAGCGCTACAAGCTGAGGGCAGAGCGCCTGGAAACTGCCCAGAGGAAAAGGAGCTGGGAGTGTTGTTTAACAGCTGGCTGAATATGAGCTGTCAGTGTGCCCAGGAAGCCAAGAAGACCAACGGCATCCTGGTGTGTATCAGCAACAGTGTGGCCAGCAGAACCAAGGCAGCGATTGTCCCTCTGTACACAGCACTGGTGAGGCCACACCTTGAATTCTGTGCCAAGTTTTGGGCTCCTCTCTACATGAAAGACATTGAGGTGTGGGAGTAATTCCAGACAAGGGCAAGAGAGCTGGTGAAGGGTCTGGAGCCCAAGTCCTAAGAGAAGCAGCTGAGGGAGTTGGCATTGTTTTGGTCTGGAGGAAGAAGAGGCTCAGGGGGAGCCTTATTGCTCTTTACAGCTGAAATGAGGATGTAGTTAGGCATGAAATCAGTCTCTTCTCCCAAGAAAAAAACAGTAAGACAAGAGGAAATGGCCTCAAGTTGTGCCACAGGAGGTTTAGATTAGATATTAGGARAAATTCCCCAAAAGAGTTGTCAAGCACTGGAACAACCTGCCCACGAAAGCAGTGGAGTCACCATCCATGGAAGTATTTGAAAGATATGTGTATGCAATGCTTACAGAGGGGTTTAGTGTTGGACTTAACAGTGCTGCATTAACAGTTGGCCTCCATGACCCTGGACCTAGGACATTTTTTCCAACCTGATTCTATGATTTTATGGACTGAGACTAAATTCCTATTTCTCAAGAAATAGCAAGCAGGCAAACCACTCTACCYGTGCTCACTCAAATAAAGCTCTGAATGCAAGGAATGTTAGGTTGCCATACAGAGGGAAGAGAAGACCTGCAATGTGCCATCACCAGGGCCAACATATGGTGGAAGATGCACCGTTAAGAAAGAATCAACTCTTGTCTCATAGATGAAGAGCAGCACAAGGAAGATTATTTACTTGTATTGAGTCAGTRATATCTTCTTAATGTTCAAGAGATAACAAAATGCTAACAGGTCAGCAACATCTGCATGTTGGTATAAAACCCCTGTTAAGCTTAGAGAAGTTAAAAAAAATAGGCTCTTGGGACACATGACAAATAAACACATAAAGTCCACTTGCCTCTTCCCCAGAACAGCAGTACAACTCTCCTAACTTCATTTTTGCTGCTCCCCTAAGGAAAATGCTCCTCAAACACTGATGACTATGACTCCCTTCATAGTTGTGTCTTTTTTTTTTTTTTCTTTCCATTGCTACACTTGACATCTTGCTCTTGCACCAAAAATTGCACCAGCAAAAGCCTTAAAATAAACAATAACCCCCTGCTGGTTTTAGTTCTTCCCTCTTCAATCACTTTAGCTTGTCACTCAGCCTGGCATTCCATGTGTTGTAGGAACTAAACGCATGTACGTATCCTGTATGAGACTCTTACCCCTCAAACACTCAGTTCCTGTCTTGGACAGCTCACATTGGACCAAATCTATGAATATCTGGATAGTGGAACACACCCAAATGAATTATGGGGCAAAAACSTCAGAAAGAATTTTAGCCAATGAAAACACTATTAAGGATTTACATACATCATTAAACTGCTTTAGAAGTGATATGTTGTCTTTACCTAGGGAAAAAATGACACCTTTACTTTATACTGGTATGTCATTGAAAGCCTAGCAGAAAACTGAGACTAAAAACTCTGGTTGTGTTAAAAGACCAAAAACCAAACCAAAACAAATTCCTGGACAGACAGAGAATGAATTGCAAATGAGGAACTTACAGGTAGGATGTAATTTTCTCTAGCTAGGGCATTAAAGGACAAATACGAGTACTACAAGTTCCCTGTATGCGAAGAGAACATGATGGATCAGTTTWTAACTTGGATTGTTATCCTTCTCAGTTATTGTAGTGATGAGAACATTATATACACACACACTCTAGAAATCCAGACCTATATCAATTCCACAATAAGAAACACAAATGTACAGGAGTTCAGGATATTTGAAACATGACAGGAAGAACTTTTGGAAACAAGTTTGGTTCCTACAGTGTTAAGAAAGCACACAAATATTTTGTCCCGAAAAGCCTGCAGAACACAACAGAACGTAAAATATTTCCTCAAGTACTGTGCTAAGCTTTAGTCTATAATAAAATCAGAAAATCTACAACACTTATATACAACAGAAAGATCAGGTTGGCATACAGAGGAAAGAGAAGCCATGGTGACACTCWAAGAAGTACACATGCAATGGGATTAGAGTTCTTAAAAGTTATGGATGCACAAAMCAGCTTTTYTCTTTTTGTTCTTGCTATAATCTAATAACATACTGCTAAATAGAACTAGATTTTCCATATCAGAGTTTCTGAAGTGACTAATGTAGCCTAGAGTGTGCCTTGGAATTTTCTAGAAGGAATATATTCTAAATTACACAGCATTATAGTTGAATTTTGTCTGTTTTTTTAAATTTGCATAAATTAATTACCCCTTGGAGCATTTGTGTGGTTTCTGTAAATAAGTGTGTGGCCTGGTGATCTGTCTCAAAAGATTTACTGTGTATATTTTTTAATGGAATGTTTAGCTGAAGCAGCACTCATATTAATGAATGCAGAAAAAAAGAAAACAAAACACATATATCAATAACATTTCCTTTAAAGGTTTTCTGTATAGATAGAATAACAGTGTGGCATGGAACTGCAAATAAGAGTGAAATACAAACAAAGAAATTGACATAAACAAGTACAATATATCAAGAAAAATGAAATGCATGTTATAAACTTCAGCTACAAAAACTAAATTTTGTAACTCAGCAGAAAAAAAAMCACCAAAAAACCAAACCAACGCACCTCCAAATCAGAAAAGTGGTGTGGAGGTTTATCAATATTAACCATCTYAGCGGCCAATTCAAATTTGCCACTCAGGTATTTGTTGCTTTCATGCAATAACTCAGCAGTGCAGCTCAAACAGATAGTGGATCAGGTTGAAAAAAATATTCTTTAAGAAATCAGATATACATTCATAAAACTCCTGAAAATGCTTTCTTTCTGAAAAAAGTTTACTAATACAAGTAGCTTMAAATCGGTGCACTTGGCAAGTAAGTCTCATTGAGATGATTAAGCCCATTTGAAGTTCTTTTCCGTGACAAACCAATCTTACCARGTTGGTATGCTAAGGAATAGACATAGAGACATTTTGCAGAAGTTAATCACTTTTGCACATAATAACAAAAATAACAGCAATTTAAGTAATCTATTCCTGTAGGTTGGCACCAGGAGGTGGTTTCATTTTTGTTTGCTGTCGCAACATCTCTGTAACAAGTGCAGAGAAAAATCTCATTCAAAGCTTTCATGTAACTTAGGGTTGAGTTTTTGTTTCCTTTCTAAGACTTTGGTTTTGGCTTTCTTGCAAGTTAAAGATTATGAATTTGGACATGAAACATCACTAGTTAGTGTTTTTTGATAAATAAATAATTTGCAATATGTATACACACTGAATTTTGTTGTCTGAAAAATCTCAAGTTTTAAACATATTAGCTGTCTTTTAATTCTTAACGGTTAATATTTTTGAATCACCTATAAGTTCTGTCTCCATCTGTTATAACTATAAACATATTTTTAACTCTGTAACATTGGTATAAATAGTATGAAATCATAAAAAGTAGTATTTTTTAATAATTCTTCAAGGAATAAGTGGCTACCAATAAGCATGACTCCAGAGAATGAAGCACCAATTGTAAAAATCAAGGTGACTAATTTTAGTGTCTTTAAAATGTTGTGTGTTAGGTTTTTTTAACATTTATACCTGAATCTTCTAATCTTAGTAACTAACTATGCTAATGGAATTACACAGACCAAATCAATCCCTTTTGTTTTGTGTCCAGTTGTTATTTAAGTAAACTTATCAGTCCTGTCCAAATGATGAATAATTTATATTAAACACAAATAAAATGACCACTTTGGTAATCTAAACTTTAGATCCTCTCAGTTCAGTATTTCCAAGCTGTCCCTGCGACCTGTTAGTTTGTCTGCATTGCCACCTGGAGGGCCTCTCAGCAAAGTCAGGCTYCTGACTGAATTCCTCTGGTGAGATTTGGCGATAACACTCCAGGACTTAAAGCAGCCTCTCCTGCTCYGTGGGGAGACCCCACCGTGGTTCCCACTGCCCCCCACAAGCCCTGGAAAGTGCTGAGATAGCCTGGAAAATGTCTACAAGCCTAACCAGGTGTCTGGTAATTAATGCAAATAGGAGATAGATTTCCCTAACCTCCCCTTCCTTCCACACTGCCTTGTACATTAGCATATACACTAATGATTAAATTAGTTGTCTTAATCATGAAGGTCTGACATTGGCTCAGTTAGAAACCACATATGAGAAGCTGAGGAAATAAGACTGCTCCTTGAAAACCAAAAAGAAAATGAAGAATTTAAATTCTCCAGTTCAGTTGCACTACCTAAAATTGTGGAAAATAATTAGAAAAAAGTAAGTCAAGAACTTGGACCCTTTAAAAAAAAAAGACAAACCTAAAATCCCCTACTGATTAAATATAGAGCAAATGGTATCCACAAGACATCATATTTTGGAAGCATAATAAGATTATGCTTCTTTGAATGACTGTAAGGACAAGTGCTTTATAACAACCAGAGATAGAAAACTGGTTTTAAAATAATGTAAACACAGTAACTTGGTAGAAAGTGAGAATAATATGAGATAGTAAGAAAAAAACTGTTTTCTCTAAAATGACATATTGCAAGAAGCAAAACTTTTCAGAAAAAAAAATTAAACCTTTTCCATATGTCCCCTGAAGAAACATAATATTCCAGGCTAATTTTTGTTGCAAGTCTAGCTGCTCAAGCAGATACCTGCTAGTCAGAGCAGATCRGAGTCTTCCCAAAAACCCAGGCCATGGTGCATTCATGAAAGGAGCAGATGCTACCTGACACACAGAGATGACCCCACTGCACCAGGAAAGAAAGGTGCTTCTGCAGGAGTGGGATCAGCATGAGTCTAGAAGATAACTACAGCTAGTGGTTGGGTTATTACTTCCAGTGCAAGGAATTGTAATGGAATGGAGAGATTCAAACCTTACTCTATACACAACGGGTGAGTGTGAACCAGATAAAAAAAAGGAGGAAAATCTTAAAAAGTCAGAACAGTAGGTTTTGGCAGAAAACACCATCTGTTAAGGGTATGAAAATGATACCCTAGGTACAGCTGTGTGTCTCACAAGAATAGGCTAAGGAGACAGAAATGGAAGTGGAAACAGAAAATGAGAGAGAGAGAAAAAAAAAAGTAATTTTAATCAAAATACAGCTAAACTTTTAAGAACTAGAGAAATCACACGGAATTACCGACAGAGTATTACAGAAGTTACTTCTGCAAGAGGGCAATGTTTTGGCTGCCTTTCACAGCACCTGGGCATGAAGAACCTTACTGTGCCCAGGTTCAACACCTTCTGTCGCTCTTATTCAGAGTGGAAGACCAATTGGAAGCAATTGCAGCTAAGCTCCTTTCTACTGTGTTTAAGGGAGAGAGAATTAATCTGGATGTAAATATTTGTATCAAATAGAAATGCTAATTTAAGCATACCATTTCATTATCCCAAAGCCTCACACTGATGGATGTGAATGAAATCCTTAYAAAATATTCTGTAGACTTAAAGGCCTATGACTAGAATATAAAAYGTGAAGGATGAAAAAAAAGAAAACCTCCACGCTCTGACAGAAAAAGAGGACTCTGACACGGAGGTGGGCAAGGTAGATACAGTACACAATAAAGCATATAGTCTCCAAAATTTTAAGAACTTACTTTAGCATGCTTTAGCATGCCAGAACTACTAATCTGGTTTAGTATTATGCTGGATACTGCTTTTATTTATTTCTTCTACAGATTTCTACACAGGAAATTAAAGTCTGTACTTACTGTATGGCTGTTACTTAACTGTAACTGTTAGGCTTCACTTCAAGTCTCTTTCTTTAGCAAAAGAGTGCTAAAAAAYAACAAATCAATAAGCTGCTTGAAACATGTCATGAAGGATTGATTTGAAAGCCAAAGATTGTTTCCTACTGATGGGAACAGCCTTTCCGTAAATTAGGTGTTTCTTTTAAATAAATGCCAAATCTATGGAAAAAGGAAATTCTTTAAAAAAACCACAGTAAAGAATATGCAGTGTATATAATGGGACAGAGAAGCAGTCASTTAAGGGACTATCCCTCTGAGCAACTTATGTACTAGTGTCAAAAAGAAAACAGTAGGGGGGTAAGCAGAAAAGAAAATGAGTAGAGGGAGGAAAAGGAAAAGCAGAGAGTTAAGGAGAGGCTACAAGAGATGGAGTTTGAGGAATATATACATATTCAAACATATACRCATACATATACAAACAAAAATGAAAATAAAGAGGAAAATTAAGGGAAGAAAAAAACCAATAATAATAGAAAGCAAAAATCAAAAAAGAAAGGGAAGAAGTATGAAAAAAATTGCAATTACTCATTCTAAAGGTGTGCAAAAAAGGGGGAAAAAAATCTCCATGTCCTCCCTTTATACAGTGCATATGCCTTTCCTCGGCAATCCTTTCAGGCAAAAAGGCTTGCTGGCAGTTACTGAAGTCCAGGGSTATGGAGTGGCGACACTGTCACCCAGTGGCAGACTCTGCCATCATTAGTGCTGCTCTGCTGGAGAGGAGGACAAGGGTCATCACAAAACCCTCTAACCTGGGTATTTCTGCAACTGCACCAAACTGTCTGGCTGCCATTTCATAAAGCAAAATTCATTTGACAGAAAAAGGGTTAAATTTAATACAGCTGGACAGCTGAGCAGCTGCTTTCATGATTTAAATAAAAATAAGCTGAAATCCTTGCTGTCAGCTCAATGATATATGACTTGTAATGGGATGTTTCCAACCTTTTCTTCCATATGGTCGCCTGCGTTAGGTAATACACACAGCCTGCAGTGCAACCAGCTTCTCAGAAAACATCTGGGTCCCATTSCTGCTCTGCTAGCTTCAGTGTTGCCTCCCACAAACACAGATGATTCATAGGACAACATCCCTTTGGTTAAGGATCAAATTAGGACATTTCATTGATAATTTTATCATGCATCCCAACTGGAGTTATGGGAAAATGGAACTAATTCAAACAAGAATTTCTCCACACATATTTCCCTCCTATCTGCAGTTGATAAAGTTGAGATTTCAGAAACAGATTTTAATGACTGCTTAGGAAAAAAAAGAAAAGAAGAAAAAACCAGCCTATCTCCTGGGAGGAATGCATTTCCGCTTGATTTCATCTTCTCTCTCGCCTAGTTTTAGAGTATTTCCCCCTTTAAAAATGTGTTTGCTGACAGGAAAATCAAAACATTATACTTATTTCTAAAAGCTGAAATCAAAGCCAATTATTTCTTCAATTGATAAGAGATTAGGATCTGCTTCAAGTAAATTTTTTCATGTTTAAAAAATATAATGGAATAAAGAGGAAATGGACAATCTGCCCTGGAGCTCAAGTGGTAAGTGACACAAGCTGGCTGCTAAGGAAAGATGAAGTTAGCAAATATTGGCCAGTCATTTCTTTACCCCAGATGCCCCAAATATTAATTCAGTAGGCCTTTGCTGTTCCATTACTTCAGTTTTTGTGGTCATGCTTTTGAACAAGAAGGACTGATAATGCCAGAATTTATGCAGCAATCCACTGATTTGCACAGTTGGTTGCCCATAGCAATTGGTGGTTTTGTGTGAATGTCTTTCAATCRTCTTTTCCAATACACTTTACAATCACCATGACTTGCTTCAGTGTGATGCACTACCCCATGAGTATCAAAAAAMCAAGTGATCTATACCACTTCATATCTACTCAGTTTTTCAAAATTCTATTTTTTCCTCCCTCAATTTTTGTGAAAGACAGAAAGTGGACAAGGGACAGAATTTAATCACTTAACCATTATTAAATAATAAGACAGTAGTTTGCAAATGCATCTCTATTATAATTTCATATTAAAGCTTAACTCCATTAATTCAGATAAGTCATAACAATATAAAGATACCAAATGAATATCATATTAAGAACCCATCAAAATGACTCTGTTCTTTTCTCTTTAGCACATGTATACTTTGTTACGTGCAAACATAAAATTTAAAATGCTAAAAAAAGGATGAGATTCTTGTTCACTCTACATCCCAAGTATAAAATAAGATAAAGCATAAACCAGCAATAGTCTCCCAGGGACAGATGCATACAAATGCACTACTAAACTATTTTTCCAAGAGTCAAGCAGGGTAGTGCTGGGCCACCACCATGTACATCAAGACAATCTGCTCACACCACAGATACACTGGGTCATGACCCTACCCATAAGGAGACAGAGATAGACCACTCAAGGGCAGAATGAATCTGGCTTTCAAGACTTTCTAAATCATGCCAGGCTTGTCAGTATGGGTCCCAGAGCAGACCAGAGTCAGTGCTATCAGAGACTTCCAGCTGCCAGTTCTGTGATGTGCTCGCATCACATACAGCACATACTCTCACCTAGTGTGTTACCACGATTTACTGAAAAAAAAAAAAAATCAAGGGTCACCTTTGTTTCAGAAATTCTGTCTATATTTTTGTACAAAGATCTACTGGTGCTTTTGTTTTACTGACATTTAGAAATTGCTGAAAAGCTAAAATAGTGATTAACTCTGCTAAAGAATCTCTCTGACACAACAGCATGTTCTGGAATGATTGAAAAACTCCATTAAAGGACAGACACAAGGCTAGATAGAAATGTGTAGGGTTTATTACTAACTTACTTAAGGAATTTTTCTCCCATTGAATCATGATTTTTCTGTCAATTGAAAGTGTACTGTTGATTTCCAGGGAAACAGACTCAAATTTAACAGTTTATACTCAGCAGCTCAACAAACTGATATCAAAAGTCATTGACAGGCTGAGCCGGGGACTGTTTTGCCTGGAGAAGAGAAGGCTCTGGGAAGACTTCCAGCACCTAAAAGGGGGCCTACAAGAAAGCTGGAGAGGCCACAAAGCTTTTACAAGATCTCATAGAGATTGGAAAAGGGGTAATGGCATTAAACTGAAAGWGRGTAGGTTTAGATTAGATATAAGGAAGAAATTCTTTACCATGAGAGTGGTGAGGCACTGGAACTGGTTTTTAGTTAAGGGTTTCACCAAGAAGTGGTGGATGCCCCATCCCTGGCAGTGTTCAAGACCAGGTTGGATGGGGCTTTGAGTAATCCAATCTAGTGGAAGATATCCCTGCCCGYGGCAGGGGGGTTGGAACTAGAKRATCTCTAGATCCCTTTCCAACCTAAACATTTCTATGATTCCCTGATACATATTAGACCATTTAACTCACACAGGAATGATAGGAATACTTTCCAGAATTAAGYTGAAGTGCAATAGAATTTTCCACATTATATAGACTGCTATGAATAGCAGAATTCATCGAAATCTTTAATTTTTCAGTTTTGTAGGAAAGTATTTCATGTTTTCTCTAACAGGTCATTCACTACTGGAGACAAAATGTAATTTGAATCACTTTTCCTCTATGTGATATTAAGTTTTACTCATTTTGGATGTATTTGTTTTCTTAATAAAATGCAAGACAGCAGGAAAATTTAAAAAATAATACAAAGCCTAATTTGACTGTTCATTATCAAATTTTAGCATTGGTACAACATCATCTACACCAGAAGTGATTTATCTGGAGTGCTATAACGCACAGGGGAATTCTCCTCAGTGAATGTTTCCTTCTGCACACTAAGTGACTAAATTTCTGTGCACTTTATCTTGAGATTGAAAGTGGTGGAAATAGAGAGCAGAGTGATCATACCACTAGTGGTGGAAACGCCAAAAAAGAAAGGAATCAGCTACCAGTGCATGAGAATATCCTCGGACATGGGACACATGTTCATTGCTTTGCTGCTGATGCTTAGCATTGCAAATACTATAAAATTCCATAGAAAGAAGGTGGCTGAACTGAGGCAAAGAGGTTTTGGTTGAGAAGAAAAGAAGGTCTCAGAAACAGTACATTTTCCTTGTTTTGTTTGATTTCCTTTTTTCTTACTCATAATTAGATTTGAGAGACTTTGAAAAGGTGTAGGGGACAAAGACAATACATGAAGATAATGTATGCAAAATACCAGATACCTGCTGAATACTGGAGAAGCTACACTAAACCACAAAAKACTTGTTGCCAAATTCTCGGCTTCCTTCAACCTGCCTCAATGACTGAAGGGCTTAATGGTTAGGCTCTTTCAATTTCATCTCACTTGTACTTTATGAATCTGAGTAAAATAACACAAACCTAATGTTTCAATAAGATCTGAATTTAGAGATTGATACCTACAGATATTGGTATAGCATTTTTGCTGCCAAAGCTAAAACCATAAAAGACAAGAGACTGCATTCTACTCTAAATAGGAAAAAATAATAATATCATCAAATTTCACCTAAGTTTCTATAACATGTTAAAATGGTGTTAATTCTAAGCAGGTGATATACTTAGGTTTTAGTTTTCCTTTCTCATGACTGCTTCATTCCCTCATTTAATTTGGTCCTCCCCCATGCCTCTTTTTGATGGTGCTATTCAGAATGCATAATCGTATTCTGAATAGTAGAATGATACAAACATAAACAACAAAAGCAAAATTATGAATTTATCTAAGAATGCTTTACACTAGAAAGTCAAGCCAGTAGGATTGTGTGGAGACACCAACAGCATGCAGTTAGGGAACTGAATGTGTATGAAACAAAAAGTGCATTAAGGTGATCTATTTTCTTTCACATAGTGGGGTATCCAACACATCATATACACAGAACTTTTCTTAAAATTTCTAAGACTATTTAATTMAGAATTATCAATACTATAACTATGACCTGGCTTGAGTGAAGAAATACTCTCATGTAGCAGAAAGTCTTTCCATGAAGAAAAAATTTGTATTTGAAGAATATTTGAAAGACAATTCAAGTCAAAGAGGAATGATAGGCATGCCTTTCTCAAAAATACACATACATCTGCAATTATTTAARATTCAGCTAGATGCACATAAGCACTCACAAAACTGTAAGCAGATGACAGATTTAGAGTGTAGGAGAGTAACCAGAAGCACCAGAAAACTAGAGAAAATTCCATTTCTCTCTTGTGAAAAATAGTATGTTCCGATGGGTGAAATCCCGAGCTGACTCGTGTCCATACTCCTATCCTCTCCTAAATAGACAGCTCAATGAGGTAACACAGGAAGCTGCAGCTTCTGAACAGTATTCTCAATATCTCGTTATTGGGTACTGAGGTAACCAATTAAAGTTAGAATATGTAAAGAAATTCTTCYAGTAAAACGAGTTCCAGCAATTTTTCTTCATCTGCTTAACAGACACTCTGGTGCAAGAGATTTCAGCAGGAAGAGTCACCTAATCTAAAACATTCAATTCCTGCCTGAATTGATTTTCAGGATATTCCCAGGTCATATCCCCTCGTTTCTATTTCTTGAGATGAAAATCAATTTTTGTGAACATTTTTATTTTTAGGACAAAKATCTACTTAAGGTGATTTTTCTTGTCCCTAACAAAGTTTTCAGCCTGAATATAGGTATTTTTCACCACTTAAGAATTTCAGAAAGAACCATAACTCACTATTAACCTTTGGACTTCCCAGCTAGCCCTGAAAAGCARTTCCTAAAATGTTCAGGGCCACAGAAATATCATTCTGCTATACACTGCTCTCAGTTATATGTGCAGTCAGTTAAAAAACACTATAGTTCAAGAAATGCTGGTCATWTTCCCTTCTCTAAGGGAAGATCTTCATGAACAGTGTGGAGGTTTTGAAGATGGCCTTGAGTCGTTTATCATTAGCCTGTGATTCAAGTAAATGTTGACTTATGTATGCTTTTTTGGTGACACACAAAAGGTTTGAAAGTCCTCTGAAAAAATCAGGCTAAAGTTCAGTAATCTGTTCCATTAATTCCATCATAAAAGCCTAATTACAGAATAGGTTACTGAATTTCATCATCTTCCTTTTCTCTCTACATAGATATTTTCTTCCAGGACTCATTCAGCACATATTACTGTATACAAGATCCAGAATACATGAATTATTTTCYTTTTTCCTTACCAAGCTTAATAATAATCATGATTCTTACTTGGAAGAAAATAATAACAACAGAAATTATCATAGAATAACATTGAATAATGAGAGTAAACKATGTACCCAGAATTCAAGTTAATGATACATGGAAAGAGAATGTGTCCTTAAGCCCAGGAGTTCATAACATTGCTGGGTGGRGGACCAGGATACTTACAGGAGGGAACAAAGCCTGGAACGTGGGAGATAATTCATGTCAAGGGACCTCCAAGCTTTCTTGAGGGTGRAAAAAGCTTCAACAGGAAGGTCAGAAAAAAATAGTTGGCAAATAGGTGTGGAATAGCATTCTTGAAGAAGACTTATGTCAGAGATTTGGGTTTGAACTAAGGCTAACTTGGGGAATTCTATTAATCAAATTAGAAGTTATAGGCACAGTACTGCCAAGAATATGATGCTTCAGTGATAAAAAGTGAACTTTAAAAATACGTAAAGTTATGGGACTAAACACTTCACTGATATCTGAAAGAACATAAAAAATTATAAGGTCTGGGCATAAACAAACAAGCAAAAAAACTTGTAAAGCTTATTTTGACTTTTCAGGTAGTCAAGGTCTAACCTTTGCAGGCAAACACCTGAAGACAAATACACCTTCAGATACTCTGCCTGAGATGGGCAGGCTCCATAAAGAACACACAGAGTTTTAAAATTACCAAAAAACCCAGTTTGTAAATACAGGCAAATGGAGGAGTGCTMCACCTGAGATACTTAATAGGAGGCTGTCTCCCAAAGATGTAGGAGTAAAGGAAATTCTTTCCTACCCTTCAATATTTTCACCTCTTCTTTGGATCTGAGTTCCTGGAAATGTTATTCATTTTACAGTAAAAACTGGAGGAGTCTTGCACCTTCTGTATGGTCAGTATGATCACTGCCCCAGAGAGACAAGGAGCACAGCTTTGTGGCCTGATCACTCAGTTTAGCCCTCACAACTGAGTTCAATTTCTTAGAATGTTGAAAATGTTCGTACAAAATTGAGAATGTCAACCAAAAGTTCTAGAATGCAAGCATCCCCAAAAGGTTCCTTGGCCTTCTCCTTACTACTGGAGGCCCTAAGTGTGGGTAAAATCAAACAGCAGAAAAGCATGGTGAACTTGAATCCTCCTTTCAAGTCCCAGACAGATTTGAGAAGGGCATGGCAGCTGCTACCCTTTTGCCAAGTTTCATGGCTTAAACCAGTGACACCAGTAGTAACTAGGCTTACTTCACTGATACATCTAAGAAATGGGAAGAGTTGATGCTGAACAGATCMGAAGATCTGTAAATCAATTCATTAATGATGATCCTCGATGCAGTGTTTAGGTAACTGTGCTCTGAACTTTGCCAAATTAGTGTATCCCAGCAGAACAAATGAGAAAAAACATGTCTGAGACTCCGTGTGCAGTCTGACCAGCAGAGTTGTATCTGAACTTGTCTGGTYTGTACCTTGGCGCTGAAATGCTGGTGGCTTAGGCCACCTCCTCAGCTGGCTATCTCAAAGCTTTAGGGACAAATTTTTCTGCAGCATCAAGTGTAGTGAATGGCACAGGGGAAAAAGGGAGAATTTTTGTATTATGAAGAAATTGGATGCACTTGCACGGACGGTAGTCAAGTAGATATCTACCCCCATAGAACTTTGAAATTATAACTAGTGATAGTATGCACATGAATGAATTTGAATACCCTTAGACACATGATAAAAGCATCTTGTGGAAAGACAGTACATTAAGTGATCTTCTTTTAAGTGAAAAACAGTCATTTAGAAAGTAGTACTGCTTATAAAGGATTACTCCACCATCCAAAACTTACCATATATGCATGCTACACTGGATACAAGCTACACTGATTTATTTCAAACACACTTAAGTGAAAATTGTCCRGGAAAAAAGCTCAGAAAAATTAGGCATAAGAACATACTGAAAATAAATTTCAAGAAAATAATGAATGAACATATAATGGAAAGAAAATAGTTAAATCAACTTTGATTTTTGCATATGAATCAAAAGCTGTATGTTTCAACAAGTCTGACCAGATGAAGAGTAACTATTAAATTTTAAATGTTACTAATTGCCCTTGGGTAATAATGAGGTGGGTAGCATATCTTATTTTTAAATGCAAAATGTATTGTAGAATCGTATAGTTTGCATTCAAAATACTAATATTAAAAATAATATAAACTGTATGACTGCAGCATGGTGGAATTTGGCTCAGAATTTAAAAGAGAAACTCTTTCCATAAGACACAGTAAAGAATATCATATTTAAATAAGTTTAAGATGTTTTCAGTCTATTCTRTTTTACTCAGGACGACATTTTCTACTCGAAAACAGCATAAAAAGAATTATATTTAAATAAGTTTAAGATGTTATCCAGCCCATTCTTTTTTTTCCTTAAAAAAATATAATTCATGTCAATGAAGACAATTAAATTGTTTCTCAAAGTTCCCTTCCATAAGTATAATGAWAATACCATTCCTATATAACCTATCAAAAGAAAGGAAAAAACCCACATTCTAACATGACAGACAGACAAAATTGCTTTTAAAAATAAAATTAAAAGGAGGAAGCAATATGATAGCTTCACAGGTTTTGCTGACCATCAATAAAAGTAAAATGAAATACAGTTTTTAAATCAGCCATTTTGAGCTATATAGCAGAATGACTCAGCAGAGTAACACCTTTACTATTTAAAAAAWTACAAAGAACAACTGCCATTAGCACCCTCCTCCACTCTCTCACCCACACAATATTTTTCTATAGCTTCTTTTATGATACATAATAATGATTTTAGATAGCAGTGTATTTTGTTACTCTGCCTAGAGTGAAAATGTTACTGTGCCTAGAGTGAAAATGTAATTATCATTCCCTGTTTTATATCTTATTGCAAAATTAAAAAAAAACACACAAAAAACCCAAAAAAACAAACCAACTAACCAACCTACCAAAAACTCCAAAMAAACACAAATTTGATAAGGCTAAGTAAAACCAATATGAAAATTYCTGACCTACAGGATGCTCTTTCTGTTTTGTCAGTCATCTTAAGTGTGATCCCTACAGTTCACATGCCTTAATGTAATATCATGACACATTTAGACTAAAGCAATAAAGTAGTCTTTTAGAGCACAGGGGTGCTTCTAAGGAGAGAGAAAAAAAATAAAGAAAAGGAGAAGATTTCTAAAGTTCCCTGGTTATGTCTGGTTCCATTGAATGCAGAATATTTGAACCTGCAGAGAACCCAGTCATCCATCATAGCTGCTAGCCCCAGCCACATGGACTCAACAGGACACTGAAATAATCTCCACCTCATTCACCACCATCCWTTTTTTTAAACACTTTGCATTTCCACAAATCATCCTCATCATCCAATGTGCACATTGATTTTGTCCTTTATTCTCCATTTGCTTGCAAAGTACATTTGCTATGCAGCATTTTCACCCTCTGATGCACAACACAATTTGAGATAACCCAAATCTGCAAAAGTTCCCAWGTTTTTTTTACATTTAGCATAAAGAGAATTTGTAATATTTCTTTCTCCTCAAAGCTCTGAAGAAAAGTTGTTCCCACAGGAAAAAATACTTYAGCACTTCAGCACATCTTCTCTTAAAGTTCAGAAAAGGACAAAAAAATTTCTCAAAAAGTAGAAAAAAGGAAATCTTGAAGGAAATGCTCTTTTTAGTCAATTAAATCTAAATCCTACAAAACTGTTTGACAACATGCATGCCTTGTGTGTACATGCTTTTTACTTATCAGCTTGGGGGAGTGGGYGAGGGGGGAACACAAATCTGCTGATTACTTCTATTTTTCACCTTGGAAATGGAGTCAAGCTAGAGGTATATTTGCAGACTATGATGGTTGCACGCTGTTCTTAACAGTGTTGGCAAGGGTTGGGGTTTTTTTAATGCCATGCTAATAAAGTTATTTAGGTGTTCTATCAATGCTGTTTGACTTGACAGCACTGTAATCCAGTGACTAGGGATAATCTTGTTGATTCTGAAWAACTGTTGATGCAGAATGGGCATGTACAGATGCTCTAGAGACTTATAAAGGAGAAGAGGCTTGAATGCATTAAAAAGCAGAAATTTTCTGTACAGAAGAAATGAAAAGTGTTTCTGAGGGAAGTTAGAGTGTCTGTAGCTCATAATTTGAGAAAGAGTATGCTTGCCCCACCTTCAGATTAAGGGACGATTTATAGGCATCTTTGTAAACCTGAATGAGTAAGGAAATTCAGAGGATTATATTAAAAACTCACTGTCCCAGCAGAGATATGGAACCTTCTGCTGCACTGCTAGAACTCAGGTCATTTGGAAGTAGTTTGATAGACTGAATGATATATTAGAAAGAAACATGGATTTATTTCATGCTCCTGCAGTGCTGAAACAGCGAATGGTTTTGTTAAGTAGGTGATTTTTCTACTTTAAAAGCCCAGTTTCATACCAAAAAAGGACCCATTTATGAACTCAGTTATACAGTCACAGACTCATTTCCTGTCTTTATATTTCCAGTTTGCTTTCAAAGTTATTCCCTTCTTCAATTTGCCTTTTAAAGGAATAAACTGCTATTGAAATTGTGGGGGCAGAAAAAAAAATCACATTTCCTCCAATGCACTTGTGAATTTCATTATATGTAAAAAGCAGTTTTTAGTTGCAGAAGCCAATATTTCTCAGAGGAAGTTGAGTGGAGGGGCAGCTGGAGGTGAATGGCTGGTCTATACTTTCTGTGACCTGTCAAGCTGAAGCACATGCATGTGTAGGCCACTGACAACAGAATGAACCTTAAAAAGGTGGAAAATTCTTCTGGTGTCAAGGGAAAAGCCTTGCAGGATTAGCTGAAAACATTTGAAACAAATTGCTGAAGTCATTTGAGTTCAATTTACATCTTGTTGTGTTGCAAAGTGTGACAAAATTTTCCTACACCCCACATCTTTAATTTCCTTTTTCTTCCCCTGAAAATGAGCATTGATAGCAACGTGAGGGAAGAGGAACAAAGTGAAAGGGACTGTGTTTTTTTCCAAAGGTAGAAAAGTATATTGAGACACTAATGGAAAAACCTCCCCTCTTCCAAACAAAAAACATCCTATTAGTACTGTGCTAAACCTCAAAAATACTGAATTTTCCAAACACTCCACTGGTAAAAAATTTACTTCTAAAGTATCTGATGTTTAATTAACYTATATCAGAAATCAAAGTGATAGCATGTAGCWTGTATTGTATAGATGGCTGTGCCCCGATGGGTCCTGGCTGCTCTTGACTAGCWACAGCTGCAGCCCACTGAAGGACATCGCAGCTGCAGCCCATCAAGAACAACCAGGACCCATCGGGGCACAGCCATCTATACAATACATGCTACATTAGCATTCTACTTTTCCAATAATTATGTCATGGTTTTTTTTACTTAATGAACAGTATGATACTTTATAGTTAGCAGAACTTTGTCTTTTTATGCCATTTAATTTGAAAGAGGAGGATTAAAGTAGCATAAATTTATGATTTTTAAATTCAGAAAGTTTTTTAATGAACTTTTATTTTTTCTGGATATTTATTCAATTACTATCACAAGACCATTTGCCAACTTTTCCATTCTCTTCCTCTATTTTGCTTTTTTAAATGTCTTACAAAAGGGCCCCTAAAATACCTTGATAACTTCCAATTTACATATTATTATGTAACATATAAATATGTAACATATTATTATGTTACATATTATCTTGCAGACAAAATTTCACCATGTGACAAGTTTTGTGGCACTCAGCTGTAAATAAAAACTAAACCCCACATAGCTGAAAGATTAAAAGATCAATCTATTCAATCAATATCTATTTCTTCCTCTGTATCATTATATCTCTGTGGACAGCCTACCTGAAATGACAATACAGATTTTTCTGTGGTTAAGCTATCTGCATTAACAGACTGCCTTTCTATGGCCTTCAAAGCCATTTCTGAAATGCTTTATAACACATAACATGAAGTTATTCTCAAAAATATATGTAAATAAGATCTCTGCAAATTTTGGCTCTGAAATAAATGAATTTAAATATTGCTTGCAAAGTAAAGAAACAAACAGATAAGAGGATTCTCTTAATGATATATCTATTTTCACAGCACATTTATATTTTCAGCAGAGTTAGTTACACTGTGACAAACTTAATCCACACACACATTCAGTAAATAATATCTGTGGAATAATTTGACCATTCCTTCCTTGATTGATTATAACTGGGTTATTAATGCTCAAATGTACATCTGCATATTTTATGAAACATTTTTCCATTCAGAAGAAATGCACAGGTGATGAGAAAACTACTAACAAAGGCTACTTTTTGGAAAATTTTAGGTTTGTTTTATTAATTAGGGTGAAATAGAGCAGTAGAGCTCACCTTAGGGAACTGCTTCATAATGCCTTTAGTGATGGGCAAAAGATGATAAGTGAAAAYAGAATCTGATTACAGCCTCAGAGAAAGAGAAAATATGAGCCCTACACATCCAAGAAAACAAAAAGAGTGTATAAAAATCTTGAAAATAGGGCCAGAAATGTCAGGTAATGGAGTAGCAACATGCTTTTGCAGATCTCTGAGTACCAGAGTTTTGGCTTAGCTCCCAGCTTCAGAAGTTGGATCAAGCTAATCTTCATTTTGCCAAAGTTGATGGAAGCTCTAAAAATGTAAATCTGAGCTACAGCATAAAAAGTGAAGGAATATTTCTTGCCTTATACAATTTTTCAAAGCACATAAATTTTAAAATTAAGTACTGGAACTCTGCAAGGATTGGACTACACAACAGCCAAAATAAGTTACCAAAATTAATGGAAATAAGTCAGTAAGCTTTTTCAATATTATAATGTGATGCAAGTGTTGGGCAGAGTGATGACAAGTCTTCTCCTCCTATAGATATGTGTGCTCAATAATTTGTGCTCAATAGTTGCACTAAGTTAATCTATTTAAAGAAATCATCAAATTCTTAGATTTTCACCAAATAAAATGATTTGCCAATCTACCCCAGAATTAATCATTTAACAAATCTCCACAATAAATTTTGACTTATATGAAAAAAAAGTATTAAAAATATTATGAACCATTATCTCTTCAAAACTAGAGAAAAATTATATGCATATACATCCTGAATTTGTGATTAAAAAAAAAAATTAGAAGCTTTGGAGTTGAAATACAAATTGATGGCTTACACTTAGATGCGGCATTCAGGTGCAACACTTGTGGTGAAGCAAAGTGGCATTATTGGGCAAGTTTGGCCCCTCTGTAACTTTTTGGGTTAAGTTAGAGAAGTGCAAAGCAATTAAGAAAGTCATACACAGGTATTTGTTCAGGAAGCCTATATGTGAAGTATGGTATCTAGTAGTGGTGTGAACATCACAGTTAATTCATACAGAGTATATCTGCACTGTCTTATGAAGTGACTGGTTATATAAGAACAGCTGATACTTTGCTTAAATGATAATATCCATTAACTATGTCTAAGCTGTTAACCCCATTTCCAGCAAGACAGCTGCTCTGCTATGGAACACCCCCGAAACACATGAAATTACTTGGTTGGAACAAAAAGAGTAACTTTCAGTATCCATGCAAATACTGTTTGCCTGCTACTTTTAATTTCAACTATCCTAACATATACAGTATTCCAACATCTTGCCAATGCATTGTAACATAACTACTGGGTAGTTTCTAAAATGAAGTGRGATTTTTTTTTTGGTTGACTTTTTTTCATTCTGTCTTACCTAATCATGAAGTTCTATGCTAACCCTGGACTGTGGAAAACAGACTCTTTCTAGCATGATGGAATGGTGAAACTTAACAGAAACCTAAGTATTACTGCAAGACAAACAATAATAACATAAGGTGGTGCTGTTAAGCCAGAGAACTGACTTTAGCTAATTATTCTTATTATATGAGTCAGTAATTTTTAGACGTGAGTGCAGCTGTACTGTTGTTCTGGGTTTTTTCCATAAGGAACATCAGCCTCACATCTTCCTTATCTTTCTCCTTTTTCACTTGCTTTCTCTGAGAATGCACACTTAAAGCATAAAATCTAGGCTCATCCAAAATGTAAACCAAACTCCTCAACTTGTTTGACATAGCCTTTAAAAGGGTATAAGAAACTGAGTTCCTCATTGCCTGAGTGCAAGAAGGGACAAACCAACTTGGAGACAGGACACATGAGAACACGAGGTGGATGTTGACAAGGGAAAAATAAATGAACTCTGTTCTTAGTATATATTCCAAATTTTGACTGGGACGATTCTAAGGTGCAAGGATGTTTACCGCAGTGTTTTATTTGAGATCATAACGCAAAACTAAAACTCCTGATTTAGTCATCCCCGCTTCCTGAGCTTTGCAGCTCCAAAGTGTTAGAACTGGATTCCTTTGGGGTGAAACACAACTGGAAGATGCCTTCTGGCAACTCTCCTGAAGCTCTCCAGCTTCTGCTGGGCATTCAATCCAAAAAAATAGCCCAAGTAAGACATGCTCAGTGTAGACTGAGGTCCTTGGCACCAACCATTTCTCTCTAGAGATCAGCTTCTGTTGTGCTGTGCAACTTTTTGGTGGAGCCAGAGCTGCATCACACAGGCACTCAAAAGAGAACCAGAGACACAGTAGTTGTACTGATGCCTCAAAACAAATAACAAATATTGCTTTCCGAAGCAAGGGTTCACAAGACCTAGGAACACATTTTGTTTTTGAAGTGCAATAAAAACAAACACTTTTTAGTAAGTGCAAGAAAGCATCTGAAATGATCAAACTTCTCAAAAAAGATTTCATTGGCTAGTTGGGGTTTTTTTAGTTTCTTATTCCAACTTCTTAAAAAAAAATAAACCTGCAAGTGTGGAGTAAAAAGAATAAAGAATGACTTATGTTCTAGGAAATGCTTATGAGGTAAAAGTACCTAGAAGTGGGATATTGCTGACATGTACTGGCAAAAAATTTAGTCATGAATGGCAAGATTACCAAGAGAATTTCTTCTGTGTTACCTCATTCTTCCACGAAAGATAAATACTTGGTATTGAAARCATAATTAATATCCCATTTTCTTTTAGACTCAATGAAACAGGAAAATAATAAGAAATACTGATAACACTGCATTTCTACAGCTGAAAAAAWGGCAAAATAGCTTTGTTTACCTAGAGAAAACTTATAAAAAAAAGCTGCAAACATTTTTAAGCAGAATAATTTAATTGAAATGTTATGATCTTGCTCAAGACTTGAAAAAGAAAGAAATAAAAAGTGAATTTATAATATTAAATCGWGCTACATTAAGAAATATGAAACCATATGCAACAAAAAAATATTCATGTCTCCATGAAAATTCAGATATAACCTCTTTCAGCATTTTAAAAATATTTCCTGTAAGTAGTGGAGGTATCTCAAAATGCAACTTAAAAAATAYGCATTAACTTTTACATGCATCACAAGTGTATTTAAATACACTGTACAGTTATTTTGCTGTTTGAATAACAACTATAACAAGTAGGATAAGTTATGGATGATTCATGCCTTGTTGTTTTGGAAGTTTACATGAAAAACGATGACAAGCCATGCAGCAGAAATCCTGAACGAGGAGTGGTGAACATCTGTGGTGTTTCCTCTCTGAGAAAGAGAAAAGTTCACATCCCACCCAGGGAGAAGAAATGATCCTGATAAAGAATGTAAGTGATCTTGTTTGACCTGTGACACAACACTAGTGCTGACCTCTGTGCCTAACCACAGTGCATGTTTTTTGTTATAAGAGTGAGCAAGTGTGCATTGCTAAAAAGGAATGCAAGGAGTATGAATGATGCTGAAAGTCAGAATGAATTATTGATTGTGGAAGTGAAAGTGTGTTTGTTCAGGTAGGTATGAAAGGCTAAATGGAGGAGGAAGTGGAAGAAATGCAAGAAGAAAATTAAATAAACTTACTCATAACCAAGCCATTTCTATTCTAGAAACAAATCAAAGAATTTGCYATTTCCTTGACTCTCCACAGACCAATATTGTGCTCAAAAACATATTARAACTTCTAGCTATAAACTTTAAAGCAATAAATCAATCTAGTATTGTCCTGTACGATTAAAAAAGTACCAAAATGTTAATCCAACTCTATTTGGGAATTTTATTCATCAGCATTCTATATCATTTATAAAAATCTTCAAATTAGAAATTTAGGACTCTTAACTCATCACATGGAGAGCATGATTAATCGTTCTCATCCAGAAACCACCCACCCCATCATCTTTTTCTTTAAAAAAAGCAAACACACTTATTTTCCAATAGTGGATGTGTAAATATTTCTAGTATTGGTATAAATACAACATACTGYTCCTGAAAAATGAGCACATGAGAGATTTTAACTGTCGCATTTCCCATGTGGCAACACTGAAGTAAAATAAAATACAATTGGCTGTTTACTGACAATGTCTGCTATCTACAGTTCAGGAAACAGCCCACTTAACATCCAGTCCTTATAMACATATTGTCTCTGTAGGTCTTTTGTTACATATGATCAATGCAACAGATGAAAAGCTGAAGTCAAAGTTAATCCATGCAATCTCAAAGCACAAGTCAATGCATTTCTTTTCACATTCAAGAAAAAGGATAATTTATTAAGGGAACTCTGGAAGGAAAGGAATTTATTAAAGGAATTCACTCCAGCTGAAAATTTGGCCTTCAATTATAAAAGTGAATAATAGAAAAATTATAAAATGCAACAATAAATCTAATTCTATTGCAGCTATTTTTTCTGGAACACTTTAATTTAATCCTGATATATAAGCACAAAAGAATAACACTGCCAGGTTTAATGTACARATCTTGGTAATACATTAAACAATTGGACAAAGAGAGCCTAACCTGTCAGCAGTCAACGTGCMATACATTTTTAGCAACAGTAAGAATATGTTTGATGGAGATAGATGACCCAAAAGACAGGAAATATAATGGAATTTTACATCCCTAGGTCTCAAGCTCAAGGGCAGGACCCACAGTGCAATGCCTAAACTTTAGGCACCTGCTATAAAATTGTAATCCAGACTCCATTCACTCTACACAGATGGTTAGACGCCTTAAAAACGTACATGGAAAATAAACATTTTTAAAATTCTGTCCAAGAAGATTAGGACACCAAACAGAGAAGAACCCAAATCAATCCTTACAGAAAAATACCTTTTCTCCACAGAGAATAAGCACTCCAATTTAGAGTGCAATTGAAGAGTCCTGGATTTAACTGATTATTTATAGTACAAGTTTATCTTCAGAGTCAGGTTTCCAAGCCTAAAGTGAGACACCAAAAAGAATGGGTGCCTCAAAGACCTGAACAAGATTCCCTTTCTTAAAAATGTAGGCAGAGGCAGATGCTGATATTTGCACCAGCCATTTAAACCATTGCACCCCCTTCCAAAATTTATTTTTTATAAAGTAAKTTGATAAGTTGTTTAGGAAGATTACATCATTCTTCTCCTTAGTCCAAGGGAGTTTATACCCACATCCATTGTTTTGCATGCTCCAACTGCCATTCTAAAAATCTATACTGAAAAAGGGAAAACACCGTTCCACTTCTGTTGAAATTATACCCAAGAATACAATTAAAGACCTAAGGACTGAGAGAAATGTCAAAAAAACCCCAAAAAAACAAAGGCAAGCATGATTCTACAGACCACTGACTTGAGAACYCTAAGTTCTACTCCATGTTTTTATTGCTTTTTACGTAAATTCAATTTGAAGCTTTGTATCAAAAAAACAACAAGAAAACCAGAAGATAAAATAACAGAATTTGAAATGGTTTGGTTTGGAAAGGACCTTAGGGATCTATTTCCAACCCCACTGCCAAGGGACAGGGACATCTTCCATTAGATCAGGTAGCTCAAAGCGCCATCCAACTTGACCTTGAACACTTCCAAGAGATGGCAAAGTCTGCTGATTTAGGTACTGCTCAGGAAGGTATTTGCAGGGTCAATCTCCCTTCAAGATGCAGCAGCTGCTTAGTTATAGCTGTGAGAGCAAAGCAGCTGAAGTCTGGGTACTTTTATTGTAAGGAAGAATTTTTAATGACAATCTTAAGKGCTTCAAATAGTCTTTTCTGAGGTTGTAAATCCTTCAGCTACCAGATTAATCTAGCTATAAATCTGCGTGTCTGGAGTTGCTGCCAGTTGATGAAACATTGGCAATGAACATACTTGTATCTGCAAAACATCTTCATCAGCTGGCATCTCTTCTTCCAAAACAGGCTCTAAGCAGTGAACAGTGGAATAAAGGAATACTTTCATCTGGCCAAAAATTAGGCACACTGGCCAACTTAACAGTGTTTATTAAACCTCAGTTATTTCAGTATCATCATCTGGTAGGTAGCCCCACCATAAATACGCRCACATTAAAGGGAAGGTATGTAAATACTTCCCCTATATTTGCTGAATTTCCTTACAGCTTTGCTGATTAAATGAATTCTTTAACTACTATGGGGTTATGCTGTATAAAACCACAGATTATAATATATTAATGCCACCTGTTAGACATCAGAAATTCTAGTCTATAGACAGGTTTCAGAAAAAAAAATAATTCAATTTAAGGAATATACTTTAAGCCCTCAGATTTTTTAGGTACCCATAATTGAGGGATTAATATTTCATCAGCAATTATGAATGAGTATTATTAAATTTAAATGGATGGCTGATTCATGAGCACGTTTGAACTCTCAGATGTCCAAGCGACATCAGTTCTCTCCTCAAAACACTTTCTTTTATATCCCACTTTCTTTCACATATCCCACTTTCTTTTTCTATCCACAAATCACWAAGTAAGCACAAGAGTACAGGAGTAAATTTCCAGAAGTTAGCATGCAGCAATATTTTCTCTTTTTTGAAGTCACAGACATCGGAGGTAGACTAGAGAATGCTTTATTTTTCATAATCCCAAAGCAGGTCCTAATAAAGCATTGTATCATTTTAATTGAATCTAAAATAAAGGCTTCATAAGACCTTGGTATGCTACCTTTTCCAACAAATAGATATTTCCTATCTCATTCTTATTGTAATAGCAGCAGCCCACTTGTTACAATTAATCAGCGTTCTTACTCTGTTAAGGAGTGTATTACTAATAGCAGTGCCAGAGACTTYATGTTTTTCTCCTGATTTTATGAATTTCATCGTTATTCAAACTTCAATATAAAGCAACATGTCTTTTTACATCCTATTTTATAGAACATTATTTTTTCTGCCTTAGGGACTTGCACAGACATCTCAGCCTCATCTCCAACAACTGCAATCAAAACTCTTGACATGTCCTGAGGTTGAATCCATTAAAGTGTAAAGGCTCTGACATTTTTGAGTATTCTCTTTATGTTACATTGACAAATGGAGGGGTTTTGTGTTTCATTGGTTAAGAAGGAGTCAGGTTTTAGTTATTTGAACCTAGGGTAGCTTCATTCATGGATCAAAAAAGACCTCTTGGGGCTTCCAAAGTCTTAATTATTTTAAAGCTACAAGGCATGATTTGGTAGAGATTTGGGTAATGGGAAACATATTCTTCTGGGATCACTTCACTTTGGGGAGCTTTCCAGCTGTGAAACAGGCTCTCAAACTTAAAAGCTCTCCAAAGCTCTACCTGGCCCCAGGCCCAAATTTCCTTTTAACAAAAGTTGACTCATGGAACTAGTGTAATATATGCAACCAAAAAACTGCAACATTAAAGAACTGGTAGGATTTATGATAACACTAAAAGTTGTTAAAGTGTTTTTAAAAGGTCAGCTTTTCACATTTAGAAGCAGAAGAATATTCGTTTTTAAATAATCACCACATATCTAATTCCACAAGCAAAAGTGACAGCTATTTTATTATCCAAGGTATCTAAGGAGGTTTGCACATGACAGTATTAACTTCTTAAAATAAAGTGAATGTTCCATTTGTTATCATTCAGAATGATAAATATAATATATCTTTTATTAACTTTAGAACTGGTTTTCAGGAAAACTACTTATATGATGATGATGTTKCATTTATTACTTAATGCAGGCATAAATAAATAGTAAATCTGTGCAATGTCTGTGTGTCTGACATTACCCTGCACCATTTAAACAAAATATATCACTTTCAAGGCATATTTATCAACAAAATACATGTAAGGAAGGCTACTATTAAGCCCATTAATAGTAATTTCATGTTGTATGTACAAGCAATGGTAGATAAGAGCTGTCCTATATGGTTTAGGATTGGAATAAAGTGTGATCTTCATTCACAATTATTCACAATTTTTTTTACTGCTATCAATATGAAAAATAATAACTTGTATACTAAAATAGGAACTTGAAAACTAGAAAATTTCAACAGTAAATTGAAAAATCTAAAACCTGGAATTTTATGCACTCAACTGTACAACAAAAGTGTACAGAAAACCTCAGGTCCCAGAACAGACCTTCAGCACTTCAGAATAAAGTTCAGTTTGTACTCCAGTATGAGGGTTTCTTACATAGGTAAGAAACTCAAAATGTCTTCTTAACATGAGGACACTTATAAAAAAATGAAGGAATTATGAATGCCATTAAAGAAAGCCATTAAGCTTGAGGAAATGACACATGCACAGAAATCACACACAGCAACCACCACAATTCCCTACCATATCAAAACATCAGAAAAGCATGCCATGAGAAAAACCCTTCCTCTGTTAAAGTGTAGGGAAAAGCCCTTTCATGTTTATGGGCTCCATTTGAAGTCTGGAACCACAAATCTCCTGTATTTGAGAAAAAAGACTGTAGATCAAAAAGTGTCTTTTGGGGTCTCTATGGTTTCTCCTCTAGTTCTGACCCAGAAAAATCTTGTACATCCTGTGTTCTACTCTGCAATAATGATCCTTTTAAAAAAAGTTCTGAAGGGTAATTATTATTACAGCTTCAATTCTATACCATAAGTGACTTTGAATAATATGCCCAAGCACATATTATTGCTTCATTCTGTCCTGATCCCTCTGTTCATATATTTATGTCTCTTCCTTACATTACAAATTCTTCACATCTCTCAGAGAGCACTCCAATCGTCCAACTGAAGAGTAACACAAACACTGTCACCTATCTAGGATATACGATCATGCTGGCCATCTGGAATATCATCTGGAACTGAGAAATGCAGAGGAGTAGAAGACAGAGGCAAGCTCAATCCAGGTTAAACCTGGTCTGTCCTTAGCCAGAAAAAAAAAGAAATATTCTCTTTGTTTGATCAGCTCTCTGCAGAGACTTGACACAGGTACTTTGAGACTGTGATTCACCAAAAACAGCATTTAGGGAAGAGAMAGGTTTGTCAACATAGGCACAAACTGAGATGTGAGCTGTCTCTTTGTGAAACAATGGGGTAACAGTCCAAATAATAAGTGTTCCTGGAATTAATAGCACTTTGGAATCCTACAGGCAGCYATGGGAGCCCCAGCTCCTTTGACTAGGGACATGGGCAGGGAGATCTCAGATGGTTATGTCTGTGATTCACTGCGCAAGCCACTTAGAGTTTATGCTCTAGTTCATTAGTTTATGCTCTTTTCTGAGCAAAAACTGGTAGCCTGCTCTTGGACAAAAACTCTGTAGAAAAAATACAATCATGTTTGTCAAATGGCAAGACTGGGCTAATAAAAGGTTGCAGTCATAAATCTCAGCATCTCTGTATTTACCTAGGATGTGCATCWACAGCTTAGATAAGTTGCTATGGATAACTCAAAGCAGACTGTCATAATAATYAATTGGCAACAAAACCAAAATCTCCAAACAGTAATGTGCAGCTGTCTAATAAAGTTCTAAATGGATGACTCTATTTGTTARTTTTTATTTTATTCAAGCACACTTTTAGACACTAGGAATGAAGGAACTTGGAATTTCTTTTCAGAATGGAGACAAGTTCAGTATAAATTCGAGAGTCTTTGAGAAGTATAATATAGAGCTTGGAAAAAAAAATAAAAAGAAAAAGCACTTCAAAGTGATTTTCTTTGGGGGATTATCCTTATGTAGTAGCACTTCCTGATGCACTGAATGCAAGACCACACTGAACACACAATGTAGTATACAAAATGATAAAAAAATATTTTCATCTTTGGAATGAACTTACCTGAAAAAAAACCAGCCAGGTTTGGTGTTTGGTTTTTTTTCATTTGTTTGGTTTTTTTTTTTTTTTTTACTTACCTGAAAAAAAACCAGCCAGGTTTGGTGTTTG